>OX940799.1:2846852-3059983 GCA_954870605.1 Acer campestre | reverse complement strand
ATAACCTTTTCGTTAAAGACAACATCTCTACTTCTGATCATCTTGCGTTTTGGTTATCCCACAGCTTATAACCAAATTCATCTTCTCCATAGCCCACCAAAGTACACTTCACTAACTTGGCATCTAGCTTATTCCTCACATGATCACCTATATGTACATAAGAAATACACCCAAATACTTTAAGATGAGAAAGTTTTACCTCTTTCCCGATCTAGATCTCTTCTGGTATAGCGAGGTCCAAAGGCTTTGATGGTCCTCTGTTGATCAAATATGTTGTTGTATTGACTGCTTCCGCCCAAAACTGTTTTGGCAACCTAGAATGTAACCTCATGATTCTGGCTCTCTCAATCAATGATTTGTTCATTCGTTCTGCTATTCCATTATGTTGTGGGGTTCTAGGAACCGTTCTACTAAGCTTTATCCTACTCTTCTAACATTCACGGGTTGAATCCACAACCACCGGCAAAGCAAATCCTCTATATGAAAAAGACATACACACTCAAGGCTATCAACTCTATGATATCCACCTCAAGCTATCAAATCCTAATCTACCATCGGGCTAGTAAATCACTAAGCCTACTCCCTATCCAAGGTGTGTCCTACACCTCTAGGAAGCAACTTCCTATCCAAGGCTCTCAAGCCTCTAGGAAGATTCCCTTGCTTAGCAATCTAGATCACAAGAATCCTAGTCAAGCTCCCCTAGCTCAACTATCCAGAGTACGAAACTCCTTGCTAAGACTTTCGCTTGGCTATTCGGAACTCATTCCTAGCCAAGTCTTCTTACTCAAGTTAAAGCTTCACTCACTTTAACAAAAGACTTCAACCTTTCCTCAAGGCAAATGATCTAGGTGATGCAAATGATACAAATCACAATCAACACAACATAGAACATGTGATCAAGACATTCTATGGAACAACTAGACCTAAACATGTGAGAACACAATAATAAAAGTCTAGATGCAAAAACATGAATTAATCCTAGAGCATGTGAACACACCTAACACAAAAGTAGGGATGGGCGTTTCCCCATAGGGCCCCATCCCCCACGGGCCCCCATGGGGTTTTGGGGGCAAATTTTGCCCCCAAATGGATTTTGGGGTGGGGGTGGGGGTGGGGGCAAACTTTGCCCCCAAACATATTTTGGGGGAGGCGGTGGGGGTACCTCCCCCCAAACCCAAAACCCAAAACCCCATTGGGGCCCCCAAAATAATATATATATATTATTTTTATTTATATATAAAAATTTTAATAATTAAAAAAAATTATAAATTATTAAAATTAAATGTTATGGTTGTTCATTTATAAGGTGTAATTAACCCCCAAAATAATATAATATATATATGTATTATGCAATTATTTTGTATTGTATTTTGGATTTTGTATTATATTTTTATTATATTTTTATTACTTTTCAGATTGAAAAATTGAAATTTATAATTAAAAAAGAAATGAAATGGGGGAAATGGGTTTTGGGGGTGGGGGTGGGGGAACCTCCCCCCAAAACGTTCCCCCCATTGGTCCCCCCAAATGGATTTTGGGGGAGGTGGTGGGGGGAGGTTTGAGGAATGGGGGTGGGGGTGGGGGTACCCTCCCCCGCCCCATTGGGCCCCCACGCCCATCCCTACACAAAAGCTCATAATTCCATTCACACAAATAACACTTGAATATATCATAATCATGAAGCACAAATTCAAGATGCTATAAACATACAAATAAATGCTAGAAACATAGAATATATTCAATGAAAATTCTAGCCAAAGATTTAGAGCATGGATATAATGATAAATCAATTAAATCATAGATGTCTCTAAAAACACATATAAGAGCATTAATTCTAGATTTCATCAATCAAAGGATCAAAGCACATATCAAGAATTATTAATCATAAAATGATTCAATCAAATCTCAAATAATCCTAGATGTCAATCTAATCACAATACAACTTCAAACATGTGAAAATCATATAATTCAAGAATCTAGTTCACATATGTCTCTAATTAGACTTTTGATTAGGATTGATTATGAATCTATCTTTCTCAATAGCATTCACCACACATATACATATATATAGAAGAAGAAACTCCAAGCAAATTAAAGGTTATAAAAGAAGAAATCTCAAAGATATGACCAATACCTCAAGATCACAAGCTGGTTCGTTTTTCTGTGTAGAATCACCAGAAAAGTCAATCAAACAGCTGCAAGACTAATTGGAAAAGGTAGAGAACTCAATTATGAACAATCTTCAACTTGAATCAACAATTCTGACTTCGTATGAGAAAGTTATGGTGTTTGGAAGGTTAGAAAAAGTTGAGAGAAAATTCTGGTGAGAGTGATTTCCAATTTTTCTTCTTAGAATTAATGGGAGGGAATTGAGAAAATTTAAAAGGAATATAGAGAGGGAAAAGAAGGAAAAATCAGGTGATGCCACGTCACCTCCATGTGTGGACCGCGTGTGGCACACGTGGGCAGAGAGGTGTTCTGCCCGTGTGGTACACGTGGACACCAAAGGTTGGCTTTTGGCCAATCTCGCTTCTCTTACGCTCCGCTCGTGTTCTTTAGCCGTATCCAGGCCTTTGAACTCCGATTTCAAATATATCTTTGGATTACAAATCGTGACTCCCTCACGCACAATAAAGACTACAAAACTTTGATAAAAGGTTGAGAATTCATCTCGGAAAACGACGATGAACACAACTCAACGAATGAGAACGAAAAGTAGCGTAGCTACATCGTTTGAACTCGAAATCAAATGTATGAGTAACCGAAATGATCGGGACTCAATAAGGAATTATAAGAGATTATGTTCAAGTCCAAAAATAATAAAACGTAAATATATATAAGCACAATATCACATATGTATGCCATTTCCTAGATATAGTCTTAGAACATGTAATTCTACAATGTATGAGAATTTGAGTTCAATGCATGAGCATGTAAAAACATGTGAATGTGCTATATAAATGTTGCACTATGATGTAGGGATACATATAAATGATTTGTGTGTGTGTGCCTATTGCCTTGAAGAAGAATGAGGTCTATATTACCTTAATTGTGCAATGTAGTCCATTCCTCTTCGAAGACACCTTCTTACATGATCTTGTGGCCACGTCTTTCTTTAAAGCTTCGAATCATCAACCTAGGACCACTAATCAAATACAAGAAAACGTTATTTTGATATGGAATATATGCTAAGACAAACTAAAAACCCAACATAATTGCTTATAGACATCCGCTTTGATACCAAATGAAATTCCCTTAAGCAATAGTGTAGAATATATCTAGGGGGGGGGGGGGTGGTGAATAGGTATAGGCTCAAATTCTTCCAAATTCTATTTTACGGAATACAACAATTAAAAACACACTTGATAAGTATTAACAATTGAATTGATTTAACCAACACATGTGGAAATTGATATACAAGTGATGCAATCTATACAAAAATATGGAAGATAAAGAAACATAAAAACGAAACTTGACACAATTGTTTTTACGTGGCAAAACCTCAATAAGGAAATGTCCACGGGTTGATACCATAACTACCGGTAAGTAATCCACTATGAACAAATAAGAGATACACACTCAAAAAGCAATCAACACATGATTCACTCTCTAGGCTATCAACTCCTATTTTACCCTTGGACCTAGTGAATCACTTAGCCTACTTCCTATCTGAGATGTGTCCTACACCTCTAAGAAGCAACTTCCTATCCAAGACTCTCAAGTCTCTAGGAAGGTTTTGTTTTTAGCTATCCGAATCACAAAGATCCTAGTCAAGCTCCTCTAGCTCAACCATCCGAAGTGCCACACTATTAGCTAAGTCTTTTTGCTTAACTATCCATACCACATGTCCTAATCAAGACTTCTTGCTCTACACAAAGCTTCACTCACTTTGCAAGAGACTTCTACTTATTACAAGGCTTTGATCTAGGTGATGCAAATGATGCAAAACACAATCAAATAAAGTAAGATGATCAATCAAGCTCTATGAACATGCTTAGTGATAATCTAGAATATGCTTTCAACAAATAATCACAAATGTATCTAGAAATCAAAGCATGTGAAACAATAACAACTAGACTTAGAATATTCAATATATCACTCAAAAAACTTAGTTCTTAGATTTTGAAATTAAACCTAGAAATCATCATGAAGTACATCATACAAGTTATTTCTAGAATCAATTTCAAGTTAATCAAGTTTAGCTAAAATATGTTCAAATGAGATCATAAAGCTAAAACTCAATAATTAATTGATCAAACAAACCTAGAGTATGAACTAACATCATTCTTAACACATTTCATCTATAAAATAGGAAGATCAAATGAGATGATCAAAAGAGAAAGTAAGAAGAAGATGTTTCACCTACAAATGATGAGTCTCGGATTGAAATCAGCTTACTGCAAAAAATCACGAAATCATTTGACTCTAAAAATACTTGGGGTTTGTTCCTCTCTTCAAGACCAACATTTTTTGCTTTTGAATCACTCAATTTTGAGTTGAAATGAGAGAGTTATGATCAAAACAAGAAATCAAAAACTTGAAGAAAATTTCAGCTCTCTATCTTTTCAATTTTTCTTCACGGATGCTTGGAGGGAAAGAGGAGAATATTTAAAAGGAGAAAGGAGGGAGATTCATTGATGAATCAAAGGAGGACACATCCTAAACCCCATGAGAGGCGCGTGAGCCCCACGGGGTAGAGGGATGTGTGGGCCGTGAGGCTCACGGCCTCCTTACAAGCAACCCTTCAATGGCCTTTGGCCATTGCTTGCCTCTCTCGATCTCCTCTCGCGTTCTTCAGCCGTATTCGGGCATCTGAACTCTGAATTTGAATCCGTTTTTGGATTACGAACCGTGACTCCCTCACACACAAGGATGACTATGAAACTATTATAAAAGGTTGAGAATTCAACTCGGTATATGATAACGAAGACAACACAACATATGAGAACGTAAAGTAGTGTAGCTTCCTAGTTTGGACTCAAAACCTAATGAATGAGTAACCGAAATGACCGAGACTCAATAAGGAATCATATGAGATCATGTTCAAGTCCAAAGATAATAAAACATAAACAAATAAACACAAGATCACACAAGTATGCAATTTCCTAAAGATAGTCATAGAACCTGCAATTCTACAATGTTTGTCAATATAAAACAAATTCATGTGCATACTTCAATAAGTGTGTGAATGTGTTATACCAAATGTAGCACAACGATGTAGGGACACACACATGTATGAATAGTGTGTGTGTGCGCTTACGCCTTACAAGAGAAAGAAGAATCTTGATACCTTAGCATCCAAGTATGCGCTTTTCCTCTTGAATACGATATTTGCATGAGAAGTTGTTTTTCTCCTTTGAAGCTTCTTTGCACCAAGAACCACCTAAGCAACTAACCATTACAAATAAATAGAGTTTTACAATGGAATCAAGCCAATAAAGATCTAGGATCTTACAGTATCTAATGTGAGGAGTTGCACCACAATTTTAGCAAGGTAATTTTGACATGTGTCGGTGAAATCTTAAGATGGGTGTTCCTAAGTGGTTATACCTAGTGGTGGATATATTGATTTTCGGTGATAAGGATCATAGTTGTGGACAAGTTTTGGGAATTCTCACCATAAGGGAGGATTATTGGATATGGCTTAAATATCCAATGGTTACCAAATGAGATACAACCAATGTGGAGACTTCCTGGAGATGTGAAAGCGTTTAGGGGTATGAGGTTATGTTTGAGGGAGGTTTGAAGACTTGAAGAACAGAAGAAACTAAGAACAGTGAAAACCGCTATCAAAACCGATGTGACTTTGACAGCAGTAATCAGTGCTGTGGGGTTTCCACAACGGCATGGACATTGGTCCAATTCCAGTGTCTTGCGCTGTGGCTTTCACAACGGCAGTGACAGCGGTCTTGGTGACGTGGCGCATGGATCACGGTTTTGAGTGGTCAAGTTCAACATGGTTTAGGAAGCGGGTGGCCAACCGTAACTTGAATCGTAGTCAATCACAATCATGCGTTGAATTATGAAATATTCTTGGAAAAGGAAATATGTTGTTTCTAGAAGTTCTTATGATTATAGTAAATGGATTTCTCCTTACAAAAAGACTTATTATAAAGAGGAAATTGTATTTATGTGAAACAAGTAAATCTTATACAACTAGGAGGTAGATTTCCTTGTAGGTTTAAACTCTCTGTAATTCATATAATTAGACCATAATAGCTAGGTTATTATGTGTGGAGGAAATTAGCAAATACTAAAGAGATCTCAAAGTAAGCATTGAGTATAATCGGGTTTGGGGTATTATTTAGAGAGAGGATCCTGAATGTGTGGTTGTAACAATTTACTAAATATTGGAACTTTCTCTTGTCGTCTTGACGGCCGTGGTTTTTTTCCTGATTTGGGTTTCAACGTAAATTATTGTGTTGTGTGTGATTAGATTTGATTACTTCACTTCATTTTATCTTTTCTTTGTTATTGTGTTTGTTTGTGTTCTATCCGATAACGCTTCCACGTGTGTAATGATGTTTGTTCGCTAACAGGTTACATGTCGATATCACCAGTATATTAGGTCAACCTTTTCACATTAACAATACCAAAATCTATTAATATTAAGATTAAGACTTTTTCAAATAAAATGTACGTAGACGCTTTCGACCTTTTCTTCCAAAATCTTAGTCGACAATTAATTGGATGGAAGCAGTTGTTGACAAGTCCTCTGTTAGGTTTTGACTTGTATTCCTAAGCGAACCAAATAAGACTCAACTGATATGGAGCTTCCTAGAGACGTGAGATACGTTTGGAAGATGGAATGGTGTTGTTTGAGGGAGGTTTGAAGACTAGAAGAACGGAAGACTGAAGATTGTTTCAACGTATTGATCGCGGTTTTCTGAGCGATGTAATTTAAGGTGACTTGTAACGGTTTAGGAAGCGGGTGCGCAACCGTGACCCGAATCGTAGTCAATCATAAAGCATACGTGAAATGGGAAATCTTCAATGGAAAAAGAAAGTGTTCTTTTGGGAAGTTCTTGTGCTTGAAAGAAAAGGGATACTCTTTACAAGAAGACTTGTCATAAAAGGAAATAGTATTTATGTAAAACAGTGGAGCAAAAAGAACACTATGTAACATCAGAGAGAGTGTGGTGAGATCCGGAGAGACCCAAGGGAATATCCGGGGAGGAATCCAAGGGAATATTGGTGGATCAAGTTAGAGATCCGTGGGTGATATTCAGGGGAGACCTAGGGAATATTATGGGGGTACTCGGTAGACCCGACTCGGTTCCGGTTCGAACCGGAGGAACCGGCCGGAACCGGAACCGAAAAAATCGGAACCGATTTCGGTTCCGGTTCAAGAACCGAAACCGGAACCGGTCTAACCCGGTTCCGGTTCCGAACCGGCCGGTTCCTTTTTTTTTTTTTTTTTTTTTTTTTTTTAATATTACAAAATATTACATTTTATTTATAAAAAAATAAAATGTTAGAAAGGACATTGTAGAGTATTGAGCCATGGCCCATAACCCTTGTCCAAGTAATTATGTTTTCCATTCTCTTCTCCTCCTTTTTATATAGGTTAGGCATCTCATTCACTTATCTGGTTTTCCAATGTGGGATGTGGGATAAAGAATAAAAATTTATATTATGCACTTTTAATAAATATTTATCAATTTTTTTCCTTTAATTTAAAACTATTTGTTAAAAAATGTATAATATTTCTATTGTTTGCTCTCCATATCAAATATTTGTTTTAAGTTTTAAGGAAAAATAAATTGATAAATATTTATTCCACGAAAACTTCACAAGTATTAGACTTTAAAAAATGGGCTAAGAAAAATCCAATTTTCTAAACTAGTTTATTTATGAGGTTCCTTGGTATTATATAAAAACCCTATTCCACGAACAACTCCATCTGCTACAAAAATGTTCACTTGCCCATTTGAAGAGAAAACTCCATCATCAAATTGCTTACCAGTAATTCCTCCCCAAGGCCCAGCTTCTCGTGGCACCTCAATATTCATCACATCATTTACCCAGTAGTCAATCATGCACATAATTAACAAAATGTTCAATATAATTAACGCTAGTCAATCAAATTGACCATTAGAAGCCAAATTGCTAGAATTTTCCTGCAGGGAGTTGAATTAAAAAATAAAAATGAATGGAATATATTTTATACAAACACAACACCATTAGAAAAATCCAATTGATAAATATATATAAATAAAGTTTTTAAAGTTTTAGACTTAAAAAAAAAAAAAAAAAAAAAATCAGGTTCAGAACCGCCGGTTCCACCCATCCGAGGAACCGGAACCGCCGGTTCGGAATCGGAATCGGAACCGGAACCGGAACCGAACCGGAACCGCGTCAGGTCTAGTACTCGGTGAGGATCTTGTGAGTAGGGTTTGGGGTTGAGGTGAGAGAGTTAATCCTAGAGTATATGGTTGTAACAATTTATCATATAGTGGAACTTGCTCTGTCGTTCTGACGGCCCGTGATTTTTTTATTCGTTTTGGGTTTTCCACCTATATCTTGTGTTATGATTGTTTATTCTCTCTCATCTATTTTTCTGCTTATTGACGTTATTAATTTCTATGAATTATGTGTGTATATTAGGCACGACATTCCGCGTTCATCGGTTTATAGGAATTATCCCCAACATTCTCTGCTGCAATTATGGCAGTTAGTTGAATATCGAGCCTTGGGATTCATTCCCACATGTGGGTGGGATCTCTTACAAACAGACATAACTCGATAAAAAAGAAGCAGCTTCGACGAGAGAAAATAAGAGGGACATTCTTACCACGTGATAGAGAGATCATCCAATAAAATTGTGCAATTTATATTTGATAGAATGACCATTAGTGTAATGGTATTCGTTAAAAATATCTGTATTAAAATAAATTTCTCATTTAATGGTCATTTTGATAATTGTGATCCAAATTGATGGTCAACGTAATTATCCCTTTTGGTGCAAATAGTCAACTATGAGTGTCCCACTCAAAACGGTGACTTTGAATTTAATAGACATGAGTAGATGAGTAGATGACTATCTTATTCCTTATTTTCGTGTGTTTGTATTCCCATTGTAATTTCCAACTAAGGAGGCAGACTTGACAACTAAGAGTTCAAGTTTTTATGGTCAACCGATTCTTTTACTCTCTCTCAACAATTTCTACAATCAGACATAACTCGATAAAAAAGAAGCAGCTTCGACAAGAGAAAATTTCTGGAGGGACATTCTTACCACGTGATAGTGAGATCATCTAATAGAATTGTACGGTTTATATTTGATAGAATAACTATTAGTGTAACAATTTTGGTTTATAAATAGTTGTATTAAAATCAATTCCTCATTTAATGGTCATTTTGATAATTGTGATCCAAATTGATGGTCAAAGATAATTATCCCTTTTGATATTATAGAAGGAGTAAATAGTCAACTATGAGTGTCCCACTCAAAACTGTGACTTTGAATTTAATAGACATGAGTAGATGACTATCTTATTCCTTGTTATCGTGTGTTTGTATTCCCATTGTAATTTCCAACTATGGAGGCAGACTTGACAACTCAGAGTTCAAGTTTTTATGGTCAACCGATTCTTTTACTTTCTCTCTCAACAATTTCAATGTCTCAACTCACAAGGATAATTTGACCGGTTTATATGGGTCAATTTTTATTGTTTCAGAACACGGCCGGGTTAATCCTCAATATTTTCAAAATGCTTGTTACGGAACAGTAATATAGAATAATAAAAGAGATATAAGATTTTGAGTGATTTAGCCACGAAATACATCACTAAGGGCGTATTTGGTGCTTGGGATTGGACCGAAATTTGACTATTTTAATCTTAGTCCCACGTTTGGTGACGTTTGAGGACATGGGATTATTAGTCCCACCAACAAAATAATCCCATGATAGTGGGATTAAATATACCCCCTCCAACCTCAACTGTATTTGTCTCAGGACTATTTTATATGTGGGTCTCACATATTTAATTCATCTCACCAACCCTACCTACCCACACCGTCTCTTTTACTCTTTCATCAAATTGTCTCTCATCACTTCTTTTTTCAAAAAAATCTTAGCAAATCACAATAAAGAATCAATGGCACCTCTCAAGCTTGGGTAAATCTCCATTTCAAACTCTCAATCGAAGGTATGAAAGTTTACTCAAGTCTTAGTTCTGTGTTTTATTTTTTTTGTTATGTTTTGGTTGTTGTCATGTCATTGTTTTGTTTGCTTCAACGCATGAAATTTACGGGAAGTGAAAAATTAAAATAGAAGCAAGTGACTATTAAACAACAATAACAATTCAGCTGATAGACTTGCTGATGGTTTGGCAAAATTGGGGTCAAACTCAGCCGATAGACTTGGGTGGGATGTGCACTGAAGCATTGGAGCACTGAAGCTTTTTTTTTTTTTACTATTAATACCTATTTCTCTTCTTTTTATTATTTATTTATTTATCAATATCTGGCAAAAGTAGCATAAGTCATATTATTCCGAAATTTTGTGTCCAATATCTGGTAAGAGTAGCATGAGCCATATTTTTCCAAAATTGCGTATCCAATATCTGGTAATGAAGCACTGAAGTGTTGAAGCACTGAAGCTTTGACAAATTTAATATTTTATTATTCAATTTTAAATAATTATCAAATTAAAAATATTATTATATTTAGTCTAATCCTATGTTTCACCAAACACAGCATAGTATTATTATAGTCCAGTTCCATGTTTCCCCAAACACAACATAGTATTAATTTAGTCCAATCCAGTTCAGTCTATATCATATCCGATCTCAGTCCCATCTCAATACAATCCAATCACATTAAATAGTCCAATCCAATCATGCGTACCAAACGGGGCCTAACAGTCAACTTTCACAATCATATCATGTTTACAATGGTGAAACACTCTTTCCCGCTCAGTTCGGCTACTAAAACCTAGGAATATATATATGAGGGATTAAACATTAAAACTCTGTGTGGCGTCACAACTCCCAACCCAATAATGGGTCCATATTATTATATTAGTCATTGTCAAAGAACTGGAATACAATAATCTGAATATTTTTTTTTTATATTTTTTCTAGTTACTAAATAATTCAAAGTGTCACGCGTTTTCCGTTTTTGGTCACTCTCGAAGACTGATTATCGAGTTTTGAGTAGCTTTAAGCGTACAGCGTACTCCTAATTATAAATTAACCTGGTCTCGTTCGGCTGATTTCTGAAGGATAATCCTGCAGTTTCAGGGAGCTACAGCTTTTCATGGTTGATCATGTAAGTGATTTTTATCGTATTATTGCAAATTTCATGGAATCTCACTAATATAATTCTACAACAATAATTTTTTTTTTTCTCTACGGTATAAATTAAAACTTTGTATTTATTATCATTAAATTGAGCTGTTTTTGCATGTTAATTATCCATATAACTTCAGTGGCTCAATTAAGTGTCCGTGTTTCTTGTTTTACAATGGATACACATGCTCAAAGTCATTTAGTGACGCATAATAAACTAGCTGTGCTGGGTTGTGACTTGTGAAGTCTGAATGTTGAGTGTTGACGCATCAGGGGTCGGTTCCCCACAAGACTCGCGGTGGTCAAGCTGCCCTATCAGCTCTCGGGGGTAAGGGGCAGTACCCCACAGCAAAGCAAAATTTAATCTCCTGTTTTTATCTGGGGTTTTATTATTTAAATCCTTTGTGCAAGAGAAAAAAATACATAGATCAGTCGAAATAGAGAGTTTTTGCTTCACCGTTATAAACCACGTAAAATCCTTTATTTTTCTTGCTTCCGGCCGTTTGTTTTTTTAATTGCGTTCTGTATTTTATAACTATATTATCAGGTCTCAGTTTGTGAACTTAGAGGAAGGTACAGCAGGGCAACTTCCAACAGGACACCAAAATGGAACAAACACGGAGGTCTCAGGACATATACAACGAGGTACTCCAAATAATTCTGGTGTTGAAGTTCAAGGGATTAGCAGCAGTACTGGTAGAGAATCAATGAGACCTTTTTATGGAAAAGTTTTGCTTCAGAAAATCCTCAGTAAAGTTTGGCCATTAGTAAATATAAGTCCTTTTATATGGTGCACAAACAAAATCTCAATAGAGCCTTTCTATCTATATGATACTGTGATCAATTATGATAGAAAGTGCGTTGAAATTAACTACACGTTTATGATTGTGAGTTCATATTACGTACCGTTCCAAATTTTAAGTATTTTTGGATCTTTTGTTTTTCTTATTGCGAGGGCGAGGAGGGTGGGTTTGATTAAAAAAGGGTTACATAGAATAATTTGGTTCCTTCTCCTCCTAATTGACTTCATGGCATATCTTCGTATCGAACCGGTGAGTAACATTATTTATTTAGTTTTTGTTATGATATAAGATCATATCTAAACTATGGAATAATATGGGGTTGAAATTTCTTTAAATTATTTTATTTTATTTTATTGGGAAAATTGCACAAACTTACCCTAACGTTTCCCATTATGACATAATATTCAACTGATGCATTTAATTGCACAAACAACCCCTCCTGTTCGTCAACACTGGTTAAAGATAACCATTGACCATTATTTTTTTTGAAAGCCCAAAATTGCCCCTGCACTTTATTACAAAAAAAAAAAAATCTTAATTGCCCTTTATTTAAAACATTATCTACTTTAAATTATTAGAATATAAAAAATAAATACTAAACATAATCTTTTTTAAATCAAAAAAATTCAAAAATAATATATTAAAAACAAAACAATGTAGGAAAACGTTATTTTGAGAAAATACAATTTAATAATATTTTAAAAAAAATATTTTGAGAAAATATAATTTAAAATTATGCAAGTCTAATATGAATAGTGGTAATATGCTAAATATTTTTGAAATTTAAAACTTTTTTTTAATTTAAAAAGAATTATGTTTAGTATTTATTTTTTTATTTTTGAATAAAAATATAATGCATAATTTATATTGAGTCAAATTATTTTGTCTTATAGAGATGAACATTGAATAAATTTTCGGTGCTACTGTATTTTATTATGACAAATGATTATATTTTTATTTCAAACTTTTAATGATTTTATTTATATTTGTGTTTAGAATACTAAACATAATCCTTTTTAAATAAAAAAATTCGAAAATAATATAATAAAAATAAAAATAAAATTCAAAAATATGTAACACATTATCACTATTCATATTGGACTTGCATAATTTTAAATTATATTTTCTCAAAATAACATTTTTTTTGTTTTGTTTTTAATATATTATTAAATTTTATTTTCTCAAAATAACGTTTTCTTAAATTGTTTTGTTTTTAATATATTATTTTTGAATTTTTTTTATTTAAAAAGGATTATGCTTAGTGTTTATTTTTTATATTCTAATAATTTAAAGTAGATAATGTTTTAAACAAAGGGCTTAAAAAAAATTTATAATAAAGTGTAGGGGCAATTTTTGGGCTTTCAAAAAAAAAATCATGGCCAATGGTTATCTTTAACCAAAGTTGACTAACATGAGGAGTTATTTGTGCAATTAAAGGCATTAGTTGAATATTATACCATAATGAGAAACGTTAGGGTAAGTTTGTGTAATTTTCCTTATTTTATTTGTAATTATAAAAAGTGAGATTGTTTTAAATTTTTAATTATACTAATATACTTATTTTACCCTTGAACATTAAAGTCAATCATTAGATCTAACTATCGAGTATTGACCATTAAGATAATGATCGTTCTTAAGGTCTTGCAGAAAAGGTAAAACACCGAGTGATTTATTTACGAGGTTTATGTAATATCACTCTAAACTAGTTTGCTATATGTTGTAGATTGTGTTGACGAATGCTATATGTCCATATGGACTAAACAATGGAGGATCAAATTTCTATGCAGCCAACTTGTTTCTTTTAAAGTACTTTTTAACGGTTATTCTACTCTACATAATGTTTACAAGAGCTACAAGGACTTGGGCTACTCTTGTTAAAGCTACATGGGCAAAAGCTGCTTTCAATCTTCTTCTTTACATTCATGGGGGTCATGTAATTTAAATTATTATTTATGTTTTGATTAATTATTAACATAATTTTTTAAAACAATTATGTTTAACCAATTGTAACATCAAGTGATTATTATTATTATTTTTTAGATATTTGGAGGCTTATGGTACGCTTTTGCCATAGGAAAAGAGATTGAGTGCTGGAAGAAAGCCTGCAAACATTATGCTTCAGAGTGTCCCCGTGATCATGATTTTACTTGCAATCGTAATTCACGAGACTACAAATTTATAAATGAATTTTGCCCAATAAAAACTCGAAATACAACTGCTTATGATTTTGGAATATATCATGATGCTCTTGAGTCTGGTATAGTTGAGATGCGGAATTTACCGAAGAGGGTTTTACATTGTTTCCGGTGGGGTCTCCAAAACCTCAGGTTTGTAATTCGAACTTGACACTGAATGAGCTTTATTTACTGTCAAATAACCATACTGGGCGGAGTGAATTTGTTCTTTTAATTTTTACAAATTTAAAAATACAGTGGTTTTGGTCAAAACATCCAAACAAGTACGGACGCATGGGAAAATATCTTTGCGATTTCCATTACCATTTACGGCTTGGTGTTGTTTGTCTTTTTCATTGGAAATATGCAGGTTTGTTATATTATACATTGTTATTATGTTTATTATTTAATTTCTCAATCTATTTAATATTCTTATTAAGATGGAAATTTTTGTTATTGTACTGAACTCTTGTAAATACAGATATATCTGCAATCGCAAACTAATAGATCAGAGATGATAAGACAGAAGAAACAAGAGATGGAGCAGAGCAAGTCCTTTGAGAAGCTACCGGAGAACCTCCAAAAGCAGATCAAGAGATACCAGCCGGGAAAATGGGAAGAAATCGAAGGTGGTGTTGAGTTTGGAAATTTGTTCAACAATCTTCCTGATGATCTCAAAAGGAACATAAAGCGCCATCTTTGCTTAGAATTACTCTTGAAGGTAAGTTCTTTAATTTGTTTCTCTATTACTTACCTTGATTAATTTGCACCTGTTGGTTATTAAATCTTCGATTGATTAAGTTAACATTACTTTCTTTATCAGTTTGTGAAGTTAATTACAACGAAGCTATTAATTAAATGACCAGCATTTAGGAAAATTTGATTCAATTGCATAAAATTTATTTTGTTGATGTAGAACACTTTGGTAGCTTCCACGGAGAGGCAACAATATTAATGGGCCCTACGTTTGTTATCAAGTAACACATCACAGTTTTCCTAAATTCGGCCATTTTAACTTCGGTTTTTCAAGCTTTTTAGGCTGGTGTTTTTGGATCCTTATAACTTTTAGTAGGAATTTTTCATTTTCAGCAAGATTTATTTATTTATTTATTTTTATTTTTTTTTATTTTTTGCTTTTGATTTGTAATGCTCTTTTAGATTTTAGCAACAATTCATTTGCTTTTTGATAAATTTTGAGCCTGTCGTATTTTGGTCAATTTAGGATTCTCAAGCTCTAGGGAAATTGGTATGGTAGTTTTTTTTTATTTAAGAAACAACATGAATAGTTATTATTTTATTTTTTTTCATTAATAAAAAATAATCCTTTATTTGGAGCAACTTTTGTTTATCCTTTTGCTACGTCCTTTATATACAATTTAGACTTCAATTGGTCATCGTACATGGAATTATAAGATATTGATGAATGTATTCTCATTCTCATTTTCCAATGTTTCATAAAGGTAGAGGAGTTAAGAAGATGGAGTGAAGAATTGTTGCATGAGCTGTGTGATTGTGCCAAGCTAGTTTCCTACACTGAGCATGCTGAGATTGTCCGAAGGGGGAGCTCAATTGATGAAATGCTCTTCTTGGTGCAAGGCAAACTTCGTACCTACTCCTTAACGAGGGTCGATACTGGTTCTGCTGCAAGCCCTCCTCGTTTTGAAACATCAATTAATCATCTAGAAGACGGTGAATTCTGTGGAGAAGAACTAGTTGCTTGGTTTCAAGCTGATCTCTATTCATCAAATCTTCCTATCTCAATCAGAACTATTCAAACAATTACAAAAGTTGATGCATTTGCTCTAATGTCCTATGACCTGCAAAATGTGTTCATTAAGCATCAGATAGCTCTTAGTACATCTACCCAAGTGCAAGCACCTCCGCCGGCAGATTCTCAACCGCAGGCACCTCTGCCTCCAGCAGAGCCTCTGGTGCAGCAGCCCGCAGGTGGGATTTGAGATCACTACTGTTCCATGCTTTGTTGCTCCATCAAGGCAAAAGACAACCATAATAATTATGATATGGAACCCCAGAGATTTTAGGAACATATTATTAAAAAAAAAAAATAATGGATTTAAATTATTTAGTGACTTCAAATTTGGGATTGGCACTTTGCTTGCACGCGGCTTTGAAGCAATTTTTATTATTTTCACTAATTATCAAAAGCTGAGCAATGTTGTAATTATGTCCTAACCTTAAAAGAATGGAAACCTTAAAAAATAAAACGTGGGGTTTTATTAGATTTCACTTTGTAGAAGATTTTTTTCTTAAATTGTATGTTTCTTTAAGTAATTTTGATAAAGGAAAAAAGAAAAAGAAAAAAAGAATACTACAAAATTAAAAACTGGAGTATAAATAGACCGGTAGCGGTGCCAATAACAATATTCAATTTTAAAATGTAGATGTGGTTATTTGGTCGGTTACTGAAATGAAATTTTAAAATGTTGCTATTAACGGTTAAATTTCCTGTATATTAAAAACAAATTTTGCATATTTTAAGCCGTCTTTCTTTTTTTTTTTTTTTTTTTTTTGACGATTTTCACTTTTTTTTTTTTTTTCATAGTCTTTCTCTGTTTGTGCTTTTCTAGAAAATGTCTTTTATGTAACACTTGTTTATGTGATTGGCATTTTGCTTGCACGCGGCTTTGAAGCAATTTTTATTATATTAACTTATCAAAAACCGAGCAATGGTGTAATTATGTCCTAATGGAAACCATAAAAAAAAAAAAAGATGGAATCTTTCTTGTATTAAAATGTTCTTCTGGTTGACCAGAAGTCTCTTTGAGTGATGTCGTCACCCCGTTAAGTGTGCAGAATTTCAAAGTTTGCTTGCAATTTTCCATTGCTGATCATGTAATAATAAGTGATTGTTTGGTATTGTGGATATATTCTGTTGATGGAATATTTTGCTAATGTAATTCTTAACAATAATACGTATGTTCTCTGCAATATTCGCTTTTCTAATGTAATTCATTTTTCTATTTTGCTTATGTAATTTGTTTTGTTTCCAAATCGATAAAAAATTATTAAACTTAATGGATTTTATCAAGATCCTTATTTTGGGTTAAAATAAAAAATTTATTAGGAGATAACTTTTAGGTATGGCTTGAATTTCTTGGTTGAATGGTTGGTACCATTATTATGTTTGTTGCCATTATTATGGTTGGTACCATAAATATGGTGAGTGCCATTAATGTGGTTGGTTACCACAAATGTGGTGATTGTCATTGATGAGATGGTTACCATAAATGTGGTAGGTGCAATTGATGTGGTCGGTTACCATAAATGTGGTGGTTATCATTAATGTGGTTGATTGCCATTGCCTTACTATAAATACCCCTTATAACCATTGTGCCAAAGTGTGCCAAAAAAACACCATGTGGGTGATGAGATCCAAGAGAGACTCATGGGAATATCTTGGGAGAGATCTAAGTGAATATCAATGGATCAAGTATAGGATCTAGTATGAGATCCGTGGGTGATATTCATGGGGGGATCTAGGGGATATTCAAGGAGTATTCAAGGGGATCCGGTGAGTGTTGTGAGCTGAGAGCCATGATGTAAAACTCGGTTGTGAGCTTAGGGGCTTGGTAAGGCTCGGTAGTTTGGGGTTTGGGTTGTGAGAGAGAATCCTTGAATATGTAGTTATAACAATTTACTACATAATGGATTATTTCTCTATCGTTTTAACGGCAAGTGGTTTTTCCCTGTTCTAGGGTTTTCACGTATATCTTGTGTTTGTGTAATTGGTTTAATATTTCTCTCATCTTTTTTTTTCCTGTTAGTAGACTTTTTTTTTGCTATGTATGGGAATATTAGGCATGTCTTCCGCGTTCATCAATCCTGAAAAATCCCAACAATAACCACTCATATGAGTCATATCTGTATAGTGATATATATATATATATATATTGTTAAATATAGTTATAAATTTTACATTATAAACCGTATTTTTAAAAAGATTTCTTGGTATGAACGCCTAATCCCCCAAAATTAAAGGAGTTGGTTTCGCATGTGTATAATTCTAAGAACAACACTTGGGTACTAACCGGTTAATACCCAAGGTACTGACCAACCAATAGGGTTTTGCTATGTAGCCCATTTGTAAAAAATAAAAGGAGAAAAATATAAAAAGTTAAGAGAAAAAAAACCACGTGGCAACACCCCATTGGAGGGGTCAGTACCCAAGCAATTTCCTAATTCTAAGAGCATCTCCAATAAGGCTCCCTATTTTTTCCTTAGATTTAGGGAGCCAATTGTACTTTTTAGGAATAGGGAGCCATATAAGGAGTGAAGACTCCAACAAGTCTCCCTAAAAATGGCTCCCTATTATTATTTATTTATTTTTAAATTAAAAAATTATTATTTTTAAATAAATTTAAAATATTATTATTTACAATTAACGGTCATATGAAAATTTGATAGTTGAAAGTGTAATAAAAATTGAAGTAGTTCAATTGTATTTATACAAAAAAAAAAAATGAAAAAAAAAAAAAAAGGAGTTGTTCTACTGCACAAGAGTCCAGACATAGCTAATGAACAAAGCTGATGAACAAAGCTGTTGCAAACAAGAAATTTGGGTTAAAAAAAAATAAAACTGAATTTTGCAATGGTAGCCGTTGGAAAAGAATTAATATGGAGGAAAATAAATTAATTATTTATGTTTAAATTAAAAGAATTTGAGTTAAATAAAAAATAAGGAGAATTAATTTGGACCATTGAAAATGAGTGATGTGGACTCATCCTCACCATCCATTTCATTTGAGGAGAGAGAATCAAAAATAGGGAGGATGTCTTTGGCTCCCTAAATTTAGGGAGGCTTTGGCCGGAATTAGAAATAGGGAGCGAGATAGGGAGCCTATTGGAGCACTTTCCGATCATGGCTCCCTAAATATAGTCAAGGAGGTCTCCAATTCCGGCCTATTGGAGATGCTCTAATATATCACTTGTACTCTTTCCAGAGATGATGTATATACTTGCTGATTCAAAGATAAGAATGGAAACTTCAGCATTTTTGACGTGGAGGTTCTTTGGAGTGATCTACACATTGTTTATATACAAAAGCTACAAGCACCTCTATCAATAAAAAGCTGAAGCTATACGTACGGATCCAAATTCTGCTCAATCTTTCACTTTACTTGTACGGCGGTCATGTAAGTTATAAAAACATTGTCATTTAAATATTTGATTTTAAAGCATATTCACAAATAATAATAATAATAATAATAATAATCCATAGGGAAGAAGATGCAGTACTGGGACAAAGCTTGCAGAAATCATGGTACGAGGATGCTATTACGTTAAACGTTTGCTTCATTAAAGTCGGTTCGGGAGACAAAAAGTTTCTGAATAATTCTTGTCCGAAGATACAATAAATCTATGAGTTGGGAATAGTCAAGGTCCCTTTTGAGTCTCATATATTGTGGAGGTGAAAAGTTTTCCCAACAAGTTGTTATACTGTATTTCTGGCCGGACACACATAATATTTGAATGAAAACATAATGTGTCGAGACATATTGAGATTAAGCATTATATGAGTGGTCAAGATACTAGATACTATTTATGTAACAAGAAATATCTACGAAGATCTAAGTTCTCCTACGAAGATAAAGAAATATATTGAGATTAAGCATTATATGAGAGTGGTCATGTAAGTTCTCCTACCAAGAATCTGTGTGTCTGTGCCAACTATGCTTCTGCTTAGAAACTCATCGAAAAGTAGGATCTTTCTACTTGTCAATTCCTCCAACAAAATCATCAACACCCACAAACCATCCTCAACAGATCAAATCACCACCGCCATCTGCTCATATTCAACCATCCAACACTCCTCTGAAATCTACAACTTGAACGCCAAAGACATCGCTCTCTGCTTCAAACAATGGTTCAAGTCCCACGACACTCTCCTCTTCGACCGTATCTTTGACATCTTAAAAACCCACAACGACACTGACGCAGACGCCAGAAACTCTGCCGACGCTGCCCTCTCCAACCTCAACCTCCGCCTCTCCGAGTCCTTCGTCCTCGATGTCCTCAAGTACGGCCACCGCAATGGCTTCGACGTCCTGTCCTGTCTCAAGTTCTTCGACTGGGCCGGACGCCAGCCGGGTTTTCAACACACGCGTTCAACGTTCTACGCGGTGTTTAAGATTCTTTCCAAGGCGAGGTTGATGTCTGTGATGTTGGATTTCCTTGAGAAATTCATGAATCCGTGGTGGTGTGTTCATAGATCACATATTGCAATACCCTTGTTGTGGGTTACGCGGTTGCTGGGAAGCCTTATGTTGCACTCTACATGTTTGGTAAAATGCGGTTTCAGGGTCTGGATTTGGATGAGTTCTCTTACCATGTGTTTTTGAATGCTCTTGTGGAACAAGGATGTTTTGATGCTGTGGAAGCCATTTTAAAGCAGATTTCGGGGTTTCGAGAGTGACATCACTCATTTGATCATGTTTAAGAGTATGTGTAAAAGGGAGAAATTTGATGAGGCTGAGATTTATTTGGAGAGATTGGTGAGTCAAGGGAAGGCGGTTGATGGAAGTGCTTTGGGTAGTATCGTCGAAGTGTATTGTAAGAGAGGATGTTTGATAATGGAGGGAGGTTGATGGAGAGGTTTCGCGACATGGGTGTGGTGTCGTTGGAGTATGCTTATGGTGTTTGGCTTGGTAGTCTTGCTAGGGCTGAAAAGTTAGACGGGGCTTTGGAGTTTTTGAAGAGTAAGAAAATGATGGAAGGGTTCATTCCGGATGTGTTTAAGTATAATCTTTTGGTGTCTAGGATTCTGAGGGAGAATCGGCTCTTGGAAGTTTTCGATTTGCTCACTGAGATGAGAGATGATCAGATTTTTCCTGATAAGGTCACTATTAACAATGCATTGTGCTTCTTTTGTAAAGCAGGGTTGGTGGATGTTGCGCGTGAGTTGTACAATTCAAGGTCGGAGTTTGGGCTCTCTCCCAATGGCATGGCTTACAACTATTTGGTCAATACCCTGTGGCAATGGGAGCACTGACGAAGCTTTTCGTGTGTTGAAGCATTCTTTCCAACAAGGTTTCTTTCCTGGTAATAGAACTTTTTCTTTACTTGCTGATGCTTTGTGTAGAGAGAGGAGGATTGATAAGATGAAAGAGCTAGTTGTTATTGCTTTGCAACAGAATTTTATGTCAAGTGTTTCCACATATGGTAAGTTTATAAAGGCCTTGTGTAGGGTCAACATGTTAGAAGATGGCTACACGATCCATGAGGAACTCATGAGAATGAATAAAGTTACTAGTAAAAGTGCTTACCTTTGTTTGATACGTGGTTTTAGCAAGTCGAACAGGCGGGAGATCGTTGCTAGACTTCTCATTCATATGCAGCAGATGGGTCACAGACCCACACGAACATTATTCAGAGAGGTTATTTGTTGTCTATGCAATATAAAGGACTCAGAGAAGCAATTCATGCAATTGCTGGAGATGCAGCTGTCTCTTCTTGAAACCGACTGTCAGATTTATAATTTCTTCATTTATGGAGCTGGGCACGCCAAAAGGCCTGACCTAGCTAGACAAGTTTACGAGATAATGCAGAGAAATGGAATTGAGCCAAACTTAAGTACTAACATTTTTATGTTGCAGAGTTATTTAAAGAGTGAAAGGATCTCCAATGCTTTTAATTTTTTTGATAAATTCCGCGACAGGAGAAGGCTCCCGAGAAAATTGTACAACACCATGATTGTTGGTCTTTGCAAAGTCAAAAAAGTTGATTTTGCATTGGAGTTTATTAGGGAAATGAGGAATAGTGGAAGTTAATGCTATGAGGAAACTATAAAGCTGTTATGCAAGACTAAAAGATTTGATGTGGTAATAAATTTGATTAATGAGTTGGAGAAAGGAGACTTCCGATTTACTTCATTTATCGGTAATGTCCTTTTGTTTCATTCTTTGAAGAGTCGAGATCTCTATGATGCTTGGATTCGATTGAGAGATACTTCAAATGAGACATATAAGTATTCATTACTTGGCCAGCTCATTGGAATATTTTCTGGATATGTTAAAGTGGACCAAGATATTGGGAACTTAGATGAAGTAATCGAGCAGTGCTTCCCACTTAACATCTACACTTATAATATCTTATTGATGTTACTAAGCAAGGGTGGGATGGATCGTGCTTACGAGCTGTATAATCGAATCATGCTTAAAGCTGAATCTCAGGGATTGCTGGAGAAGCTGGTGTGGAAACAAGATAATTTAGTACAAAGCGATGCCTGTCGAAAGAACGAGATCTGGGATAGGGATGGCAAATGGGTTGGTGTTTTTGAATGAAGCACAGCTTTTGGATTTATATAATTGGATTTATGTAATCTGTCCAGGGGCTCACGATGTTATTTATCAATTCGACGATAAGCATTAAAGCTTCAGTATTTTCGGTTGCAATGATCATATTCCTTTTTCTGTTGGATCTTCAAATTGTTTACAGAAGAAGTTACAAGAACTTCAGGCAGACTAGCTAAAGCTATGGTTATCAAAATTGTGATCTATCTTATACTTGTATGGAGGTCATGTAAGTTAACTTGCCATTTAAATACTGATTTTTTAAATTGTTCAATACAAATTTTACCCAGTTAGGTTTCCAAATGCTTTACCTAATTTTTACTTGACAGAAAATAGTGTAAAAAAAAAAGTAGTTATTGAATATCAATATTTGTAATATTTGTGGGTTCCGGTCTATCTCTCTCAAATCCCAAATTATTGTAATATTTAAAAATATATATATTTGTAATATTATTTGTATGATCATGCTAATGTATGCTATTAAGGTAAATATGTTTACCGGATATTTAACGTTACGAATTGATTGAGGTGTCCAATGGGTCAGACAGTCTGAGCTCATCCCACAACAGCCCTTATTGTCTAGTGGGTTGGGCTTGACTATCAAAACCCCTAACCTGTCAAAACCTGTGGCCCGGGCAAGTTGGGCTTAGGAGTGAGGTTGAACTTATAGAATGAACAAAATTAATAATATTACATTTTTTTTTTTTTTTGAAATATTACAATAATTCATGATTTTGGGAAACGGGTAGACTCGAACCAACAATCTTATAACGTGGGTGTGAGGGGTAAACGACTGAACCAACCTTATATTGTCTTTAATAATATTACTATTATATACAAAATAATCTAAAACCCAATGGGCCACCCAAGTCCGCTTTGAAAAGAACTCATGGGCTGGCTGGGCCTTATATAAAAATTTAAGATCCGGCTTTTACATTGCTCTCAAGTCCGATTGGGCTTTAAAATTTAAGAACAACCCGACATGGATTATTTGACACCTCTACATATTAATTAAAAATACAAAATTTTATTCTTCCCAAAATTCTTGCAATTTTGTATTTTTAGTAAATATATAACATACGAGATGAGGTTGATTCGGTGGTAAACCCCTTACACCTACACCATAAAGTTACAGGTTCAAGTCCTCTCCCTCTATAAAAAAAACCCGAATTTATGTAATAGCTGGTACTTCAATATATATATATATATATTGTTACTGGTTACATGTTACTAGTTAACATTTGTCTTAATAATTATGTCTCTTTTGTGCATGTCTTTGTGATTGATAAGTGAAACCTGGTTTTAATTTCGCCCTTTTAGTTATTTGGAGGCTTTGTGGTACTTATTTGCTGTATGGAAAAAGATGGAGTGCTGGAGCAAAGCTTGTAGAAATCATAGTGGATGTCACTATGCAGACCATCGTTTCCTTGTCAGTTCTAGAGACAACAAATTCCTGAACAATATTTGTTTCACAAGAAAAAAGGTACAAAAATCTATGAGTTATTTGGTTCTGTCAAAGTGGTCCAAAATCATGTTGGGTGGATATTTTTAAAAAAGGCAATTGAAAAGCAGCTTTCAAAATAGTCCAAAATTGTGTAGGGTATATATATATATATATATATTATTTATTTATTTTTTTTTAAGTATCATGTAAGTTCTCTTCAAAAAAAAAAAAAAAAAAAAAAAAAAAAAAGTATCATGTAAGTTAGATTAGGGGTTGTTCAGTAAAGTTTTCACTTGTAAATTATAAACTATTATACATTATATTATTATTATTGCGTCATGTGCTAAAATATTAGTAGATATATCATATATGGATCCGATAAAATATAATTTGAAAATTATTTTTTATTACAAAAATAATGATTATCTCTTTAAAAAAGTTAGGGTTAATAGCACCAGTGTCCCCTGAACTTATAGCGCGGTTGCATACAGAGCCGACCCTGAAGGGGTGCACCGAGTGCAACCACCCTGGGCCCAAAATATTTTCATTAAAGTCCATGCAGTTTGTGAAATGATATGGGCCCAATTCATTTTTAAAAATTATAGATATATAAAAAATTAAAAAATTATGACTCTATGATATAAAAAATTGAAAAGTAGTCTGCGGTCTATGAATTATGGGCCCAATTCATTATAGTCTATGAGTTCACTTGACTTTTAAAAAGTAGAAAGAAATATATTTTATTAATTATGCTGACAAGTTTAGAAGTTTAGCCGCCGGCACCACTCTACAAGTACACCAAGACGTAGGGATGAAAATTTCCCCCATGGGACCCCACCCCCACGGGGCCCCGCCCCCAAATGGGGTTATGGGGTGGGGGTGGGGGTGGGGGTGGGGGTGGGGGTGGGGGCAAATTTTGCCCCCAAAACCTAAATGGGGGTGGGGGAACCTCCCCCCACCCCCATTTCCCCATTTTCTAAATGGGGGTGGGGGTGGGGGTGGAGCCCCAAATCCCTCATTTCCCCCATATATTTTTATGTATATATATTTAATTTTATTTTCTTAAAAAAAATAAAAAAAAATTCCAACTCTATTAGTTTATTACTCATATTTTGGATTAATCGAAAGCATTAAATTTGTTTAGACTTTTATGTGTTATATACTAACACTATATTATTATAGTTATTTGTATTAATTTTGGATTAAATTAAATCAATTATATATTTTAGATTGTATATTTTGTTAATTATTGGATTGGATATTAAAACTGGGTGAAACAAAAGTTTGGTCCGATCGAATTTCAAATTATAAATTCTAAATTCCGGATTTCGAATTAAAAAAATTTAGGATTTTAAATGGGGGAAATGGGGGACGGGGGTGGGGGCAGGGGAAGCTCCCCCCAAACACCCCCATCCCCAGTTCCCCCAAATGGGGTTTGGGGGCGGGGGTGGAGGGAGGTTTTAGGAATGGGGGTGGAGGTGGGGGGACCCTCCCCCGCCCCATTGGGCCCCCATTCCCATCCCTAACCAAGACACCACTCTAGCTATTTTTCCTTAACTGCTAAGATTTTGCTTTGCTAAAAAAAAATCATTTTTTAATATACAATTTATTAGAAAAAAATCAGAAAAAGATTTTCTATTTTCTCCCGTTATTGAGTCTGACACTCAGAATATCTAAGATTTATTTTCTGAATTAAAAGTGTTACAAGTGGTTTTACCAAGAGAAACAAAGACGGCCATTAAAATACTTGAGTTTGTAAAAACTTTTGATTGTTATCCAAATGCTTCAATTGCTTATAGAATATTGTTGATTGTACCTGTAACTGTGGCATCTGCAGAAAGAAGTTTTTCAAAATTAAAAATGTTAAAATCTTATTTGCGGTCAACAATGTCACGAGAAAGGTTAAATGGATTAGCAATCTTATGTATTGAAAATGAGATGTTGGAAAAGATTGAATTTGAAAATATTATTGATGATTTTGCTTCTCAAAATGCTAGAAGAATACATTTTCAATGATGTTCAATTTGTTGTTATTTTGTTTTGCAAGAGTACATTCAATTTCAACTTGGGTGCAGCCTCCTGTTTTGACTTGGGAGTTGTTATCAGTGATATTTTGGGTTGGCTTTCTAAGCTCCCTATCTCCATTTGTTTGCTTATAGGAGGAGGAATATTGTGGCTCATGCACTTGCTAAATGCTAAGCTAGCCTTACTTTATGTAATTATGTAGATGACCAACACTGGATTGAGGATTTTCCTCCGGCTGTGGAGTCATTGATTATGGGTGATTGCCCAATTTGGTCTGTTTACTTGCTCTTTGTATAAAAAAAAATAATATATAAATATTATAAATAAAGGGGCCCTTTTCAGAATTTTCGTCCCAGGCGTCCAATACGTCAGGACCGGCCCTAGTTGCATAGTGCGCCATATACTTTTTTTCTTGGCATTAAACCCCCTGAACTTCCATAAATTTATAAAAACTAACAGAATGGAAACGAACGTCAAAGGAAAATTACTCTTACGTACCTTGATTATATGAATAATTGTGTTAAAACAGGAAAAATATAATAATATCACACAAACATCCTTTGACTTGTTTGACTAATGTCTAAAAAAATAAAAAATAAAAATATTAATAATTTAAAAAATAATAATAATAACAATTGAGGGAGTGTATTTTATATATTTAGCATATATTTAATTTATCAACTTTGAAATAGTTAAAAATAATCCAAAAATATTAATATTTTATTAATAAAAGATGCAGATTTTTTAATTAATAATATTAATACTTTATTAATAATCCAAAAATAATCAACTAGAATTTTTTATTTTTTTTGATTAGGTGAAGATCCAAAATTGATTTTTTTTTTTATTAGTTTGGATCTCCACCTAATAAAAAAAAATTCCTAATTGATAATTTTTGGATTATTAATAAAAAAAATATGCATCTTTAATTAATAAAATATTAATATTTTTGGATTACCTTTAACTATTTCAAAGTTGATGAATTAAATATATGCTAAATATATAAAATACCCTCTTTTAAAGTTTAAGGGACACTAGAGTCTAGACACTAGTGCTGCTAACCAAAAAAATTAAGCAATGATTTAACTGGTGGGTCCCATGCTCCCATCAAAGAAATGAAAATAGCGAATAGAAAACATATATCTGTTGTTTTCAATGGAGCTGTCTTTTAATGCATTAAATGAAAAAACAGTTTTCTATATTTTCAAAAACTTTAAACCTAAAAACTCTACGGAACAAACTCTTAGCATTTTTAAACCTCGAAAAACCAAAAAACTGTTCTTGGAAAAACTACGGAACATGCATTTAGGATCTCGTGCATTTTCAAACTAGTGTTGGGTTTTCACAAAGGACAATGTTTAGGTATTGACCGGTCAATACCTAAGATACTGAACAATCAATAAGGTTTTACCACGTGATTCATTTGTGAAAAATACAAAGAGATAAATGTAAAAAATTAAAAGAAAAAAGCCACATGGTAACACTCCATTGGTGTTATAATAAATTGATACCCTTTTATAATATTCATCATAATAATATATCGATAAACGATGACAATACATACCACTCCAATTCCAAATTTTATATGAGGATAATCATTCACTTCAAATCAATGAAGATATCATGTAAGTATATAACCACCAACCACAAATAAAAATCAAGAAAATGGATAATATTCAAATATTAGATCAGCATATATTAACAAGTTGATGCAATCATCAATCATGCGATAAATATCCCATATATAATATATTAACAAAGAGAAATTGATAATCTTTCTAGAGTACCAAAAGAAAAAAGAGTTGCAATAATTTTTTTCCCCGACAAGTTCATAATGTGAAATGAATTGAGGGTGGTAGGCCCATTTCCATTTTGGTTCTTTCATATTAGTCCACATTACCCAACAAAAAAAAATATAAAAATCATGCAAGTTGGCTTTTTTCAATTGAAAAGACTTACTATTACATATTTGAAAGCTCATGTGTTATGCAGTTGTGAAAATCTTATCGTAAACGGGTATTTGTATGCTCAATTTGATGATATCGTAACTTATATTCCAACTTGTGATGTGCAAATATGCAGGGGTAAAAACAAATTAGAGAAATATAGAAAGAGCACATGCTGGTTAATTTTTTTCTTAGAAAATGGATTTTTTTTTTCTTTTGGTAGGGAGGGTGCTGGAAATTTTGCCTGTTAGAAGCTTTGAGAGATCCTTAAGAACTTATTTAATAAAACTTTTAGAAGGAAGAGATGGATAAAATGATCGATTAACAGTGGTGCCGTTATTTAATTCTTATTTAAAATAAAGTTGATATCTGATGTGATAAAATATAATCTTATTAATAAGTCATATCTGATGTGATAAAATATAATCTTTTCAATTTATTTATAAATTATCATTAGTATTTATTCGAATTAAATGGGTTAACCGATTACGAGAGATTTAATCCAAACACAATCTGTTTACTTAGATGGTTTGTATTAAATGAAATTGTGACTTAAGTAAAAGGTAATATGCTTTAGATTTTGGGAGGATTTGTGGAATTGGTAATACAATCTACAGTCATAAGTTGCCTTCAAAATTAGGAGAAAAGGACAGCTTTTGTCTTATTTAAATTGATAATCACCATTTGGGTTTGGTTGGTTTCCAAATTATAATTAAAGGGTGTACGAAACTATCAATATTATTCTATATCTTAAAATAAAATTGGTGCACCAAGCCAACGATGTAGATTTAGCTACAATACAGGAATCACATTGTTGATAGACAGTTAATGAAAATATTTTCTTCGGTTTATTTATTTATTTTTATTTTTCAAATCTTTGAATTTTGAGGGCCCATAATTAAAATTCAATGTCTAATTTTTACTCCATCAACAAGTATAGTAGCTAAACCCCTATTTTCAAGTTTCATGGAAATTTTATACCTGTTCATCTGCTGGTTTGACAAGTAAATTAATCGAAACCTATTTATTTATTATTATTTTTTTCGAAATGGCAAGCTTTATATCGAAGCCAAAAAAGCAGAACGAAAGGAATGAAACAAACAACCCACCCCAAAGACGGGGAGGAACAGCCAATCAACAACAACTCGACCCAAAACACAAAACCTGGGACCAAAACGACCACAAAGCAAACATGCTACAGGAAGGCACAAAAACAGAGCAAAGAAACAGAACAGAGCAGACCAGCAAAACACTAGGAAACGAAAACCAGGCAACCAAAGAAGCTAAAACCAACCAGGAATGCCAACAAACCCCACCACAACAACAAGAAACCAAAACCTGAGTCAAATATCTCCCCATTCTAATCTGTCACCACTCGAAATCAAACCCATTTTCGCCGGCCCATCTGCAAATTAGGAATTCGAGCCTCTAGGCAAGAACTTGATCTCTAAGCCTTTCAGGAAATGCAAATAGTTCCGAATATCATACACTAAGTCAACGTGTTTTAAGCTACCAGTTGATGTTTTCGGCACACTCCATGTATTGTTATACCCATATTAAACTAAAGAAAATATTTTGCAATAATAATATCGTGTAGCTCAATCCTTCATTTTTATAATTACCCAGCAACTTGTATATGGTAGATAAACCCTATAAAAATAACTGTTAATTCTGTTAACTTCACATGGACCAAAAAGAAAAAAAGATCTTGCGAACTTTTATAGTGCAAAAGCAAGAGTTATTACACATCTGCACAAGAAAAAATATATATAAGACTAAACATACACTTCTAATCAACGTAGATATATCATGAATGCACATCACAAATAAAATTCAATTATTAAGTTCGTATATATTAATAAAGAGTAATGAGTAATGTTATGCAACAAAAATTAAATAATATTTATACAAATACGCATAAATATCTGATTTATATGGTATATATATATATATATTTTTTTTTTTTGAAATTTTACAACTATTATAATAGGACTACCTTGATCTGCCAAGATCAGACAAAACATGTGCGGTCTAGATATCTACACTTATAATCGGGTAAATACTTCTCACACATACTTGTAAAATATGTATGGTGAGACTTGAATTTCTCACCACCGGTGTTGACATGCGGGATGTGCACTGTTGTTGAGAAAGAATGGGATCACACACAGGAGCGAAGCCAGGATTTTGGCTTTGGAGGGACCAAGACATAAACTAATATTTTAGGTCATGCAAGACAAATGTAACTCGTTGCTGTTTTATATCTCGAAAATCATTTATAATTAAATTTATTAAATTTTTAGTCTATTTTCAATTTCAATTACATAATGATTAATGAATGAGTTTGTGAAATTTTTTTCTTCTTTTTGTAAAACCTATGTCTATTCTTAACATAGTTGAAAATATTTCCCAACTAATATAAACAAAACTTAATAGCTTTTTAAAACCTTAAAAAAATTGATAATTAATATTCAATAATTTAAATGATAAGCAAACATAAAACAAATATATTCATTATAACATATTTAAAATACCACTATATCATTAATATATTTAAATCACAATTATTTACATATTTGTAATTTAATTTTATAATATTCATATCAAATAAAATTAACTTAAAATAATTTTGAATAAGATAAAATTGAGTTAATCCAGTGGTATGTCTCTTACATTCATACCATGAAGTAATAGGTTGGAGTTTCACACTCTCCCAAAATTTTGAATTATTGTAATATTTTTAATTTTTTTAAACAAACTTAAATATATTTTCAAGAATGGTTGATGATCCAATGGCTAAAATAAACTCAATCAAGTTTTATTTTAAAAAAAACAAAATAATAATGCCAAAAACAAAAATTAATGCCAAAGTCAACGACACACTGCTCATCTTGTCTCTCATAAGTTCCCCAATCCTTTAACTCGTCTCTTATCTTTAAGACTCTAAGAGCATCCACAATGGTGGAGACCCAAACACAAGACCCATTTTTACCACATCATCAAATATGAGTCTTGTTTTCAAATAATGGGTCTTCCTATTTAGGTCCTATTTATTTGAATCCCTTTTTCCCCACAATGGGGCTAAATTAAAAAATGAAAAATGGATCCACTTTTTTTTACTTTTTTCCAAACAATTATTACTCTTCTTTAAAATATTATATATATATATATATTAATAAAGAAATTATATAATATATTTTAAATATCAACACTATCAATAATTATTTAACAAATTATAATTAATTTTTTTAAAAATTATTAATTTAAAATTATCAATTTAAAATTATCACAGCTGAATTACATCAACAATAAAAATAAATATTTAAAACAAAATATTGTATACGATTAGACATGGCGTCGGTTTCGGTTCGAATCCGGCTTCGATTCTGAACCTTCAAAATCGGCTCCGATTCCAGTTTTGAAGGTTCGGTTTTGGTTCCGGTTTTGAAGGTTCGGTTCCGATTTCTCGGTTTCGGTCCGGTTCGGTTTTGACGGTTCCGACGGTTCGGGTCTGGTGTTCCGATGGTTTGAGTCTAGTGGTTCCAACGGTTCGGGTTTGGCGGTTCCGACGGTTCGGTTTCAGTTCTGGTCCGATTTTCGACTGTTCCAACAGTTCAGTTCCACTTCTGATTTCGGTTTCGTCGGTTCCAACGGTTCGGTTTCATTACTTTTTTAACTTTTTCCAAACAAGTATTACTCTTCTTTAAAATATTATATATATTATTATATATATTAATAAATAAATTATATAATATATTTAAAATATCAACACAATCAATAATTATTTAACAAATAATTTTTAATTTAAAATAAACAATTTATTCATTTAAAATTAACACAAGATCCATTACATCAACAACAATAAATATTTAAAAAATCGATTAGAGGAGATTTTGATTAGGCCCAAAACTGAAAAAACCAAACCGAACCGAACCGAACCGAACCGATTCAATCGGTTTTTGATCGGTTCACACTTTTCAATTTTATCGGATCCATTCATTTTTTCAAAAACCGGATATTATCAGTTTTTTAACGGTTCACTCGAAAAGTGTACCGATCTATTAAACGCTCACCCCTAATTAAATTTATTTATATTTTGTCATTATGTATATAATTATTGAAATTAATAATAATATATTTAAATTTAAATAATTGAAATATATATATTAAATATATATATTTTTTTTCATTATATATATTTTAATTTAAATTATATATATATTATAAAAAATAAATAAATAAATAAATAAAGCCCAATCCAGTGATTGGAGAGGGTTGGGAGCCCAACCCCAATCATTGGGCAAGACCCAAATTGAGTTCCAAATTTGGAACTCCATTTAGGTCTACTTGGGTGGAGCCCACTTTTAGGTCTCTTTATTTGGATCCCATTTGACACCATTGTGGCACAATTTTATCAAACCCAAAATGGGTCTTGTAAAAGTGGGTCTCTTTTTATCACCAATGTGGATGCTCTAACCAGTATCCTCTCATCTCTAACATCATCATTCCAATTTTGATTTTATTTGTTATTTTTTTAACTGATTTTTTTTTAAAAAAATTTCTTAGGTGGGGGGGCCATGGCCCTTGTTGGCCCCTCCCTAAATTCGCCCTTGATCAAATAAATCTTAAAGTATAACACACAATACAGATAATAAGAAAGCAATAAAGAAGAAAGAACGACACCAAAATTTTTATGTGGTTCAGCAATTTGTTTACGTCCACGGAGCGCACCGCACTCAATCCACTACTATCATAGTTGATTACAATCTCTCTGTCTGTCTGTCTGTCTGTCTGTCTCTCTCTCTCTCTCTCTCTCTCTCTCTCCCTCTCTCTCAAGTCTCTCTACAATTTGCTCTCAATTTATCTACCACTCTTTTTAACACACTTTAGGTTTTACATAATAGTAGTATTTATATGGGAACACTAGGGTAAGCTTTTTGAAGTAACAGCAGTGGTAAGCCAATTTAGCAACTAAATACATAAACTAGCCTTTTCTACTCTTTAGGGATAAAATCCCTAACACTCAAATCATTCAATAAATGATATTTTGGTCATCTATTAACATACAAACAATTATGGGAAGCTAAATTACTCTACTCATACATTAAATTACTCTACTCCTAATCCCAATCATGCATACATATCAATTTCTAACCTCCACAAACATGAATTTCAAAATAAGAGATTAAACATAAATAAATCAAAGAGCAAAATAAAACCCAAACGAGTTTATGAACAAAATACATATATATAGCACATGTGAAGGTTTACAATATTCCCCAAATCGGGGTTACATATCAAAAAAGCAAGAAATACAAGGAAATGAGTAATTAAAGGCAAACCCTTGAAGACGAGTCCTCCAAAGATGCTAGATAGCTTTCCTAGCTCGGATTTGGCTCCTAATTCCTTGAAATCTAGTCTAAGATGGATGGATGAAGTGTATTTGGGGGTTGTGGAGGTATATGGGGAGTTCCCCTGGAGGAAAAACCTCGATGGGAGCTTAGGTTCCTCCTTATTTTGTGAAGAAGATGAAGAAAATGGAAGAAAATGGAAGAGAGAAGAGGAGAGGCGTGAGAGAGGGAAGAGAGAGAGATGGAGTGAGGGATGTGGAAGAAGTCTCTTGAGAAGAGAGAGAATAGGGGATATTTATAGTAGGGGGAGTTAGGGTACAAAAATAGGGGTAAAAAGATGAGTTTACCCCTTTTGAAAAGCCCTAAAAAATGCAACTTTGGTGAATCTCGCTATATGCTTCGACGACCACTCTGACGAAATGTGTTTTTGCTCAGGGTCGCTGTACGCCATTTGGTCTGACGCGGTACGCTTCGACGTTCCTGTCTGACGAAACTTGGCAGTGGATCAGGTTTTCTAGTACGCGGTACGTCTCGCTATTCACTTTAACGACTTGTCTGACAAAATGCCTTTTTGGTGTCCTCTACTGACTTTCACAGTACAGGTTGCTATACGCATTTTTGCCTGACGCGGTACGCTTTAATGAAAACTGGAAAAAGCTCTTTTAACCCAAAAGTCTTGTATTTACCTGGAAAATCTCCGTTATCACGTGTAGACTCCCCAAAACAAAATGAACCTGCACAAGGCTCACAAAACATATTATATTCACAAAAACGCTCGAAAACGAGAACAAACGATAGAAAATGGAGACCTTAAAAGGTGTATAAAATCGTTCCGATCAGCTCCTCCAGCTTAGACACCTATGTGTTTCTGTCTTTGTACATAACCCTTTTGTTAAAGACAACTTGCGGTTTTGGTTATCCCACAGCTTGTAACCAAATTCATCTTCTCAATATCCCAACAAAGTACACTTCACTGACTTGGCGTCTAGCTTATTTCTCGCATGGTCATCTATTTGTATATAAGAAACACACCCAAATATTTTAAGATGAGAAAATTTTACCTTTTTCCCGATCTAGATCTCTTCTGGTATAGCGAGGTCCAAAGGCTTTGATGTTCCTCTATTAATCAAATACGTTGTTGTATTAACTGCTTCCGCCAAAACTGTTTTGGCAACCTAGAATGTAACTTCATGCTTCTGACTCTCTCAGTCAATGATCCGTTCATCCATTCTGCTATTCCATTCTATTGTGGGGTTATAGGAACCGTTCTATTGAGTTTTATCCTACTCAGATAGCAAAACCTCTTGAACTCACTATCTTTATATTCTCCATCATTGTCTGAATGCAGCTTTTTGATCTTTAACCATGTCTTGTTCTCAACCATAGCTTTCCATCTCTTAAAAGCATCAAACATTTCAGACTTATGTTTTAGAAAATAAACCCATACCTTTCTGGAGTGGTCATTAATAAATGTAACGAAATACTGTTTACCTCCGGCTGACGAGACTGAAGCTGGACCCCAAATATCAGTGTGCACTAGTTCCAGCTTATTTTTTACCGGTACCCTTTCGATCTTCTTAAAGCTCACTCGTTTATGTTTTTCCAACACGTAGCTCTCATAGAAATCAACCTCAACACGTAGCTCTCAAATCTAGCAACTTACCTTTCAAATGCAGACACTTCAGCCCCTGACTACTCATGTGCCCAAACCTCTGGTGTCACAAGTTAGGATCATCTTTACCTTCCGCCATAGCGATTGAACCACAACCATTCGCGATTGTGTAAAGCGACCCATTTTTATTTCCTCAGGCGATTATCATAATACCCTTTGATATCATCTATGAAATTCGTCATGTAACCCTCTAACGCTAGTTGCCCATTGGAGATCAAGTTCTTCTTCAAATACGGTATGTGCCTCACATTGTTAAGTTTCCAAACTGACCCTTTCAGCTGAATTTCCACATCTTCATTCTCAGTAATGTTGCATACTTGATCGTCACCAAGATACACCTTACCCAAATTTTTGGAGACGTAGTTCTCGAATAACTCCCTGTGAAGTGTCTTATGGAAAGACGCTCCTGAATCCAGAACCCAAGACTCCATCTTACTTTCCAATGAGCAGATGAGGCAGTCATCTGACTCCTCCGACACACAGTTCGCACTGCCATTGGCCTTATCTTTCTTCTTAGATCTACACTCATACGAAAAGTGGCATTTCTAACCACAGTTCTAGCACTCTACATCCTTTTTGTTTTGTTGCTGATTTCCTGAATAATTGACCTGATACCTGGATTTAAACTTACCTTTTGACTTTGATCTTCCCCGTTGATTCGTGTTTCAATTTTTGTTTCTGCTTTCTCTACCTTCCATGTTCAGTGCTGAAGATGTAGACGCTCCAAATCCCTTTTCATGCAACCAAATCTCTTTGGTCATGATCATGTTCACAACTTGTGAGAAATTCAATTTCTCTTTCCCAAACGAGTTGGCAATTGACTGACATGTCATCTTCCAACTTTATGGCAATTGGGTGAGCATAAACACCATCAAGAATTCTTCATCGAAACCCATAGACACAAAAGTTAACCCATCCTTCACTTCATTGAATTGGTTTAGATACTTTCTAAAACCCTGACTTTCAATCATCTTTAAATTTGACAGCTTCTTGACAAGATGGATCTTCTTACTGTAGAAGGCTATTCATATCGGTTTAATAAAGTCTTCATAAGATCTCTAACAATTAGCTGATCCTTTACGTTAAAAGCAACCTGTTTTATCAAACTGAGACAAATTGCTCTCAATACTTTCCTGTCCAATAGTTCGAGATCCTCTTCATCCATGTTCTTCAGCTTTCGCTTCTTTGACCAATCTATATCGGTCATACCCTCAGGCTTCTCTTTTAACGGCCAATGCAGGTCCTTCTGGTATAGATAATCCTCCATCTGCATTTTCTAGAAATTGAAATTCGTCCTATCGAATTTCTCAATCTTATGAGAATCCTTCTCCGATCCTCTGATCATCTCTATGACAAAATCATTGACCTTAAGAAAACCTAGATTTGTGTGAAAAATAATTTGCCCCAACCTAGGGCTTTGATACCAATTATTGTTGAGAAAGAATGGGATCACACAAATCTTAAAGCATAACACACAACACAGATAATAAGAAAACAATAAAGAAGAAAGAATGACACCAAAGATTTTACATGGTTCAACAATTTGCATACGTCCATGGAGCGCACCGCACTCAATCCACTACTATCAGACTTGATTACAATCTCTCTGTCTCTCTCTCAAGTCTCTTTACAATTTGCTCTCAATATCTCTACCACTATTTTCAACATACTTTGGGTTTTACATAATGGTAGTATTTATATGGGAACACTAGGGTAAGCCAAGACCCTAAAAGATTGCTTTCCTTTTTCTGCATAGTTTTCTTGATTTGCGCGATTCCCATCATTACCGCTGTCCAGACCACTACGGGTGCCTTATGCCCCTGCCGCGGTATGTGAGGCGTGACACCTTTGGAGTTTATCGCTATAGGTGCTACGCCAGATGCATTGTGTCTACCCAGCGGTCTGCACAAACGTGACTCCTTTGGAAACCACCGCTGTGCGTGCTACGGTTGGTGCTCCTTGTCCGTCCGACGATACGCGCCATGCTTAATGCTAAGAAACAATTCTCAAGACTAGTTTTAGGCTTCACAAACTCAACATGCACTAGCACCTGTCCATATCTCTAAAATATTCAATCATGGATAATATTATATTAGATTTGAGGGTGGTGGTCCATTTTCATTTGGATCTTTCAAAGTAGTCAAAAATCATGTTAGGTAGCTATTTTAAAAACTCAAAAAAAAAACAAAAAAAACAAAAAAAAAATTGAAAGAAAAAAAATCAATTGAAAAGCTGCTTTTGAATTAGTGCAAAATCATCGGGTAGACTCAATTGAAAAAGCTGCTTTCAAAATAGTTTGGATAGTTTTCTTTATTTTATTTTATTATTTCTTTTTTTTGCATTATTGGTGACATGTTGGGATGAAATGATGAATTGATACTATTTTATAATATCATTCGTAATGATATACTGTTTTCGTTAAAGGGTTTTTACCATATTTTTCAAAGTCTACAAACTGTGACAATACATATCAGGGTTAAAATTGAAATTAACCATATAATTAGTAGAGTTTTTATATTTAAGCGGCATTAGTGCTTTGATTGTTTTTACCGAACTTTCTACTAATGAGACAAAAATATCTTTAATGATTTCTGAAAGGATTCCAATCTAGAAAAATAAATTTCAGATCTAGAAAAAATTAAACGCACCAGTCTTCTTTAAGTAAACAAACTAGTTTTCTTCAATTAATCATATCAGTCTTCAATTAAACACACTGGTCTTCTATTAAACGCATCAAAGGTCTTCTGTTTCCTCTCTAGTTTTAGAGGATGCCTCTTCTTAGTAATGGGTTAGTTTTGTTTGAAATGAATATACCTTTAAAAAAAAAAAAAAAATTATATAAAAAAAAAAAAAATGAGTCTCAATAATTTTTCCCCTACAAGTTCATAGGAAAATGATTTGAGGGTGGTAGGCCCATTTTAATTTTAGCTCTTTCAAATTAGTCCACATTTCAGTCTCAATAATTTTTCCCCTACAAGTTCATCGGAAAATGATTTGAGGGTGGTAGGCCCATTAGTCCACATTTCCAAAAAAAAATAAATAATAAATAAAAATTGAAAGACTTTTTTTTTTTTTTTTTTTGGAATGGAAAAATTTAAAGACTTGCTATTACAAATTTGAAAGGTAAATTAAAGAATCCAACTTATTGACCTGTAAAAAAATTTCCTTAGAACAACCTCAATTTGTTGACTTGTAATCCAACTTATGATGTATCAACAAATTAAAAAAATAATTCAGAAAAAACGTGTCCCTCCTGGTCCTGCACGGGTTACGCCAGTGACGACAGGTCTTTGAGTCATGCTTGCTACGTCAAAGATTTTTAGTGACCAGCAGCAGCAAAATAAATAGCCATTTTTGCCTAATCAGAAGCAACATATATACATACAGAGGAGCCTGTAATTAAAACAGTCAAGTCTGCAGAAATATCCATTGTTTGCTTCTTTATCAACTAGGAGCTAGTTTTCCATTGCTGATCATGTAAGTGACTGTTTAGTATTATCATCTTTATGATATATATGTTCATAGAATTAATTTTTTCTAATGTAATCCTGAACTACTCTATGTTCTTCATTTGGTGTTAGAGAAAACTGAACAACTTATGTAATTTGATCAGGTCTCGGGCTGCCTCGAGTTTAAACCAGGAAGGTAACACGCGAAAATATTGTGGCAAAATTACAGTGAAAGCTGTCTGGTCTTATGTGGAGAAAATCCTGAAAGGATCAACTGTAAACTGGATTACTTTTGTGTTGTGGATTATTTCAATCTCACTTGATCCTTTCACTTGCTATGTTCCTTCCATCGATGATAAGGACAAGAATCTTGAAATTAACTTATCATTACTGATTAGTATCTGGGTTCTCTATTGGTCTCTTCTGATCTATAGAATCTCTATTTCCTTTTGTACTGAAATCAAAGGAACAAGGCGGGTCTTCAATCAGGTTGAATCTATCGCGCTTCTCTGTTCAAATGTGAGGCTAAGACACTCTTGCCAATGTAGTTGTAGGGTGTCTTTATTAATCAGGAATCCTAGTGAGGGAAAGGGAACTTCATTCCTAATTTATTAAAAATTGTTGGGAATTAAATTAAGTGAGTCGCACACACAAATCATGAATTAATTCTTCATGGAAAGAGAACTTAATATTCTCCCTCCCACCTAAAAAATTAAGTTTCCTTTCCTTAATTTTTTTTCCAATGAAACTTGATTATTTTTCATTATCATTCCCGATTAGAACGCCTGTAATTATAAGTATATATTAATTCCAATATGACCACTTGTTGTACTCTTGTCCAGGTGCTGCTATATTCACTATTTCTCGGTCCGAAAATGGAAATTAGTGCTCCAGTATTTTCGGTTGTATTGGGCATTTTCCTTGCTGTGTACTTGGTGAGGATCGTTGGAATCTACAGAATGTTTTCAGAAGAAGTTACAAAGAGTACTTCAAGCAAGTTAGCTGAAGCTCCAATTATCAAAATTGTGTTCAATCTTCTACTTTTCTTGTATGGAGGTCATGTAAGTTAAATTGTCATTTTTATCTCAGGTTTCAATAGTTCAAAAAACAATTTACTTAACAATTACGCTGTTAAAAAGCTTTACCAAACTTGAAAATTACAAAAGTTGAGGAGGCTCTGTGATAACTGATAAGCCCCTCACATACACATTGAGATTTTGGGTTTCAAATCTTATTTATGAACAAATGGCATTGTGGCCTTGCCTTTTTAGCTATTTGGTGGCTTGTGGTACTTATTCGCCATATGGAAAGAAATGGCGTGCTGGAAACACAACAGCGACAACAAACTCTTGCATGAAACTTGTTTTGCCAATCTAGAAGAAGATGCAAAACCCTACGAGATAGGGATATTTAAGGATGCTTTTGAGTCTCGTATTGTGGAGGAGTCCACAAAGTTAGGGAAGAAGTTGTTTTATTGTTTCAGATGGGGCATACAAAACATCAGGTTTGTGTAAATTAAAATACTTCTCTTATATGGTCTCAATCCGAACATATTTATTAAAAATGATGATTGCTCTGGTGTGAGATCTCATACATTTAAAGTCACTCTATAATGTTATATAGTCAAAATCCCGCACGAAAAAACATGTTGAATCCTCCGCACCTAATATTATATTTTTTGAACTCTCTCTTATTCTATTTTTTTTTTTCCAGTGGTTTTGGTACAAACCTTCAAGTTAGTACCTATGTATGGGAAAATATCTTTGTGATTTTAATTGCCATCTATGGTGTGGGAACGTTTACATTTTTTATTGGAAACATGCAGGTAATTGGTATATATTACTTTATTTGCTGGTTCACATTGTTTTATTTTCTAAGGTTAAGATAAAACACTTAGCTTTTTGTTAAACAGAATCTTATAATGTCTGCAATTGATGAAAGAAGAAAGAGAGTAGATCGAGCAATCAAACAACAGCTGCAGCAGTGGCGTACTTTTGGAAAGCTCTCTGAGAATCTACAAAATAGTATTACGGAGTACCATCAATACAGTGGCCAGCAAACCGGAGGTGTTGATGTTAAAAATTTGATCCGTAATCTACCTGAGGATATCGGAAACAACATAAAACACGAACTCTGCTTAGAACAGCTAAAAAAAGTCAGTTCTTTATTAATTTATGCATCTTTATAAAATTCTCTTACATATCTACCTGACTATAAAACTTGTAGTATTTGATCTAGGTAAAACCCATAGAGACATTCAATATCATACATATTTCAAACAATACATACATGCATATAATTTCCTTAGATTGGGGAAAATTTCTAATTCTATTCTTGAATATTTATAAAGGTTGAAAGATTTCGAATGTGGAGTGATGCATCTTTGCGTCGTCTATGTGACTGTATCGAGCCAATAGTCTATGATGAGCACACTCACATTGTTCGTGAGAGAGATTCAATCAATAAGATGTTGTTTGTGCTGGACGGCCAGCTAGTGGCACGCTCTACGAACAAGCTAGCGGCAAGCTCTACGAACAATGTTTCTTCAAAGGAAATTTTGAAAGGTGGTGACTTCTGGGGAGAAGAACTTGTCAATTGGGTTCAAAACAACTCCTCCTCCTCACCATCATCAAATAAACTTATTTCACTTACAAAAGTTGAAGCTTTTGTTTTCAAGATTGATGGCTTGAAAAAACTGTTCCATGAAAAAGCTAAAATCATACAATCATGTTTTCGTAAAAGACGGAACAATGCGAGATGTTGTGAGTTCGGGAATCTGTCTTTGTGCCGATATCGGTGTGCTCCTTAGTGATATACTGATATCACTTCTATTTTGTCTTGGTGTGGTCCAATGCGAGATGTTTGGGTTGCTCATGCCTTGTCTTTATGCATAAATGTAGATTGTATTCTAATTATCATTTAGACTAGAGGATATAGAGCTATCATGTGTGAGACTTTGCACTTTTACGAGATCTCAAATGACACCGATGTAAAATACAGATTTTGTTTCATTTTACACCATTGGTGATTGAGATTCCGTACAAAATAACGTGTCTAGATTTTCAATAATAATACAGTTGATCGATGTTTATTGGGTGTTGACTCGTTTTATAGTTTTATGAAATTTTATTTGTAAAACGTGGGCCTCAAAAGTGGACACAGGCTGGTCCCACTCCAATCCAATATCAAGCCCAAATCAGCCCATGCCAATATTAATGTTGGCAGATTAAAAGCTCAATCACAAGTCACAACCACTTTAAAGCCCATAATTGAAGTGTCCGGCTACACATCATCAAGCCAACATTAACGTGTCACATTGAGTAAAACTTTCTTTTTCCTACATCGGGCACATAAAGTGTCAATTGGTGAGTGGATACATAGATAAATGAGATAAAAATTAACCTAAAAATTAAATAATATAAATGCATAATAAATTTCCAATTTATAAGAGATATATATATATATATATACAAATTTATATGATATATTAATAACAAATTTATAAGATGTTGAGAACTGGAAGAGCTATTACCTATGAAACTGAGGTGTGGATGGCTAATCTGGAGAAGGAAATTCAGAATCATGAACACGATGATCATGAACACGATGATCTTCATCAACATGTAATGCCTCATCTACACCAGAGAAATGCTCAGCAGGATAACCATAAACCGGGTTTGGATCATGTTGATACGGTGTAACTACTGGTGGTAGAGCAATTCCAGAGTAACCATAACCCAGATTTGGATATTGTCCATACAGCACTGCCGGTGGTAGAGCAATTCCAAAGTGAGAACCTCTACTAGGAAACACTGGCAAGGGATACATGTAAGATACTGTAATGATATAAGGCCAAAATGCCATTAAACCTAAGCCAGAATAACCAAAATAACCATTTGAAGCACCATGTGAATCAGCAACAGCATTACTCTGATGGAACCACCTCTGCACTGAAGTCAAACGGTCTTCAGTTAGAACAGTTAGAAATCTTGCAGTTACATCCTGAGGACATCGAGGACATCAAGCTAGTTGTATTTGCAAAACCTTCCTGGCTCTCAGTACGAGAAACAGGAGATACAGTACCAGTTTTGGATATCTGTGTCAAGGATTGTTTACCATGCTGGGAGGGAACACCATGAGGAGCATGAGAAGCACATTTAACAACCACATTAGAATCAGAACTGGTGTTGCTTACATTATTCCTGAAACTGTAAGACCCATAAATTTCAGGACTATGAGTGTCAGGACGACTGCCTTTCCCATACCAATCCCATGTATTCCAGAAAAAGTGGTCGACCTCAGCAATTGGGTTCTCTTCTGGGCAATCAAGTAATTTGGCCAGTTGTCGAGCCCCATCAGAAAAAGCATCAAGAATTCGAGAAAAGTTATCTGAAGAGAAATATAGAAAGAACAATTAGATTTACTCAAAGTGAAGCCATAGACGAATTTTGATGTAATATAATATCACATCTGTCTCTGAGGCCATGTTACAGACATACAGGTCAAACTGAGCCAAGAAAAGTACTACATGTCCTGCCTCTACTCCAAACAGGAGGCTCCATTTTAGAAAAATCAAACTGGCCAGGTAGAACCTAATATGGCTCTCATATGGCGAGAAATATACATGATTATTCTCAAATTGTTGCAGTGTCATTTCTGCTGACAGCATCGATACGAATCCTCTTCGTAAAGATGCCAATACTGTAGCAGTATCAATCAACTCACACAATCTATGATTCTCCAACCAATCATATACTTGTCGACTGACAATGGGCAAAACACTTAATATGACAAATCTTTCCTTTTTTTGAGTCATACTCATATATAAACATATTAATTGAGTGAATAAGTACTTTCCAATAGTCTAACTTTAAAACAACAGCAATTGGAGCACGGTCTTAGCTTTTGATTTTAGACAAAACAATGCCATAATTACCAACTATATGTACTTTCAATAGTTTTTGAGGACAAATGGAAGCAATTGATTCATATAAACAAACATCTCAAGACGCAAATCATGGATACGGGGAGAATGAAGAAACAACATCAAGAACTTTGTAAACAGTACTTTGAAATACAAGTGCAGAACTATTTTAGCTTTATGTGGTGAATTTCAATACCTTCACTGACACTAATCCCAAGGTTGTTGTTCCAAAGCAAAGGATCAATAATATTGAAACATTTAAGCTTGAAATCAGGATTTCTTTGCCCAAGAGGCAAAACAGTATATGCAGTGATATATGCATAAACCGACTCGCTGAGTAACAATTCTCCCCCATCTCTTCTTGGAGGATCAACTGTAGTATATAAAATACAATAATCAGATCCAGTTATCACAAAACATTCTTTGTGGTTGTTGTTAAAGCATGAGATTCCATAAACAGAATCATATGGATCTACACATACCAGCAGCCATGTCAGGAATTGAACTTCTGTGCACTGGGCTCAGATACTAACATAAAAGTTATCCCAGTCAAATTTACCGAAAACCTCTAGAAAGCAATAAAGTACCTGCAGATGTGATATAAATTTTTTTTCAGATACAATAACAAACGTATAAAAAGATAAATAAAAACAAAAATATGAATGCTTCACCTCGAGAGGTCCAGGAGCAAAGGAATTATCGAAGGCATGAAATATGTACAAAACCAATGTCTCCAAAGCATAAGTCGAAATGAGGCTATGTTGAGCACCCAAGATACGCCTCTCATAGTAACACCAAGCTTTAATCAATAAAATGCTGTGCTTGAATAGATGAATTTTTATTTTATTTTTGTCAAGTTATCGACCTTGAAAACTGAAAACAGTGTTAGTGACAAGTCTTAAAATAGATAGAGGGAGTGAAGATGCAAATATGATAACTGTGCAGAAGTAATAAGAATAGAAGTGATATAATAATACTAATCATCATTTATTTCTTATTGTTATTATCATTATTATCGTTTTTGTTATAATTTTGAATCCTTCATATTCAGAGTACTAATAACTCACCTCCTCAAGGAAGCAAAGTGCACATAAACCACCAAACTGGTTAAAAGAGATATCCACTGCAATATTTTCTACAATGCACTTCACTATCGGGTCCTGCAAATAGGTAGGATATGAAAAAGAGAACAATTATGAATGTTAACATGTAAATCAACCATAAGTAATGGAGGAGAGTACATAATACAGCATCAATAGCTCAAATGCGCAATAACCAAAATGTTTTAACAAAGTGTTAGTCAAATATTGACCTAGAAAGTTGTCAAGTCAGAACAGTGAAACAAGTCTCTTGCACAATAAGGATTCTGTTTTCAAGTAATGGATGACATAGAACCCATCACAAAATAACAAGCAAGAATAACATGTACTATACAAACCACAAGGGGAATAGGACAAGGTCCTGAATTCTCCAGATTTCCATCGTAATCACATACATTAGCAAATAAAAAACTACCCAATCCCGACAAGGTCCTGAATTCTCCAAATTTCCATCGTAATCACATACATTAGCAAATAAAAAACTACCCAATCCCGATGGGTAGAAACACATCCACAAAAAGAAGAAAGGGAGATACATGAAAGGTATGAAAATGGAAGGACGTACCTTCGCAGGAATGATCTCAACATCTTTCACACAGAACTCAGCATTCTCTCTTTCTATTTCGTTCTCTAAAACTTCTTTTAGTATATCATACCACTTCAAATCTTGATTTTAACTGAATGCAGTCAAATCGATGTCTCCATCCGGTAGATATGTCTAGAGGGGTACTGACCCATAGGCAAGCACCTGTGGTATGAAAAAGATTAAGAAAAATTCACTACTCACTAGAAAGCCAAAAGATAATGAAGCTAAATTCTGGTCTTCATTCCTAATCAGGCCATAGAAGATAGGTGAGGAAGGACCTGCAGTCATTTTATCCAAAGCGACATCAACTGGACCCAAGACTGTACAGATAAATTACAAATATTTGACTATGGAAACCCATGTTATAATTATAGTGCAAAAGGGTTTGATTATCCATGTGGAATGGAGTCCATCAATTATCAATTATCAAGAAGGTATTAGTCCATCACTTTTATTCTATACCATGTCACTGTGGGTACTCAGTTTGAGGATTTTCAAGTACCTAGAATTTAAGCTCCTAAAACTCTTGATGGCTATAGTCCTCAACAATTAAGAAGTTTCATTTAAATTGGTATCAACAGTCCTCCCAACAACTCCAGATACAAAGAGAGAAACTTCAATATGAATTCTTACTGCCTCACCAGTCACCAGCCCTTAAGAAGGAAAAAAAAAAAAAAAAAAAAAAAGTGGAGACCGGAGGTTGCTACAGGAGAGTAATGTCATTCACCAGAAATACTATAAATTCTAAAATGCAGAACCAAGTCATCATTTGATAGCATCTCAAGATATTTTAAGGTTTTACCATTTTTTTTATGATGATTCATGCTTTCAAAAGTTTCAATTTTGTAGTAGACTACTAAAATTAGCTAGATCAAATAGAAAAACCTTTTTGTTGCGAATAACCTATTAACCTTACTCTAAAAGTAAAACATTTTTACAATCTTGAAATAACTTTGGACAAACTACAAATTGACATTTACTCAACAATAGCATGAATAGGATTATTAGCACTAATGATTAGACATTTACTCGGTGGTAATATTGCATCAAGTAGGACTTTAGATTACCTGCATCCTAACAGCAACAAGTTCCCATCGACAAAAGCACCAATGCATCAGGAGAACAAAATCAATGTTTAATACCTGACAAGGGAAGCACTTCGTGATTAGGGACCTCAAGTAACTTTCGACGGCATTTCTTTGATCCTCAGAGGGTTGGTTTGGCTGTATGCGGGAATAAGCTCCACAACTCTCTTTTCAGCTTGTGACCATCTCTCTCTATCAAGCACTCAAGTCACTGAGTCTGCTTCATTGGGCAAGAGACCGTTAAGATAAAAACCACTTGCCTGTGCCGGGCCTTTATGACCATCCATGCAATATCAATCCTTTGCAACCCAAATAGTTTCTTCAGCACCACTTTCTTTAATGCTAAAGCAAGTAGAAGATAGAGGCAATTAGAAAGCTTTATCTCCAATTTAAGCAAAGCAAGAAAGTGAGAAAAAGAAAAAAAAATAATTCAGTTACAGTATTTAATATAAAGTAAATCCTCATAGAGACTTAAGATCAAAACAGTACAAATATATGGAAAGAGAGAGACAAATAAGCAAGCAAACATTCAAGAGAGAGGGAAGGAATGAGAGGCAGAGTAAATAACAAGAAGCAAAAGCTTAAGATTTCAAACCCAAAATGCAAGTTAAATGGATCCGGAACAACATAATTTTTCATTTAATTTCCAGAAGAAAAAAATGCATGCAAGAAAATGCAATTTTAGAGTTTTGTAAATGGCTAATCGGGTACTGATACAAGGTCAAGAAGATTGATTATCCAAGAGATTTATTTATCCTCTGAATAAAGATAAAAGATCAAAACTTAAGTTTTTAACAAAGATATAGAATTTCAGCTGGCCAAGTTCCAAATGAGAGATTGAATATCTGAAACACTAATTTCTCTACCAAACAGAGCAAAAAGATGGAAACTTTACAAAAACTTTCCACATTTCGTATTCCAAAAAAAGAAAGACTTTGAAGTTCTATATGCTAGACTTCCAGATACTATAATTTACAAGATTACCAGCAGCAAGAACATCTAAAACAGCTGCAATTTTACAAGATTCAATACATCCTAACTTCACGATCAAACAAAAAAGTAATTGAACACGTAAAGAACAAACCCTAACTTCACGATTCACGCAATCAAACAGAGCAAATCTATCGAAACTTGGTATTCATCATTTGCATTTATAGCGAAGTACGATCAATGAATTTCAAGATAAACAAATTCAATATAATCGAAAATTGTAGTAGTTAGAACAGATTAGTACCTGTAAAAAAATTTTGAAAACAAAATCAAGTTCTTGTGTAATCGATTTCCTTTTTCTTTTTCTTTGAAATGTAAAAGAAAATTTTCAATTGAAAGTCTGGAGTTTTACAGGTTTATTTTTTGGTAGATTTTTTTTATTTTTACATCGAAATCTTTTAATTTTGTTTTCAAAATATTACAATTACTGCCATCCCTCCTCGTTTGGGGGAGGTATCCCCATTACCCCATCCCGGAAATGAGTATGGGGAATCCATCCCCATTTTCATTTGGTGTTAAAATTAATCCATATTCCTTTCTCCAGAATAGGGATGGACATTTTGTGGAAATTTTTTTTTTTTTTTTTTTGAGAGGGCACCTGAAAACCTGGTGAACCAGATTCAGGGCAAGTTACAACCATAACTGGGACTCCACAAGTAAAGACAATTGAGCACAAGCCCAGAACAGAGTCCCACAACGGGAGAAAAACATCCACCCAAAGTGGAAATACAAACCACACCAGAAATAAAAACTGAAAAACAAACAAAACGGGCTGGGGAAACGATCCGGATGAGAGATCTGGTCACCGGAGAAAATCCATCAGAACGCCGCCTACCACCACACCAAACATCAACGACTCTGATGCCAAATCAAACCCCAAAATCACCACCAATCAAACCTCCATCAGTCCCCAAACCCGACTCCGCAAAACAGAAAATCCGACCAAGCTGCAACACCAAGACCAGAGAGAAGATCACGAAAGAGCTGCCGGTGGTGGCTCAACGGAAAGGATGGGGAAGACCACCAATCAAACCAACTCACGCCAAACACACCAGATCTGGCCAGAAACCCGGAGATTCGGCCGATCTAACCGCTGCCGCCATCGTTTGGACAAAACGTCCCTCCTTGTGACTCGAGAGAAACTTCCAGACGATGAACAGGGCCGTCGTAGCAACCTTTGGAGACCCCATCTGACCGGGACAGCCTAGCACAAGGGGGAGGAAGACCGCCCAGAAGGACGACGTCGTCGCCGGCTCCCGCTGCCACCGCGAGAAGCCGACAACGGGAAGGAGACGGCGAGATTCAGCGACTACAAGTTGCAGAGAAAAGAGAGAGAAAATATCTCTTCCCGACATTTTGTGGAAATTAGGGGAAAATGCCATCCATAATACATTAATACCAGTAGAGTGTTAATTGACTATTTTTATTAGAAATGATCAGATTGCCCTTCCATTTAATATTTAATAATTATTTTATTATTTTTCTTTAAATAAATGTTTAGATAATAATATTTCAAAAAAAAAAAAAGTTTAAACATTAAGTAACAAAATAACAATAAAAAAATAATTACAATAAAAAATTCTACAACATTTTTAAAAACAAAAAACTTAAATAAGAAAAAAAAAAACAAGAAATAACACTACAATTATTGTGTTTAAAAAAAAAACACATTACAAATTATTGTTCCTCCAAAAAAGAAACACTACTCTTTCAAAAAAAAAAAAAAAAAAAACACTAAAATTGTTTATTTAATTTCAAATAAAAATTAATGTAATTATTTTCTTAAACCGTTATACCAAACCAATTTTTATTGGTTTGGATTTGTTTGGTTTTATCTTATAAATGATTTGGTTTGGGTTGTAAAAAAAAAAAACCGATTTTATAATGATTTGGTTTGGGTATAGTCAAACTCAATCCAAACCAACCCATGCCCACCCCTATTAGTAGTCGAGATGTTTGAGGGTTGGATCCTTGACCTGATTCGAGCAGGCGCATGCCAAAGCCAGTCCATTCCAAGCATATGATTTTGGTGTGGTCTCCATGTGGAGATCTAGGTGATCTCCAAAATGTTGTTATTTTTTTTTTTTTTCAAAAGTTTGTAACGATGATCTTAGTGATATCCACAAGTTTTTGAAAAAACAAATTTGGAAATCTGAGGAGATTTGGTTGATCTCCATGGAGATCGCCAGATCTCCAAATTTTGATTTTTTTTTTTTTTGTTGAATTGTTAATTTTTTGTTATTTATTTTATTTTGCTTTTTCTTTGAAATAATTTATTTTATTTTACTTATGTTTGTATTATTTAATGCAAAAATTATTTATTTGTTTTGAAAGGACCTTTTTGCCCTTCTACTCTTAAATGTACTGTTAGATTTAACACAGTCAAACTAATCAATGGTTAGTCAAGGGTATGTATGTGTAATAAAAGCAAAAGTACAATATTTGTGTGGTATTACAAAACGTCAAGCTATGATAGTGCAATTAACCTTTTTTTTAACGAATTAGGAGCATTTTAGTCATTTTACAAAGACAAAATGGTCAATAGTTAAATTGAATGGAAGTCAACTAACGGTAGGGGAGGTTTATGCAATTTTAGGTGATAGTTTAATATGCATGCAATTATACCTAATATTAGGGGATGTTTATGCAATTACTCCTTACAAGAATTAAAAATGATTTTTTCAAGAGCCAAAATAACCAAATAGTGGTCCAAAAATCTATGAGTTATTTGGTTCTATCAAAGTGGTCCAAAATCGTGTTGGGTGGATATTTTAAAAAAAGGCAATTAAAAAACAGCTTTCAAAATAGTCCAAAATTGTGTAGGGTAGATATATTTTATTTATTTATTTTTAAGTATCATATAAGTTGGACGAGGGGCTATTCGATAAAGTTTTCACTCGTAAATTATTAACTATTATACATTATATTATTATTATTGCGTCATGTGCTAAAATATTAGTAGATATATCATATATGGATCTGATAAAATATAATTTGAAAATTATTTTTTTATTACAAAAATAAAATAAAGCAATGATTATCTCTTTAAAAAAATTAGGGTTAATAGAACCGGTGCCCCCCCTGAACTTATAGCATGGTTGCATAGTGCCCCATATACTTTTTTTCCTGGCATTAAACCCCTTGAACTTCCATAAATTTACAAAAACTGAAAGAATGGAAACAAACGTTAAAGGAAAATTACACTTACATACCCTGATTATATGAATAATTGTATTAAAACAGGAAAATTATAATAATATCACACAAACACCCTTTGACTTGTTTGACTAATGTCTAAAAAAATAAAAATATTAATAATTTAAATAATAATAATAATAATAACAATTAAGGGAGAGTATTTTATATATTTAGCATATATTTAATTTTATCAGCTTTGAAATAGTTAAAATAAATCCAAAAATATTAATATTTTATTAATGAAAGATGCAGATTTTTTTATTAATAATATTAATATTTTATTAATAATCCAAAAATAATCAACTAGGAATTTTTTTTTTGATTAGGTGGAAATCCAATCTGGATCTCCATCTAATAAAAAAAAAAAAAAAAAAAATCCCCTCACATCATCTTCTCCAGAAACCCCATTGTCAAACCAAACCAAATCAAGCCAAAATCCAAATTCAAACCAAAATCAATCCAAGCCAATCCAGATTCATTGTCATCAAACCAAAATATGAATTCAACATCTAGAAATCAACCCAATCCCACCGTCAAACCCAATCTCACAAACTGTAATCTCTTCCAGGTTTGAATTGTTGTGTATATACAGAGTATCTCTCGCTGACATCACCGACGACACCTACGACACCTCACAGCTTCTGCTTCCTTTCAACTTCTCCAGAACCTCTTCCAGCATCTCTCCAATCTCTCTCAACTCCTCCAACGACTCACCTTTCACTTCCTACATTTTCACGCTACTCACGCTCTCTGGCACACCGATTAGTCCCACCAGGATCAGACGGTTGTTGTCAGAGAATGCGATCATCGAGAATAACATGTTCGGATTTGGACGGAGATCGTATGGTCCGCGCTAGGTCTTGGTCTCTAGATCGAATGAGTGAAAAGGGTTTCTGGGTGAAGAAGAGAGTTTTTTGGAGAAAGAGAAAGGGATCGGTGGTCTCCGTCGCTGAGAGAACCGCCTTCACCCATTGTTTGGAAGGTGATTGTGGTCAATTTAAGAATTTCAAAAAACAATTGGGAAAATTGGGGATTTTTTTCTAGGGATTAATTTTTGGTTTGTCGAAGAAGATGAAGAAGATTTTTTGTTTGGATCTGGGTTTGTGTGATGTATTGATTTTGGGTTTGATTGAATATTGATTGGGGGGTGTGATAGAATGAAGATGAATGTTATTTGCTGGGTGATTTTTTTTTTTTTAGGTTGAATCTGGATCTCTACCTAATAAAAAAAATTTCCTAATTGATTATTTTTGGATTATTAATAAAATATTAATATTATTAATAAAATATTAATATTTTTGGATTATTTTTAACTATTTCAAAGTTGATGAATTAAATATATACTAAATATATAAAATACACTCCTTTAAAGTTCAAGAGTACTAGTTCTACTAACCCAAAAAATTAAGCAATGATTTAACTGGTGGGTCCCATACTCCCATCAAAGAAATGAAAACAGCAAATAAAAAACATATATTTGTTGTTTTCAATGGAGCTGTCTTTTAATGCATTAAATGAAAAAACAGTTTTCTACATTTTCATCATTAATCCTAAAAACTCTACGGAACGAATTCTCGGCATTTTTAAACCTCGGAAAACTGAAAATCTGTTCTTGGAAAAACTATCGAACATGCACTTAGGAACTCGTGCATTTTCAAATTAATGTGTGCTTTTCACAAAGGATAATGCTTAGGTATTGACCGGTCAGTAGTCAGTACCTAATATACTGACCAATCAATGAGATTTTACCACGTGATCCATTTGTGAAAAATACAAGGAAATAAATGTAAAAAGTTAAAAGAAAAAACCGCGTGATAACACTCCATTGGTGTTATAATAAATTGATACCCTTTTACAATATTCATTATAATGATATATCGATAAACGTTAACAATACATACCACTCTAATTCCAAATTTTATATGAGGATAATCATGCACTTCAAATCAATGAAGATATCATGTAAGTATGTAACCACAAATAAAAATCATGAAAATGGATAATGTTCAAATATTAGATCAGCATATTAACAAGATGATGCAATCATCAATCATGCGATAAATATCCCATATATAATATATTAACACAGAGAAATTGATAATCTTTCTGAATTCAGGCTACCAAAAGAAAAAAGAGTGGCAATAATTTTTTTCCCCGACAAGTTCATAATGTGAAATGAATTGAGGTAGGCCCATTTTCATTTTGGTTCTTTCATTTTAGTCCAAATTAAAACATCTCCAAAAGGCTCTTCAAATAAATATCCCATATATAATATATTAACAAAGAGAAATTGATAATCTTTCTGAATTCAGACTACCAAAAGAAAAAAGAGTGGCAATAATTTTTTTCCCCGACAAGTTCATAATGTGAAATGAATTGAGGTAGGCCCATTTTCATTTTGGTTCTTTCATTTTAGTCCAAATTAAAACATCTCCAAAAGGCTCTTCAAATAAATATCCCATATATAATATATTAACAAAGAGAAATTGATAATCTTTCTGAATTCAGACTACCAAAAGAAAAAAGAGTGGCAATAATTTTTTTCCCCGACAAGTTCATAATGTGAAATGAATTGAGGTAGGCCCATTTTCATTTTGGTTCTTTCATTTTAGTCCAAATTAAAACATCTCCAAAAGGCTCTTCAAATAAATATCCCATATATAATATATTAACAAAGAGAAATTGATAATCTTTCTGAATTCAGGCTACCAAAAGAAAAAAGAGTGGCAATAATTTTTTTCCCCGACAAGTTCATAATGTGAAATGAATTGAGGTAGGCCCATTTTCATTTTGGTTCTTTCATTTTAGTCCAAATTAAAACATCTCCAAAAGGCTCTTCAAATGAGATATTTGTTAAAGTTAAAAGAGCCACATTAGTATATTTTGCTCCTACAGACTCTTCAAATGAGACTCTTCAAATGAGATTTTGCTTCTCTCTCTTCAATATTGAAAAGCAACTTCTCCCTCTTCAATTATTATTATATTATTTTTTATATCATATCATCATTAATATTTGACATCTCTATCTTTTTATCTTTTTATCTTTTTAATTAAATTCAATTAATATATAATAAATTTTAATTTATAAATTTTATCATCATAAAAATTATACCATTAAAAAGATCTCATTTAGATCTTTAAAATGAGACTAATATTGAATATTTAATAATAATATATTATTATATCTAACTTAAAAAAAAAATGAAGGGTAATTAGATTTGTTGGGGGAGGAATTTGAATGCTTTTATTAAAATAATATAAACCTATTTCTAATTGAATAGTCTTTTGGAGGGGTTTCTCTTTTTTCACTCTTCAAATTGCCACATAGGTAAGCAAATAAATATTTAAAGAGTGAAAATAGAAGAGTCTTTTGAAGATGCTCTTACCCAATAATAAAAATATCAAAATCATGCAAGGTGACATTTTTCAATTGAAAAGACTTACTATTACAAATTTGAAAGCTCATGTGTTATGCAGTTGTGAAAAACCTGTCGTACTCAAATTAGAGAAATCTAGAAAGAGCACATGCTGGTTAATTTTTTTTTTAGAAAATGAATTATTATTTTTTATTTAAAATAAAGTTGGTGCACCAAGCCACTGATGGTAGATTTAGCTACAATACAGGAATCGCATTGTTGATAGGCAGTTAATGAAAATATTTTCTTTGGTTTATTTATTTATTTTTACTTTTCAAATCTTTGAATTTTGAGGACCCATAATTAAAATTCAATGTCTAATTTTTACTCCATTAACAAGTATAGTAGCTAAACCCCTATTTTCAAGTTTCATGGAAATTTTATACCTATTCATCTGCTGGTTTGACAAGTAAGTTAATCGAAACTTTTTTTTTTTTTTTGAAATGGCAAACTTTATATCAAAGCCAAAAAGGCAGAACGAAAGGAACAAAACAAACAACCCGCCCCAAAGAGGGGGAGGAACAGCCAATCAACAACAACTCGACCCAAAACACAAAACCTGGGACCAAAACGACCACAAAGCAAACATGCTACAGGAATGCACAAAAACAGAGCAAAGAAAACAGAACAGAGTAGACCAGCAAAACACCAGGAAACGAAAACCAGGCAACCAAAGAAGCTAAAACCAACCAGGAATGCCAACAAACCCCGTCACAACAACAAGAAACCAAAACCCGAGTCAAATATCTCCCCATTCTAATCTGTTACCACTCGAAATCAAACCCATTTTCGCTGGCCCATTCGCAAATTAGGAATTCGAGCCTCTAGGCAAGAACTTAATGGTTCCGAATATCGTACACCTAAGTCAACGTGTTTTATGTTACCGGTTGATGTTTTTGGCACACTCCATGTATTGTTAAACCCATAATAAACTAAAGAAAATATTTTGCATTAATAATATCGTGTAGCTCAATCCTTCATTTTGATAATTACCCAGCAACTTGTATATGGTAGATAAACCCTATAAAAAAAACTGTTAATTCGGTTAACTTCACATGGACCAAAAAGTAAAAAAGATATTGCGAACTTTTATAGTGCAAAAGCAAGAGTTATTACACATCTGCACAAGAGAATATATATATAAGACTAAACATGCACTTCAAATCAAAGTAGATATATCATGAATGTACATCACAAATAAAATTCAAATATTATGCTCGCATATATTAATAACGAGTAATGAATAATGTTATGCAACAAAAATTAAATAATATTTATACAAATACGCATAAATATCCAATTTATATGGTATATTTTTTTAATTTTTAATTATTTTTTTTTTTGAAATTTTGCAACTATTACAATAGGACTGCCTTGATCTGCCAAGATCAGATAAAACATGTGCGGTCCAGATATCTACACTTATAACCGGGTGAATACTTCTCACACATACTTGTAAAATATGTATGGTGAGACTCGAATTTCTCACCACCGGTGTTGACACGCGGGATGTGCACTGTTGTTGAGAAAGAATGGGATCACACACAGGAACGAAGCCAGAATTTTGGTTTTGGAGGGGTCAAGACATAAACTAATATTTTAGGTCACGCAAGACAAATGTAACTCATTGTTGTTTAATATCTCGAAAATCATTTATAATTAAATTTATTAAATTTTTAGTCTATTTTCAATTTCAATTACATAATGATTAATGAATGAGTTTGTGAAATTTTTTTCTTCTTTTTGTAAAACCTATGTCTATTCTTAACATAGTTGAAAATATTTCCCAACTAATATAAATAAAACTTAATAGCTTTTTAAAACCTTAAAAAAATTGATAATTAATATTCAATAATTTAAATGATAAGCAAACATAAAACAAATATATTCATTATAACATATTTAAAATACCACTATATCATTAATATATTTAAATCACAATTATTTACATATTTGTAATTTCATTTTATAATAATCATATCAAATAAAATTAACTTAAAATAATTTTGAATAAGATAAAATTGGATTAATCCGGTGGTATGTCTTTTACATTTATACCATAAAGTAATGGGTTGGAGTTTCACACTCTCCCAAAATTTTGAATTATTGTAATATTTTTAATTTTGTTTAACAAACTTAAATATATTTTCAGGAATGGTTGATGATCCAATGGCTAAAATAAACTCAATCAAGTTTTATTTTAAAAAACAAAATAATAATACCAAAAACAAAAATTAATGTCAAAGTCATCGACACACTGCCCAAGGTTGTCTTGTCTCTCATAAGTTCCCCAATTCTTTAATTTGTCTCTTATCGTTAAGACTCTAACCAGTATCCTCTCATCTCTAATATCATCATTTCAGTTTTAATTTTATTTGTTATTTTTTTAACTGATTTTTTTTTTTTTTAATTTCTTGGGTGGGGGGCCATGGCCCCTGTTGGCCCCTCCCTAAATTCACCCTTGATCACATAAATCTTAAAGCAGAACACACAACACAAATAATAAAAAATCAATAAAGAAGAAAGAATGACATCAAAAATTTTACGTGGTTTAACAATTTGTCTACGTCCATGGAGCGCACCACACTCAATCCACTACTATCATAGTTGATTACAATCTCTCTCTCTCTCTCTCTCTCTCTCTCTCTCTCTCTCTCTCTCTCAAGTCTCTCTACAATTTGCTCTCAATTTCTCTACCACTCTTTTTAACACACTTTGGGTTTTACATAATGGTAGTATTTATATAGGAACACTAGGGTAAGCTTTTTGAAGTAACATCAGTGGTAAACCAATTTAACAACTAAATGTATAAACTAGTCTTTTCTATTCTTTAGGGATAAAATCTCTAACACTCAAATCATTCAATAAATGGTATTTTGGTCATTCATTAACATACAAACAATTATGGGAAGCTAAATTACTCTACTCCTACGTTAAATTACTCGACTCCTAATCCCAATCATGTATACATATCAATTTCTAACCTCTACAAACATGAATTTCACAATAAGAGATTAAACATACATAAATCAAAGAGCAAAACAAAACCCAAACGAGTTTATGAAAAAAATACATATATATATATATATAGCACATGTGAAGGTTTACAATATTCCCCAAATCGGGGTTACATATCAAAAAAGCAAGAAATACAAGGAAATGGGTAATTAAAGGCAAACATTTGAAGACAAGTCCTCCAAAGATGCTAGATAGCTTTCCTAGCTCGGATTTGGCTCCTAATTCCTTGAAATCTAGTATAAGATGGATGGATGAAGTGTATTTAGGGGTTGTGGAGGTATATGAGGAGTTCCCCTGGAGGAAAAACCTCGATGAGAGCTTAGGTTCCTCCTTATTTTGTGAAGAAGATGAAGAAAATGGAAGAGAGAAGAGGAGAGGCATGAGAGAGGGAAGAGAGAGAGATGGAGTGAGGGATGTGGAAGAAGTCTCTTGAGAAGAGAGAGAATAGGGGATATTTATAGTAGGGGGAGTTAGGGTACAAAAATAGGGGTAAAAAGATGAGTTTACCCCTCTTGAAAAGCCCTAAAAAAATGTAACTTTGGTGAATCTCGCTATATGCTTCGACGACGACTCTGACGAAATGTGTTTTTGCTAAGGGTCGCGGTACACCATTTGGTCTGACGCGGTACGCTTTGACATTCCTGTCTGATGAAACTTGGCAGTGGATCAGATCTTCTAGTACGCGGTACGTCTCACTATTCACTTTAACGACTTGTCTAACAAAATGCCTTTTTGGTGTCCTCTACTGACTTTCACGGTACAGGTTGCTATACATATTTTTGCCTGACGCAGTACGTTTTAACGAAAACTGGAAAAATGTCTTTTAACCCAAAAGTCTTGTATTTGCCTGGAAAATCTCGGTTATCACGCATAGACTCCCCAAAACAAAATGAACCTGCACAAGGCTTACAAAACATATTATATTCATAAAAACGCTCGAAAACGAGAACAAATGATAGAAAATGGAGACCTCAAAAGGTGTATAAATCGTTCCGATCAGCTCTTCCAGCTTAGACACCTATGTGTTTCTGTCTTTGTACATAACACTTTCGTTAAAGACAACATCTCTACTTCTGATCATCTTGCGGTTTTGGTCATCCCACAGCTTGTAACCAAATTCATCTTCTTCATAGCCCACCAAAGTACACTTCACTGACTTGGCGTCTAGCTTATTCCTCGCATGATCACCTATTTGTATATAAGAAACACACCCAAATATTTTAAGATGAGAAAGTTTTACCTCTTTCCTGATCCAGATCTCTTCTGGTATAGCGAGGTCCAAAGGCTTTGATGTTCCTCTGTTGATCAAATACGTTGTTGTATTAACTGCTTCCGCCCAAAACTATTTTGGCAACCTATAATGTAACTTCATGCTTCTGGCTCTCTCAATCAATGATCTGTTCATCTGTACTGCTATTCCATTCTGTTGTGGGGTTATAGGAACCGTTCTATTGAGTTTTATCCTACTCATATAGCAAAACCTCTTGAACTCACTGTCTTTATATTCTCCACCATTGTCTGAATGCAGCTTTTTGATCTTTAACCCTATCTTGTTCTCAACCCTAGCTTTCCATCTCTTAAAAGCATCAAACACTTTAGACTTATGTTTTAGAAAATAAACTCATACCTTCATGGAGTGGTCATCAATAAATGTGACGAAATACTGTTTACCTCCGGTTGACGAGACTGAAGTTGGACCCCAAATATCATTGTGCACTAGTTCCAACTTCTTTTTTACCGGTATCCATTCGATCTTCTTAAAGCTCACTTGTTTATGTTTTCCCAACACGTAGCTCTCATAGAAATCAACCTCAATACTTTTCAAATCTGGCAACTTACCTTTCGAATGCAGACACTTCAGCCCCTGACTACTCATGTGCCCAAACCTCTGGTGCCACAAGTTAGGATCATCTTTACCTTCCGCCATAGCGATTGAACCACAACCATTCGTGGTTGTGTAAAGCGACCCATTTTTATTTCCTCGGGCGATTGTCACAATACCCTTCGAAATTTTCCACTTATCATCTATGAAATTCGTCATGTAACCCTCTAACGCTAGTTGCCCATTGGAGATCAAGTTCTTTTTTCAAATCCGATATATGCCTCACATTGTTAAGTTTCCAAACTGACCCGTTCAGCTGAATTTTCACATCTTCATTCCCAGTAATGTTGCATACTTGATCGTCACCAAGATACACCTTACCCAAATTTCTGGAGACGTAGTTCTCGAATAACTCCCTGTGAAGTGTCGCATGGAAAGACGCTCCTGAATCCAGAACCCAAGACTCCGTCTTACTTTCCAATGAGCAGATGAGGCAATCATCTGACTCCTCCAACACACAGTTTGCACAGTCATTGCCCTTATCTTTCTTCTTAGATCTACACTCATACGAAAAGTGGCATTTCTAACCACAGTTCCAGCACTCTACATCCTTTTTGTTTTGTTGCTGATTTCCTAAATAATTGACCTGATACCTGGATTTAAACTTACCTTTTGACTTTTATCTTCCCCGTTGATTCATGTTTCGATTTCTATTTCTGCTTTCTCTACCTTCCATGTTCAGTGTTGAAGATGTAGATGCTCAAAATCCCTCTTCATGCAACCAAATCTCTTTGGTCATGATCATGTTCATAACTTATGAGAAATCCAATTTCTCTTTCCCAAACGAGTTGGCAATTGACTGACATGTCATCTTCCAACTTTATGGCAATTGGGTGAGCATAAACACCGTCAAGAATTCTTCATCGAAACCCATAGACACAGAAGTTGACCCATCATTCACTTCATTGAACTGGTTTAGATACTTTCTAAAACCCTGACTTTCAATCATCTTTAAATTTAACAGCTTCTTGATAAAATGGATCTTTTTACTGTAAAAGGCTATTCATATAGGTTTGATAAAGTCTTCATAAGATCTCTGGCAATTAGCTGATCCTTTACGTTAAAAGCAACCTGTTTTATCAAACTGAGACGATTTGCTCCCAATACTTTCCCGTCCAATAGTTCGAGATCCTCTTCATCCATGTTCTTCAACTTCCACTTCTTTGACCAATATATATCGGTCATACCCTCAAGCTTCTCTTTTAACGGCCAATGCAGGTCCTTCTGGTATAGATAATCCTCCATCTGCATTTTCTAGAAACTGAAATTCGTCCTATCGAATTTCTCAATCTTGTGAGAATCCTTCTCCGATCCCATCTCTATGACAAAATCGTTGACCTTAAGAAAACCTAGATTTGTGTGAAAAATAATTTGCCCCAACCTAGGGCTTTGATACCAATTATTGTTGAGAAAGAATGGGATCACACAAATCTTAAAGCAGAACACACAACACAGATAATAAGAAAACAATAAAGAAGAAAGAACGACACCAAATATTTTACGTGGTTCAACAATTTGCATACGTCCATGGAGCGCACCGCACTCAATCCATTACTATCAGAGTTGATTACAATCTCTCTGTCTCTCACTCAAGTCTCTTTACAATTTGCTCTCAATATCTCTACCACTATTTTCAACACACTTTGGGTTTTACATAATGGTAGTATTTATATGGGAACACTAGGATAAGCCAAGACCCTAAAAGATTGCTTTCCTTTTTCTGCATAGTTTTCCTGATTTGCGCGATTCCCATCATTACCGCTGTCCAGACCGTTACGGGTGCCTTATGCCTCTGCTGCGGTATGTGAGGCGTGACACCTTTGGAGTTTATCGCTATAGGTGCTACGCCAGATGCATTGTGTCTACTCAGCGGTCTGCACAAACGTGACTCCTTTGGAAACCATCAATGTGCGAGCTGTGGTTGGTGCTCCCTGTCCGTCCGGCGATACGCGCCATGCTTAATGCTAAGAAACAATTCTCAAGACTGGTTTTAGGCTTCACAAACCCAACATGCACTAGCACTTGTCCATATCTCTAAAATATTCAATCATGGATAATATTATATGAGATTTGAGGGTGGTGGTCCATTTTCATTTGGATCTTTCAAAGTAGTCCAAAATCATGTCAGGTAGCTATTTTAAAAACTCAAAAAAAAAAAAAAAAAAAAAAAAAATTGAAAGAAAAAAAATCAATTGAAAAAGCTGCTTTCAAAATAGTTTGGATAGTTTTCTTTTAAAAGTATCATGTAGGGTAGATTTTTTTATTTTATTTTTTTATTTCTTTTTTTTGCATTATTGGTGACATGTTGGGATGAAATGATGAATTGATACTATTTTATAATATCATTCGTAATGATAAACTGTTAAATTTCGTTAAAGGGTTTTTACCATATTTTTCAAAGTCTACAAACTATGACAATATATATCAGGGTTAAAATTGAAATTAACCATATAATTAGTAGAGTTTTTATATTTAAGTGGCATTAGTGTTTTGATTGTTTTTACTGAACTTTCTACTAATGAGACAAAAATATCTTTAATGATTTCTGAAATGATTCCAATCTAGAAAAATAAATTTCAGATCTAGAAAAAATTAAACACACCAGTTTTCTTTAAGTAAAAAAACTAGTCTTCTTCAATTAATCATATCAGTCTTCAATTAAACACACTGGTCTTCTATTAAACGCATCAAAGGTCTTCTGTTTCCTCTCTAGTTTTAGAGGATGCCTCTTCTTAGTAATGGGTTAGTTTTGTTTGAAATGAATATACCTTTAAAATAAAAAAAATAAAAAAAAAAATGAGTCTCAATAATTTTTCCCCTACAAGTTTATCGGAATATGATTTGAGGGTGGTAGGCCCATTTTTTTTTTTTTTTTTTTTTTTTTTTTAATGGATAAATTGAAAGACTTGCTATTACAAATTTGAAAGGTAAATTAAAGAATCCAACTTATTGACCTGTAAAAAAATTTCCTTAGAACAACCTCAATTTGTTGACATTTCAACTTGTAATCCAACTTATGATGTATCAACAAATTAAAAAAATAATTCAGAAAAAACGTGTCCCTCCTGGTCCTGCACGGGGTACGCCAGTGACGACAGGTCTTTGAGTCATGCTTGCTACGTCAAAGATTTTTAGTGACCAGCAGCAGCAAAATAAATAGCCATTTTTGCCTAATCAGAAGCAACATATATACATACAGAGGAGCCTGTAATTAAAACAGTCAAGTCTGCAGAAAGATCTATCCGTAGTTTGCTTCTTTATCATCTTGGAGCTAGTTTTCCATTGCTGATCATGTAAGTGACTGTTTAGTATTATTATCTTTATGATATATATGTTCATAGAATTCATTTTTTCTAATGTAATCCTGAACTAACTCTATGTTCTTCATTTGGTGTTAGAGAAAACTGAACAACTTATGTAATTTGATCAGGTCTCGGGCTGCCTTGAGTTTAAATACAGAAAAAGCTGTCTGGTCTTACGTGAAGAAAATCCTGAAAGGATCAACTGTAAACTGGATTACTTTTGTGTTGTGGATTATTTCAATCTCACTTGATCCTTTCACTTGCTATGTTCCTTCCATCGATGATAAGGATAAGAGTCTTAAAATTAACTTATCATTACTGATTAGTATCTGGGTTCTCTATTGGTCTCTTCTGATCTATAGAATCTCTATTTCTTTTTGTACTGAAATCAAAGGAACAAGGCGGCTCTTCAATCAGGCTGAATCTATCGCGCTTCTCTGTTCAAACGTGAGGCTAAGACACTCTTGCCAATGTCGTTGTAGGGTGTCTTTACTAATTGGGAATCCTAGTGAGGGAAAGGGAACTTCATTCCTGATTTATTAAAAATTGTTGGGAATTAAATTAAGTGAGTCTCACACACAAATCATGAATTAATTCTTCATGGAAAGAGAACTTAATATTCTCCCTCCCACCTAAAAAATTAAGTTTCCTTTCCTTAATTTTTTTTCCAATGAAACTTGATTATCTTTCATTATCATTCCCGATTAGTACGCTTGTAATCATAAGTATATATTAATTCCAATATGACCACTTGTTGTACTCTTGTCCAGGTGCTGCTATATTCACTATTCCTCGGTCCGAAAAGGGAAATTAGTGCTCCAGTATTTTCGGTTGTATTGGGCATTTTCCTTGCTGTGTACTTGGTGAGGATCATTGGAATCTACAGATTGTTTTCAGAAGAAGTTACAAAGAGTACTTCAAGCAAGTTAGCTGAAGCTCCAATTTTCAAAATTGTGTTCAATCTTCTACTTTTCTTGTATGGAGGTCATGTAAGTTAAATTGTCATTTTTATCTCAGGTTTTAATTGTTCAAAAAACAATTTACTTAACAATTACGCTGTTAAAAGCTTTACCAAACTAGAAAATTACAAAAGTTGAGGAGGCTCTGTGATAACTGATAAGCCCCTCATATACACATTGAGATTTTGGGTTTCAAATCTTATTTATGAACAAATGGCATTGTGGCCTTGCCTTTTTAGCTATTTGGTGGCTTGTGGTACTTATTCGCCATATGGAAAGAAATGGCATGCTGGAAACGCTACAACGGCAACAAACTCTTGCTTGATAGTTGTTTTGCCAATCTAGAAGAAGATACAAAACCCTACGAGATAGGGATATTTAAGGATGCTTTTGAGTCTCGTGTTGTGAAGGAGTCCTGGGGGTTAGGGAAGAAGTTGTTTTATTGTTTCAGATGGGGCATACAAAACATCAGGTTTGTGTAAATTAAAATACTTCTCTTATATGATCTCAATCCCCACATATTTATTAAAAATGATGATTGATCTGGTGTGGGATCTCATGCATTTAAAGTCAATCTATAATGTTATATAGTCAAAATCCCGTACGAAAAAACATGTTGAATCCCGCACACCTGATATTATATTTTTTGAACATCTCCCTTATTCTAATTTTTTTTTTCCAGTGGTTTTGCTACAAACCTTGAAGTTAGTACGTATGTATGGGAAAATATCTTTGTGATTTTAATTGCCATCTATGGTGTGGGAACGTTTACGTTTTTTATTGGAAACATGCAGGTAATTGGTATATATTACTTTATTTGCTGGTTCACATTTTTTTTTTTCTAAAGTTAAGATGAAATACTTAGCTTTTTGTGAAACAGAATCTTATAATGTCTGCAATTGATGAAAGAAGAAAGAGAGTAGATCGAGCAATCAAACAACAGCTGCAGCAGTGGCTTACTTTTGGAAAGCTCTCTGGGAATCTGCAAAATAGTATTACGGAATACCATCAATACAGTGGCCAGCAAACCGGAGGTGTTGATGTTAAAAATTTGTTCCGTAATGTACCTGAGGATATCGGAAACAACATAAAACAGGAACTCTGCTTAGAACAGCTAAAAAAAGTCAGTTCTTTATTAATTTATACATCTTTATAGAATTCTCTTACATGTCTACCTGACCATAAAACTTGTAGTGTTTGATTTAGGTAAAACTTGTAGAGACATTCAGTATCATACATATTTCAAACAATACATACATGCATATAATTTCCTTAGATTGGGGAAATTTTCTAATTCTATTCTTGAATATTTACAAAGGTTGAAAGGTTTCGAATGTTGAGTGATGCATCTTTGCGTCATCTATGTGACTATATCGAGCCAATAGTCTATGATGAGCACACTCGCATTGTTCGTGAGGGAGATCCAATCAATGAGATGTTGTTTGTGCTGGACGGCCAGCTAGTGACACGCTCTACGTACAAGTTAGCGGCAAGCTCTACGAATAATGTTTCTCCAAAGGAAATTTTGAAAGGTGGTGACTTCTGGGGAGAAGAACTTGTCGATTGGGTTCAAGACAACGACAACTCCTCATCCTCATCATCATCAAAAAAACTTATTTCACTTACAAAAGTTGAAGCTTTTGTTCTCAAGGTTGATGGCTTGAAAAAACTGTTCCATGAAAAAGCTAAAATCATACAATCATGTTTTCGTAAAAGACGGAACATTGCGAGATGTTGTGAGTTCGGGAATCTGTCTTTGTGCCGATATCGGTGTGGTCCTTAGTGATATCACTTCTATTTTGTCTCGGTGTGGTCCAATGCGAGATGTTTGGGTTGCTCATGCCTTGTCTTTATGCATATATGTAGATTGTATTCTAATTATCATTTCGACTCGATAAATAATAATAAAAATTAGCTAGTGGCAAAGGTTCTTATATGAACAATTAGCTAGTGGTAATATAAATGTAGATTGTATTCTAATTATCATTTGGACTTGAGGATATAGAGCTATCATGCGTGAGACTTTACACTTTTACAAGATCTCAAATGACACCGATGTAAAATACAGATGTTTCATTTTACACCATTGGTGATTGAGATTACGTACAAAATAATGTGTCTAGATTTTCGATAATAATACAATTGATCGATGTTTATTGGGTGTTGACTCGTTTTATTGTTTTATAAAATTTTATTTGTAAAAAGTGGGCCTCAAAAGTGGACACATGGGCTGGTCCCACTCCAATCCAATATCAAGCCAAAATCAGCCCATGCCAATATTAATGTTGGCTGTTTAAAAGCTCAATCCACAACCACTTTAAAGCCCATAACTGACGTGTCCGGCTACACATCATCAAGCCAACAGTGATATGTCACATTGAGTAAAATTTTTTTTTTTTTTTTTCCTGCATTGTGGCTGGAAACTGATTTATGAGTTTTGTTTTGTTAAAGGGTAATACTAGACATCACAACCACTATCACAACTATTCTAACACAACACGTGGCACATGAGGTGTCAATTGATAAGTGGATACATAGATAAATGAGATAAAAATTAACCCAAAAATTAAATAATATAAATACATTATAAATTTCCAATTTATAAGATATATATATATATATACAAATTTATATGATATATTAATAACAAATTTATAAGACGTTTAGAACAGGAAGAGCAATTACCTATGAAGCTGAGGTGTGGATGGCAAATCTGGAGAAGGAAATTCAGAATCATGAACACGATGATCATGAACACTCGATGGATCTTCATCAACATGTAATGCCTCATCTACACCAGAGAAATGCTCAGCAGGATAACCATAAACCAGGTTTGGATCAGCAGGATAACCATAAACCGGGTTTGGATCATGTTGATATGGTGTAACTACCGGTGGTAGAGCAATTCCAGAGTAACCATAACCCAGATTTGGATATTGTCCATACAGCACTGCCGGTGGTAGAGCAATTCCAAAGTCAGAACCTCTACTAGGAAACACTGGCAAGGGATACATGTAATGATATAACTATTTGAAGCACCATGTGAATTAGCAACAGCATTACTCTGATGGAACCACCTCTTCCCAGAAGTCAAACGGTCTTCAATTAGAACAGTTAGAAATCTTGCAGTTACTCGAGTACCCAAGTTTCTTCAGCCATTACGACCCAAGTTTCCTCGGATACTATTATTTGACCTCTGTCTAGATGGAACTTCAGCGTACACATCCATAAGCTCTGAATTAGAATGTGGCCTTCCATACATATACCTGTCATATTCTTCATTCCTCAAGCTATCTGATCTAGAACTTCTACCCATATCAGTTTGTGAGTTCTCATATGAACTAATATTTTGTAAACCATTATTCTGATCTGAGGACATCGAGCTAGTTGTATTTGCAAGACCTTCCTGGCTCTCAGTACGAGAAACAGGAGATACATTACCAGTTCTGGATTTGTGTGTCAAGGATTGTTTACCATGCTGGGAGGGAACACCATGAGGAGCATGAGAAGCACATTTAACAACCGCATTAGAATCAGAACTGGTGTTGCTTACATTATTCCTGAAACTGTAAGACCCATCAATTTCAGGACTATGAGTGTCAGGACGACTGCCTTTCCCATACCTATCCCATGTATTCCGGAAAAAGTGGTCGACCTCAGCAATTGGGTTCTCTTCTGGGCAATCAAGTAATTTGGCCAGTTGTCGAGCCCCATCAGAAAAAGCACCAAGAATTCGAGAAAAGTTATCTGAAGAGAAACATTGAAAGAACAACTAGATTTACTCAAAGTGAAGCCATAGACGAATTTTGACGTAATATAATATCACATCTGTCTCTGAGGCCATGTTACAAACATACAGGTCAAACTGAGCCAAGAAAAGTACTACATGTCCTGCCTCTACTCCAAACAGGAGGCTCCATTTTAGAAAAATCAAACTGGCCAGGTAGAACCTAATATGGTCTCTCATATGGCGAGAAATATACATGATTATTCTCAAATTGTTGCAGCGTCATTTCTGCTGATAGCATCGTTACGAATCCTCTTCATAAAGATGCCAATACTGTAGCAGTATCAATCAACTCACACAATCTGTGATTCTCCAACCAATCATATACTTGTCAACTGATAATGGGCAAAGCACTTGATATGACAAATCTTTCCTTTTTTTGAGTCATACTCATATATAAAAATATTAATTGAGTGAATAAGTACTTTCCAATAGTCTAACTTTAAAACAACGGCAATCGGAGCACGGTCTTAGCTTTAGACAAAACAATGCCTTAATTACCAACTATATGTACTTTCAATAGTTTTGAGGACAAATGGAAGCAATTGATTCATATAAACAAACATCTCAAGACACAAATCATGGATACGAGGAGAATGAAGAAACAACATCAAGAACTTTGTAAACAGTACTTTGAAATACAAGTGCAGAACTATTTTAGCTTTATGTGTTGAATTTCAATACCTTCACTGACACTAATCCCAAGGTTGTTGTTCCAAAGCAAAGGATTAATAATATTGAAACATTTAAGCTTGAAATCAGGATTTCTTTGCCCAAGAGGCAAAACAGTATATGCCGCGATATATGCATAAAACGACTCGCTGATTAACAATTCTCCCCCATCTCTTCTTGGAGGATCAACTGTAGTGTATAAAATACAATAATCAGATCCAATTATCACAAAACATTCTTTGTGGTTGTTGTTAAAGCATGAGATTCCATAAACAGAATCATATGGATCTACACATACCAGCAGCCATGTCAGGAATTGAACTTCTGGGCACTGGGCTCAGATACTAATATAAAAGTTATCCCAGTCAAATTTACAGAAAACCTCTAGAAAGCAATAAAGTACATGCAGATGTGATACAATTTTTTTTTCAGATACGATAACAAACATATAAAAAGATAAATAAAAACAAAAATATGAATGCTTCACCTCGAGAGGTCCAGCAAAGTAATTATCGAAGGCATGAAATATGTACAAAACCAATGTCTCCAAAGCATAAGTCGAAATGAGGCTATGTTGAGCACCCAAGATATGCCTCTCATAGTAACACCAAGCTTTAATCAATAAAATGCTGTGCTTGAATAGATGATTTTTTATTTTATTTTTATCAAATTATCGACCTTGAAAATTGAAAACAGTGTTAGTGACAAGTCATAAAATAGATAGAGGGAGTGAAGATGCAAATATGATAACTGTGCAGAAGTAATAAGAATAGAAGTGATGTAATAATACTAGTCATCATTTATTTCTTATTGTTATCATCATTATTATCGTTTTTGTTATAATTTTGAATCCTTCATATTCAGAGTACTAATAACTCACCTCCTCAAGGAAGCAAAGTGCACATAAACCACCAAGCTGGTTAAAAGAGATATCCACTGCAATATTTTCTACAATGCACTTCACTATCGGGTCCTGCAAATAGGTAGGATAGGAAAAAGAGAACAATTATGAATGTTAACATGTAAATAAACCATAAGTAATGGAGGAGAGTACATAATACAGCATCAATAGCTCAAATGCGCAATAACCAAAATGTTTTAACAAAGTGTTAGTCAAATATTGACCTAGAAAGTTGTCAAGTCAGAACAGTGAAACAAGTCTCTTGCACAATCAGGATTCTGTTTTCAAGTAATGGATGACATAAAACCCATCACAAAATAACAAGCAAGAATAACATGTACTATATGAACCACAAGGGGAATAGGACAAGGTCCTGAATTCTCCAGATTTCCATCGTAATCACATACATTAGCAAATAAAAAACTACCCAATCCCGATGGGTAGAAACACATCCAGAAAAAGAAGAAAGGGAGATACATGAAAGGTATGAAAATGGAAGGACGTACCTTCGCAGGAATGATCTCAACATCTTTCACACAGAACTCAGCATTCTCTCTTTCTATTTTGTTCTCTAAAACTTCTTTTAGTATATCATACCACTTCAAATCTTGATTTTAACTGAATGCAGTCAAATCGATGTCTCCATCCGGTAGATATGTCTAGAGGGGTACTGACCCATAGGCAAGCACCTGTGGTATGAAAAAGATTACGAAAAATTCACTACTCACTAGAAAGCCAAAAGATAATGAAGCTAAATTCTGGTCTTCATTCCTAATCAGGCCATAGAAGATAGGTGAGGAAGGACCTGCAGTCATTTATCCAAAGCGACATCAACTGGACCCAAGACTGTACAGATAAATTACAAATATTTGACTATGGAAACCCATGTTATAATTATAGTGCAAAAGGGTTTGATTATCCATGTGGAATGGAGTCCATCAATTATCAATTATCAAGAAGGTATTAGTCCATCACTTTTATTCTATACCATGTCACTGTGGGTACTCAGTTTGAGGATTTTCAAGTACCTAGAATTTAAGCTCCTAAAACTCTTGATGGCTATAGTCCTCAACAATTAAGAAGTTTCATTTAAATTGGTATCAACAGTCCTCCCAACAACTCCAGATACAAAGAGAGAAACTTCAATATGAATTCTTACTGCCTCACCAGTCACCAGCCCTTAAGAAATTGAAGTGTAGGAAAAAAAAAAAAAAAAAAAAAAAAAAATAGAAGTGGAGACCGGAGATTGCTACAGGAGAGTAATGTCATTCACCAGAAATACTAAAAATTCTAAAATGCAGAACCAAGTCATCATTTGATAGCATCTCAAGATATTTTAAGGTTTTACCATTTTTTTTTTATGATGATTCATGCTTTCAAAAGTTTCAAATTTGTAGTAGACTACTAAAATTAGCTAGATCAAATAGAAAAACCTTTTTGTTGCGAATAACCTATTAACCTTACTCTAAAAGTAAAACATTTTTACAATCTTGAAATAACTTTGGACAAACTACAAATTGGCATTTACTCAATGATAGCATGAATAGGATTATTAGCACTAATGATTAGACATTTACTCGGTGGTAATATTGCATCAAGTAGGACTTTAGATTACCTGCATCCTAACAGCAACAAGTTCCCATCAACCAAAGCACTAATGCATCAGGAGAACAAAATCAATGTTTAATACCTGACAAGGGAAGCACTTCGTGATTAGGGACCTCAATGGCATTTCTTTGATCCTCAAAGGGTTGGTTTGGCTGTATGCTGGCAATAATCTCCACAACTCTCTTTTCAGCTTGTGACCATCTCTCTCTATCAAGCACTCAAGTCACTGAGTCTGCTTCATTGGGCAAGAGACCGTTAAGATAAAAGCCACTTGGCTGTGCCGGGCCTTTATGACCATCCATGCAATATCAATCCTTTGCAACCCAAATAGTTTCTTCAACACCACTTTCTTTAATGCTAAAGCAAGTAGAAGATAGAGGCAATTAGAAAGCTTTATCTCCAATTTAAGCAAAGCAAGAAAGTGAGAAAAAGAAAAAGAAAAAATTCAGTTACAGTATTTAATATAAAGTAAATCCTCATAGAGACTTAAGATCAAAACAGTACAAATATATGGAAAGAGAGAGACAAATAAGCAAGCAAACATTCAAAAGAGAGGGGAGGAATGAGAGGCAGAGTAAATAACAAGAAGCAAAAGCTTAAGACTTCAAACCCAAAATGCAAGTTGAATGGATCCGGAACAACATAATTTTTCATTTAATTTCCAGAAGAAAAAAATGCATGCAAGAAAATGCAATTTTAGAGTTTTGTAAATGGCTAATCGGGTATTGATACAAGGTCAAGAAGATTGATTATCCAAGAGATTTATTTATCCTCTGAATAAGATAAAAGATAAAAACTTAAGTTTTTAACAAAGATATAGAATTTCAGCTGGCCAAGTTCCAAATGAGAGATTGAATATCTGAAACACTAATTTCTCTACCAAACAGAGCAAAAAGATGGAAACTTTACAAAAGCTTTCCACATTTCGTATTCCAAAAAAAGAAAGACTTTGAAGTTCTACATGCTAGACTTCCAGATACTATAATTTACAAGATTACCAGCAGCAAGAACATCTAAAACAGCTGCAATTTTACAAGCTTCAATACATCCTAACTTCACGATCAAACAAAAAAGTAATTGAACACGTAAAGAACAAACCCTAACTTCACGATTCACGCAATCAAACAGAGCAAATCTATCGAAACTTGGTATTCATCATTTGCATGTATAGCGAAGTAAGATCAATGAATTTCAAGATAAACAAAAAGAAAACAAATTCAATATAATCGAAAATTGTAGTAGTTAGAACAGATTAGTACCTGTAAAAAATTTTTGAAAACAAAATCAAGTTTTTGTGTAATCGATTTTCTTTTTCTTTTTCTTTTTCTTTGAAATGTAAGAGAAAATTTTCAATTTAAAGTCTGGAGTTTTTATAGGTTTATTTTTTGGTAGATTTTTTTTATTTTTACATCGAATTCTTGTAATTTTGTTTTCAAAATATTACAATTACTGCCATCCCTCCTCGATTGGGGGAGGTATTCCCATTACCCCATCCTGGAAATGAGTATGGGGAATCTATCCCCATCCCCATTTTCATTTGGTGATAAAATTCATCCATATTCCTATCTCCAGAATAGGGATGGACAAGGATGGACATTTTGGGGAAATTAGGGGAAAATGCCATCCATAATACATTAATGAGTGGTGCTATTAGCACACCCTCTATTTTACTGATCTATTTATGCCCCACTTTTTAAATTATTTAGAATTATTATTTTTCCTTTATCCAAATTACTAAAAGAGACATACAATTTAAGAAAAATATATATTCTATAAAGTAAATCTAATAAAACCCAACATTCCTTTAATTAAAAAAACATTTATAGGCAACAACATTCCTTTAATAAAAAAAACATTTATAGGCAACAAGTTTGCAAGAGTTGACGACCCGTAATACAAAATGGTTGTGTTGGTTTTTGGGAAACGATAAACCCAACCATTAGGACGAATAGATCCACGATGTTTGACAATATCATATTCCCTTCCAATATCTTCAACTTCTGGGCTTACTTCCCCACCTGTGGCCATACACATCAAAGACTGAAATTGTTGTCGGCCTAATGAATATCCTATAAAGGCGATTGTTTTGTCCTGCATTCTGCATCGTAAAAAAATCTAATAATTTTTCTGTTAACAATGTCAACGAATCCAAATTCAAGAGAGAGCCATGTGTTGAATGATTTGTATTTCAAAATTTGATAGTAATGATCTGGAAAGGTTAAAAGTAAACAAGAGTACAAGTGAAAGAAATAAAAGTATTAGGTCAACCTTCTCAAGAATGTAGATCGCTCTAACTCTGGAAATTCACAATCTTTTGGCTGCCACCAATATCCCTCGTAAGAAAAATCAGTTCGTTGGGTCAATCTGCAATCCCACATTCCGGATAACTACTGTTGACATCCCAACTCAGAGTAAAAAGGACGCCGGTTGTCTGCAACCCAACTACCCTTGGCATAATTACATATTGCCAATTTATATTCTTATTAATAGTTGCTTAACTAAGTAAAGAGATATGGGATAGAAAGAGATATTAGAAATGAGGTTTATTAAGTTTGAAAACTAAGTAAAATGGTAGTTTTGGAAATGAATAAAATAAATTAATAAAAACATCTAATTTTATTTAATTAAATCAAAATTTAAACAAGTGGGGCATATATAGATTAGTAGGGGGTGTGCCAATATCACCACTATACATTAATACCAGTAGAGTGTTAATCGACTATTTTTTATTGGAAATGACCAAATTGCCCTTCCATTTAATATTTAATAATTATTTTATTATTTTTCTTTAAATAAATGTTTAGATAATAATATTTCAAAAAAAAAAAGTTTAAACATTAAGTAACAAAATAACAATAAAAAAATAATTACAATAAAAAAATCTACAACATTTTTAAAAACAAAAAACTTAAATAAGAAAAAAAAAAAAACAAGAAATAACACTACAATTATTTTGTTTCAAAAAAAAAAAACACATTACAAATTATTGTTCCTCCAAAAAAGAAACACTACTCTTTCAAAAAAAAAAAAAAAAACTAAAATTGTTTATTTAATTTTTGATATAATAGCACTCAAAATTATTTTAAAAAATTATAAATTCAGAATTAAAACTAAAAATTATTAAAAATCGGGAATAAAAATTGAAAAAAAAAAATTTGAATCAAAGGATATCTGCATCAAAGATGACAGATCCGACAAGATTTCCAAAAAAAGAAAAATTTCTTCTTGATCTTAGTAAAATTTGTAAAATTTATTTTTTTATCTTTATCTTAGTAAAATTTAAGAAAAATTTGCAGAAAACACACCCAAATTCATCTCATTTCCATTTTCTCAAACATCACAACTCCAAACAAAAACCATGGCTCCACCACCAACTGCCGCGCTGCCACCGTTACCGTAGCCATTGCGCCACCATTGTGTTTACCTTGAATCAATCGATCTCCATCTCGGGCGTAGAAGCGGTAGACGGCAAGCAACTCTCATTCTCGTAAGAGGTCTTCCTAGTCGAGATGTTTGAGGGTTGGATCCTTGACCTGATTCGAGCAGGTTGGAGTCATGCCAAAGCCAGTCCATTCCAAGCATATGATTTTGGTGTGGTCTCCATGTGGAGATCTAGGTGGTCTCCATGTGGAGATCTAGGTGATCTCCAAAATGTTGTTATTTTTTTTTTTTTTTCAAAAGTTTGTAACGATGATCTTAGTGATATCCACAAGTTTTTGAAAAAACAAATTTGGAAATCTGAGGAGATTTGGTTGATCTCCATGGAGATTGCCAGATCTCCAAATTTTGATTTTTTTTTTTTTTGGTTGAATTGTTAATTATTTTATTTTGCTTTTTATTTGAAATAATTTATTTTATTTTACTTAAATTGTATTATTTAATGCAAAAATTATTTATTGCCCTTCTACTCTTAAATGTACTATTAGATTTAACATAGTCAAACTAGTCAATGGTTAGTCAAGGGTATGTATGTGTAATAAAAGCAAAAGTACAATATTCATGTGGTATTACAAAACGTCAAGGTATGATAGTGCAATTAACCTTTTTTTTTTAACTAATTAGGAGCATTTTAGTCATTTTACAAAGAGAAAATGATCAATAGTTAAGCTGAATTGAAGTCAACTAACGGTAAGGGAAGTTTGTGTAATTTTAGGTGAAAGTTTAATATGCATGCAATTATGCCTAATGTTAGGGAATGTTTATGCAATTACTCCTTACAAGAATTAAAAATGAATTTTTCAAGAGCCAAATAGCTTCGTCCCCACTTGCTAATTGATATCTTTATAGACTTTTACTTCTTCTTTTTTTGGTTTTTTTTTTTTTTTAAGTGTTACGAGATTGATTACAGTAGGTTTGTCAGGATCTATCGAGATCAAACAATATGTATGCATACTTCCATAAATCAGGAAAAACACTCACCACACCCTACACGTGCTTGTAAAATGTGCACGGTGGGATTTAACCCATCACCACTCGGAATTTCACTAATTTAATTCATTTTATTAATATGACACCAAGTGGCAGCTGGGACCGACTGTCAGATTTATAATTTCTTCATTTATGGAGCTGGGCACGCCAAAAGGCCTGACCTAGCTAGACAAGTTTACGAGATAATGCAGAGAAATGGAATTGAGCCAAACTTAAGTACTAATATTTTTATGTTGGAGAGTTATTTAAAGAGTGAAATGATCTCCAATGCTTTTAATTTTTTTGATAAATTCCGCGACAGGAGAAGGCTCCCGAGAAAATTGTACAACACCATGATTGTTGGTCTTTGCAAAGTCAAAAAAGTTGATTTTGCATAGGAGTTAATTATTAGGGAAATGAGGAATAGTGGAAGTTTTCCAAGCAATCAATGCTATGAGGAAACTATAAAGCTGTTATGCAAGACTAAAAGATTTGATGTGGTAATAAATTTGATTAATGAGTTGGAGCAAGGAGACTTCCGATTTACTTCATTTATTGGTAATGTCCTTTTGTTTCATTCTTTGAAGAGTCGAGATCTCTATGATGCTTGGATTCGATTGAGAGATACTTCAAATGAGACATCTAAGTATTCATTGCTTGGCCAGCTCATTGGAATATTTTCTGGATATGTTAAAGTGGACCAAGATATTGGGAACTTAGATGAAATAATTGAGCAGTGCTTCCCACTTAACATCTACACTTATAATATCTTATTGATGTTACTAAGCAAGGGTGGGATGGATCATGCTTACGAGTTGTATAATCGAATCGTGCTTACAGCTGAATCTCGGAGATTGCTGGAGAAGCTGGTGTGGAAACAAGATAATTTAGTACAAAGCGATGCCTGTCGAAAGAATGAGATCTGGGATAGGGATGGCAAATGGGTTGGTGTTTTTGAATGAAGCACAGCTTTTGGATTTATATAATTGGATTCAATATTGAGGGGCTTGAATTATTTCTTATAAGTTGTAGATAGACTATTTTTTTAAGTCATCTTTGGAGTCATGCTACTTCAAGAATATTTTAACTGACCAACCTGCACCAAAATTAATCGCCATTACCAGCTGTGGAGTTTTCTTCTTCTATGCCTGGATTTTAATTTCCATTGTTGATCATGTAAGTTACTCTCATGGACTGCCTTGATGAGTTTAGAGGAAGGTACTGCTGCCGGTCAACTTTCCGGAAGAGAACATAGAACGGGAACGAATGCTGACTCATCAAGAACCATTACTGTTGTTGAAATCAAAGAAGTGATTAAGAGGGCATTAAAGAAGGCAGCAGATCACCGTTTGATCACTTTTGTCTCTTGGATCATTTCAATCTCAATTGATCCATTGTTTTGCTACATTGCTGTGATCAATAATGAGAAAAAGTTGCTTGAAATCAACAAATCATTGTTGATTGTTCTCTTGGTTCTCTTCTTGGTTCTCTACGTCTACAGATTCCGTATTTATGTGCAACAAGTACTTGCTGGTTCATTAGACAGAGAACAAAGGGTGGTCTTCATTCTGGCTGAATTTATAACACCATTGTTGGCAAATGTAAGGCAGACTCTCTATTGATTGTTCAGCTTGTAATGAGAATTATAATGTAGTATCAATATTAATTATAAGTTTACAATAACTAATGTTCTGTGTGTAATCTGTCCAGGGGCTCATGATGTTATTTATCGATTCGACGATAAGCATTAAAGCTTCAATATTTTCGGTTGCAATGATCATATTCCTTGTTCTTGTTCTGTACTCGGTGAGGGTGTTTAAGATCTTCAAATTGTTTACAGAAGAAGTTACAAGAACTTCAGGCAGACTAGCTAAAGCTACGGTTATCAGAATTGTGCTCAATCTTATACTTTAATTGTATGGAGGTCATGTAAGTTAACTTAATTGCCATTTAAATACTCATTTTTTAAATTGTTCAAAACAAATTTTACCCGGTTAGGCTTCCAAAAGGTTTACCTAATTTTTACTTGAGAGAAAATAGGGAAAAAAAAAATGTAGTTATTGAATATCAATATTTGTAATATTGTCAGCTCGTTCTGACAATAAATATATCAGGACGAAGAATGTGAACCGTAAATTATAGATAAGTTTTGACAACTTTAAGTCAAAGTATGTAAATCTAGTGGTTTACATTTTTCATTCTGATATATTTATTGTCAGGACGAATTGATAATAGAAAATCTGTCCAGTTTATAGTCTCGAAACACACCGGTAACACTCAACTTTATATCAGATTGTGTTTACAATGGTGAAACCTAAGAATATAATGGATTAAATATTAAAACTCTGCTTGCGTGACAACCCAATAATGGGTCCATATTATTATTTTAATCTTGTCAAAGAAGTAGGAATCTTTTCTGTTTCTTGAGCTAGAATACAAAAATCTGAATTTTTTTTATATTTTTTCTAGTTACTAAATAATGCAAAGTGTCAGAGATGCGTGATCCATTTCTAATCATTCTCGAAGATTAATTAATAAGTTTTGAATAGGTAGTTTTAAACGTGTTTGTAGCAATTGATTTTACTAAATTTTGACGGTTTTTCTGGCCTGATTGTAAAGAAAAAAACTAACGACTAATATAATTTTCGGTGAGTAAAGAATACAAAAGTCTTTGAGACTTGGATATCCAATTGGATGGAAAAATAAAATAAATAAATAAGCATGTTTAATCAGAAAACTAATAGTTAAGTACCACTTGTGACAGACTGACCGATTGCATAGATTATTTCATTTTTATTTTATATAAAAAAGTACCACTTTCGGCTCCTGCCCTAATAATTGAACGCCAAAAAAAATACAAAAAAAAAAAAAAAAAAAAAAAAAAAAAAAAAGCTCATAAATAGTCATAATTGACTATGGGATAAAAATCCACAAACAATATGATGACTATAAACCATAGGTTCATACTTTAACTTTAAAAATTGAACTAAACAAAAAACAAAAAAACAATAAAACAAAAACTTAAATTGAACATTGACCATTGATTTTATAGCTCTTGTGAAAAAGAAAGCTGTAAAAGTCAACGAGGTAAATATGAGGGTTAATTGCACTAATTTACCCTTATTTGATTGAATCAATAAAGATTTCAAAAAGATATCATAAATTAATACAAACACCATTTACCATTAAGTCAATCCGTTAATTTAACGCTTGACTAACATTAATCCGTGGAAAACCAAATATACCCTTGATACATCACCCTAAAAATAAAATATTTTTTAAATTAAAAAGTGAAAAATCAAATTAAAAAAAAATAAGATAATTAGTTTGCAGAAGCATCCTTAGTTCATGGAGTAGTCCTCTACTAACTGTAAAAGGCCAATTTGGAGGAGATCGTCGATAATCTCTTTCAGTAAGAGGAGATCGTCAAAGATTTCTTATTTCCTTCGGCGGTAGAGATCTATTGCCAGTAGATTTTTTATTTTTTTTTTTAATTTTGATTTTTCAATTTTTAATTAAAAAATAGTTTATATTTGGAATGATGTGATAGAGGTATATTTGGCTTTTTAAGGGTCAATGTTAGTCAACCATTAAAGTTAACAGATTGATTTGATGACAATGAGTGTTTGTGTTAATTTATGACTTCTTTTTGAAATCTTGAAATCTTGCTAGATTTAAAAAACGAAGGGGTCGTTTGTTTTTTCCACTTAAAACTTAATGGGTCTGAATCATAATTATTAAGTTGTTTTGTTTGTTTTTTTAAGTGGTCAAACAACTTAAAATAAAAAGTAAAAAATCATGACTTTTCACTTAATTGTAAATCACTGAATTGCATTAAATGCAATGCAAAATCTTTTCTTCCGATACTATCCTCCATATATAACATATCTCCATATATAACATATCTCTAATTTCATCATAATTATATACTGTATAGAAATCTTTATTTTAATATATTGCTTATTTTAAATAGATTTAAAAATAAAAAAGAACCATAATCACTTCTCATATTGATATTTAATATCAATACTTTATTATGATATTATGGTGATGTATTTATATATTATTATTATTTTAGAGTGTTTTGTGTGAGTTTTCCTACTGCCCCTTTTATTTTTATTTTTTTAAAAAAACTTTTCTTTTCATAGTAAAAATAAAATTTGTTTGTAATCGAAGAAGAAGATTATGATCATATGTGTTCATATATAATTATTATTTTTGGATTGTTTTTATTCTATATTATATGTATAATTGTTTAACATGGGTATAGATGTAAAATTACTTCTTTTCAGATAATTTTATTTGTAAAAAACAAACATGTTGACAATACATTCAAATGTGAGAAAAAAACAAAAACAAATATGTCATTCAGATTCATATTTCAGTCACTATTTAGTATTCAGTAAAATTCAGGACTATCCAGTCTTTAGACAAAAAAACAAACGACCCCTAAGAGTAAGTTATATACTTATATATACTAATGTTGATGCTATTGTAAGTTAAGTGGTTCCAATCTGTAATGTAATGTGGGTTTATATTTGAACCTGCTAGTGGAACTTCATTTTGAAGGACAATAAACTAATTTAATTTTTACACGACAAACTGAAAGTTTTTAATTTTAAAATAATTTTATAAGTAACATTAATATAATTTGTCTTGTCAGCCGGTAGATGTACAAGCTTGAGAAATGAATAAATGACTCCTAAGTTAGCGGTTCGAATTCTATCAATAGCAAAAGGTTTCAATAAAATATCTCTTATAGATAAGTGGATAGATACCGTAGATAAATAAAAAAATTAATATAATTTAGACTTTGAGCATATCTTGACTATACTAATACACATCACCACACTTTTATCATATGTATTATTATAATTGATATTATGTTATTGACATGGTAAAAATGTGGTGATATGTATTAGTAGGCTCAATATATGTTTAAAGTTACGTGATCATGAGAGAAAATTTTCATAATATATTACCACGTATCTAACATAACAAATCAATAGTCTTAGAGCCGGTCCTGACTTTGTCAAGGCCCAAGGCAAAAATATAAGAGATAGGCCCATGTGCATATTTATAGTTTTTTTTTTTTTTTTTTTTCCAATATATACTGTTTTCATATATTTAATTTTTAATATTTTAATAAACTACAAGAATAATCAATAGGAATTCAAAAACTAAACTGCGAGAATTAATCGACATCATCAGTTTTTTTTTTAATGATTCAAAATAATGTAATCGATTTCATTTCAAAAACATACTATGTGCATTTTATATAAGAAAAAACATACCTTGACCTTTGGCAACCAATGGTCAAGTGCGGTCAACGCGTAAGGAGTCACCGGTTTACACAGCTCTCTCAAACAAGGACACTCAACCTATAATCAAAACGCGGAGCATCACAAATAAAACGTAATTAGAATAGAACATTAAAATAAATATTAAATTATAAATCGAACAATAGAGTATTAAAATAAAAATTACAAACAAAAACCAAATTAGAAATTACATGGGGGATGGGGCAGTGAGAGACTGAGAGTGTGAGATATAAGAATATGAGACTAAGAGTGTGAAACACAAGAGTTGAGACTGAAAGATTGAGTCATTGAGAGAATGTAGTTATAGAAAATGAGAAAAAGAATGGAGAATTGAGAGCTTAGAGTATCTCCTATGCAAAAATGGTTTGCATGCCAATAATTGTTAACTTGACAATAATGTCAAGAGACTTGCTTCTTATTTGGTATAAAAATAGATTTGATAGACAATTAACTCAAAATTTGGTTTCCAATGCTTCCATATAAAATACATTTTTTTAATGACGTGTCTATATTTTTTTTTCATGTTTTATTTTTTATTTTATTTCCTTACCAAAAATATATGAAAAATTAATGTCAGTTTTAAATGTTTGCTGAGTTAACCTAACTAATAGTTGTGCAACAGACCGTCTGAAAGTGGATGGTCATGTTGACAATGTCCAATTTTTTTTTGCCATGTTAGTTTGAGGTTGACTATGCACGGCTACATTGAAGACACAATTATTAACATAACGTCTATTTATTTTATGCGGCATCTTTTTTTTTTTTTACAAATCACACTTGTATTGGAGATAGAGGTCGTTTGTTTTTTTGTCTGAAGATTGAATAGTCATGAATTTTACTGAAGACCGAATAGTGACTGAAACCTGAATCTGAATGACATGTTTTTTTTTTTTTTTTTTCACATCTGAATGTACTGTTAACATGTTTGTTTTTTACAAATAAAATTGTCTGAAAAGAAGTAATTTTACATCTATACCCATGTTAAACAATTATACATATAATATAGAATAAAAACAATTCAAAAATAATAATTATATATGAACACATATGATCATGATCTTCTTCTTCGATTACAAACAAACTTTATTTTTACTAAGAAAAGAAAAAGTTTTTTTTTTCAAAAAATAAAAGGGGCAGCAGGAAAACTCACACAAAACACTTAAAAAAAATTATATATAAATACATCACCCTAATATCATAATAAATTATTGATATTAAACACCCATATGAGAAGTGATTATGGTTCTTTTTTATCTTTAAAGCTATTTAAAATAAGCAATATATTAAAATAAAGATTTCTATACAATATATAATTATGATGAAATTGGAGATATGTTATATATGGAGGATAATATCGGAAGAAAAGATTTTGGATTGCATTTAATGCAATTCGGTGATTTACAATTAAGTGAAAAGTCAGGATTTTTTACTTTTTATTTTAAGTTGTTTTTTGGTATTTTTAAGTTGTTTGACCACTTAAAAAAACAAACAAAACAAACAAAACAACTTAATAATTATGATTCAGACCTATTAAGTTTTAAGTGGAAAAAACAATCGACCCCATACTCTTTGGGAGTTGGAGAGAGGTGTGAGATGAGATACTGAGATGTGAGTTAGTGGAGTCAATGTGGGCCGGCCCGGCCCACATGTGCCGGGCCAAGTGAGCCCGTTCATGAAAACGGGCTCGGCCTGGCACGGCACAGGAATTTGCCGAGCCGGGCCGGGCCGGCCCGTTTCCATCTATGTGAGGCCTGGCACGTGCTTCTGACACGTGCCATATGTGCCGGGCCGGCACGTGCCGCATATATATATATATTTTTTCATTTAGATAATTAGAATATTACTATATTAGATATATTAATAATTGATTCAATTAATTTAATTGTTTAAATAATTTAAATTATGTTATTTTAATTATAATTTGTCTATTTTATTTATTAAGTGTATTTAAAAAAATAGATAGATTTATTATTAAAATAAATAAAGATAATAAAGATTAAATATTAAAGAAAATAAAAAATACATGAAAATATGAATTATGAAATGAAAAATTATTTATTTATTTCGGATTATCATTATTACATGGTTGCCTACTTGCCTCATTAAAACCTTTCCAAGAAAAACCCAGTGAGATAAAAACTTGGTAAAGGAAAAAGAGTGCAATCTCTACTCTCTAACTCTACATACATAGAGTCGTAACGGGCCCGTCTCTGTTCTATTGTAGCTATGTCCGGGTTATAATTATAGTGTTAACCTGTCCGTGTCCAGTCATGCATTTGCTCATATGCCTTCTCAAATGACCGGTTCCCCCTGTATCAGAACTGGCAAATAAGAGTTTACAAAACTTACAACGATATTTTGTTGTGACCCCACCGCCTGGCTTTGGTATTTCTTCTTTGTCAAAACACTGCCATATTTTTGAATTTGAAGGAATACCGGGCGGTCCGGGCTGACGTGGTGTCTGTGTTACGCCGGAACCAGAAGGTCCCGCTACCGTTTCCGTCGGAAGTTGAGGATGATGATGATCCATTTCCTACAATATAGTAATATACTAAGCATTTAAATTTAATCATAAATTATAAATATAGTAATATACTACTTATTAATATTTAATATATTATTTATTACTAAGCATTTAAATTTAATCATAAATATACTAAGCATTAAAATATTAAAATTTATAACAATTAACAAAGCATAAAAAATTAAAAATATTAATTCATAAATATACTAAGCATAAAGCCATAAATATTAAATATACATAAAACATAAGAATTAATATCAAAATTAATAACTAAGCATATATATATATATATATATTATGTATAAATATAAAATTTAAAAACTAAAACATAAAATTAATTAATAACATTTAAAACAAAAACATACCTTAGAGGCTTTGAGCTTTGGTGCCTTGGTGAATGGTGAGTTGGTGCCTTGGTGGAGAGATTAGAGAATAATTGAAAATAATATAGTATTATAAATTTAGAATAGTAGATTAGTTATTTAGTTGATAGTAATACTAGAACTAGTGACTAGTGTAGAGAATTGAGATTTAAGAGATTGAGAGAATGAGAGATTGAGAGAAAGTGAAAGTGTGAATGGAAATTGGAATGGGTGGGGGTATTTATAGAAAAATTTGAAATGGGGTAAAAATATAAAATAGAAGAGATGATGGGGGAAACTGAAATTTTTAAGGTAATTTGAAAAATCTGACCGTTTGCTGACGTCAGCAACGGTCAAAATTTAAAAAAAAAAAAAAAAAAAAAAAAGAAAACGGTTGGCCTGCCGGGTCGACCCGGCAGGCCGACCGTTTTCTTTTTTCTTTTTATTAATTTTTTTACAAAAAAATTATTTTCCTTTTTGAATTTTTTTTTTCCAATATTTTAAATTTTTAATTCAAAATTTCAAATCAAGTATTCAAATTCAATTCATCAATTGTTAATTTGTTATTTTATTTGTTAGTTTGTTTCTTTATTACATTATAAATTTATAATATTGTTTAAATTGTTACATTATAAATTTATAATATTGTTTAAATATTTGTAATTGTAATTTGTCTAACTTATTTATTAGTTTAATCGGTTAAAAAAAATGTAGAAAATAGAAAGACTTATTATTTTAGATGAAATCAAGCTAAAAGCTTAAAGAAAATAAAAATAGATGAAATTATGAAAATATGAAATGAAGAATTATTTTTTTATTTCGGAGTCTCAGTATTACATATTTACATGATTGCCTTATTAAAAACCTTACCAAGAAAAACCCAGTGGGATAAAAACTTGGTAAGGGAAAAAGAGTGCAATCGTATTACAAGTTAATGTACATGTATAACCTAAAAGTCCTAAATTTGGTTACTGCCGGAACTCTCTTCGACATATAAATTACTGAAATTTTGAACAAATTCTTCGTCTACCGTTTCATTTTGCAACCTCTTTCGAGCATGCTCCCAATCCCGAATGCATGTCAATACCTCCACCATCTCTGGAGTCATCGAACTTCTTCTTTCTTCAACAATTCTTCCAGTCGTGCTGAAAACCTGTTCTGAGGAAACAGTGGAAACAGGGATAACCAGTATGTCACGTGCTAGGTGTGACAGGACCGGATATTTATAGCTGTAGGTCTTCCACCATACCAACAGATCAAATCCCTTCTCTCTGTCTCTGTCAAACCTGTCGTCGTATTGAGCGTCAAGGTAGCTTTTCAGTTCGGCACCGGAGGTTGCACTAGCTCCTGAAAAAGAACTTGATGCGCCTAATTTTTTTCGACGTTTTAGAATGTTCCAACTTGTCTGATTCGGGAGTGTGTCTGGTACTTCTAATGGTTGCTGCGCAACGTCCCCATACCTGTGCTCATAAGAACTAAAAACTTCGAACAACTTGGTTCGAATGTCAGTAATCTGTGTAGAATAATCTATGCTCAAAATATTACCAAGATAATCTAGCAATGTTTCAAGACCAGATAACTTAACCCTAGGATCTATTATAACACCTAAAGCATAAAGTAAAGGAATTGTAGACCAATATTTTGTAAACTTTTTTTCCATGGCAACAACTGCAGGGCCTAAGATTTCATCTTCCCTATAATTGTTTAATAATTCAGACATTTCCACAACATGATGGATTGCCAGGGAAGATGTGGGGTAATAGACCCCAGAAAGAATTACAGTGGAATCATAAAAAACCTTCAAAAATTCAACAAATACCTTTGCTACATGCCAATCATCTGGGGTAAGTAATGGACTGCCAACTTGAGACATTTTCAAGTTATAAAAACCAGAAACAGGTGTCTCATATTCTAAAGCATTTAAAAGCATTAAGTAAGTAGAGTTCCACCTTACCGGCATATCTGTTAGGAATCTTCGGGGTTGTAGACCGAAGGTTTTACAGTATCTACCAAATTCATTCAATCTTGGATTAGAACTGGAGATCCAAGCAAGGGCATCTCTGATGCGTTCTATACGATCGCTTACTAACTTCAAACCAGATTGTACAACTAAATTTATGATATGACATGCACACCGTTGATGGAAAAAATAACCCCCATGTTGCGGGATATTTTTTTCAAAAAACAATGCAATAGAGCTAGTATTTGCAGATGCATTATCTAATGTGACAGAAATGATGCGATCGGTTATTTCATAAGTTTCTAAAACGGATGTAATGACATTAAAAATATTTAATGCGGTATGTGCATACTCCATAGGACGAAAACCAAGAACTTTTTTTTGTAAATTCCAATCAGAGTCTAAATAATGTCCAGTGACAGTTAAATAGTCCTGTTTGGAACATGCATTCCAAATATCGGAAGTTAATGCAATAGAGACAGTTAGCTGATGTAATTCAGCCTTCAACTTACCTCGTTGGGTTTGAAAACATTTTATCAAATCGTTCCTAGTAGTGTTTCTAGAAACAGGTTTAAATTGGGGGTTGTATGCAGTTTGAATAAATTCTTCGTAAAAAGCATTATCACCGAAACTAATCGGTTGATCAGTGCATGCAATGTAACGTGCCATGCAATCTCTAGCAACCATGGGGTCGTAACGCCATGTTGAAACGGACCCGTCTGGGTGCCGTTGTAATTGTGTCTGGGTTGTAGTGTCTACATGTCCGTGTGCAGGCATGCATTTGTCCATATGCCTTCGTAAATGACCAGTCCCTCCCGCAGAAGTGACATAATGCTTAGGACAAAACTTACATTGAGCTCTGTCCATGACTTGACCGTCTGGCATAGTCTTATGTACTATATCAAAACACTGCCATACGTTTGATGTGTGCCTTTTACGTTTGGGGACACGTGATGACGTCGGTGTTGCGCCAGAAGCAGAAGGTCCCGGTGTCGTACCCGCCGGCCTGGAAAGGTCAAAAAAATCGTCATCCATATTAAGACCGTCCACAAATTGAGGATGATATTCCATTTCCTACAACACAAATATTAACTCATTAGTCATTAAAAACTATTAAACTAAGCATAAGATCATAAAATCATAAATATACTTAATATACTTAATTACTAAATATATTTATCACTAAGTATTTAGACATAAATATTAAAATCATCAATTTACTACCATACAAATATTAAAATTAATTACTAAGCATTTAAACATAAATATTAAAATCATCAATTTACTACCATAAACATTGAAATTAATTACTAAGCATTTAAACATAAATATTAAAATCATCAATTTACTACTATAAACATTAAAATTAATTACTAAGTATTTAAACATAAATATTAAAATCATCAATTTACTACCATAAACATTAAAATTAATTACTAAGCATTTAAACATAAATATACTAAGCATTTAAACATAAATATTAAAATCATCAATTTATTACCATAAACATTAAAATTAATTACTAAGCATAAAAATATAAAATCATAAATATAATAAGCATACAAACATTGAAATTAATTACTAAGCATTTAAACATAAATATAATAAGCATACAAATATTCAAATTAATTACTAAGCATTTAATCATAAATATACTAAGCATACAAAGATTCAAATTAATTACTAAGCATTTAATCATAATTATACTAAATTACTAAGCATAAAAAATTAAAAATATTCAAATTAATTAATAAACATAACATCATAAATTTACTAACCATAAAGGCATAAACATTAAAATCAATTACTAAACATAAAATCATCAATTTACTAACTAAAAAAATAATTAAAATATACAAATATTAAAATTAATTACTAGACATAAATTCATAAAATGATAAATTAACTTAAATCAAAGATTCTAAGATTTAATATTAGAATTTAATAATTTATAACAAAGCATACAAATATTAACTCATAAATATACCAAGTTACTAACCATAAAAACCCCATTAATATCAAATACATATAAAAGTATAAAACATAAGAATAAATATCAAAATTAATAACTAAGCATAAATATATTAAGTATAAATATAAAATTTAAAAACTAAAGAATAAAATTAATTAATAACATTTAAAGGAAAAAGTGAAAAACATACCTTCAAGCTTTGGTGAAGTGATTAGAGAATAATATTAGTAATATAATATTATAAATTTATAATGGTAGATTATTAGTGTAGAGAATAGAGAGAGAGTGAGAGTAGAGACTAGAGAGAGAGAGAGATAGTAAGATTGTAAGAATGAAATTATTAGAAAATAGAGATTAGAGAGAATAATGGAGAGTTGGAGACTTGGAGAATGGAGTTATGGAGAGAATGAGAGAATAGAGATTGAGATTTGAGAGAAAGTGGGGAAATAGGAATGGGTGGGGGTATTTATAGAAAAATTTAAAATGTGGGTAAAAATATAAAATAGAAGAGATGAGGGGTCAAAATGAAATTTTATAGATTTTTTAAAAATGTGACCGTTTGCTGACGTTGCTGACGTCAGCAACGGTCAAAATTTTTTAAAAAATGAATAAAAAACTATTTCAACTCTCAACGGTAAAAAAAAAAAAAAAAAAAAAAAAAAAAATTTAACGTTCGGCCTGGTGGGCTTGGCCCGCCGGCCTGCTGGCCCTTACCTGGCCGGCCCGCCAGGCCGTAAAACTTGGCCCGACCCGGGCCATTCTATGGGCCGTGCCTGGCCTGGCCCGGCCAGCTCTACAAGCAGGCCGTGCCAGGAACGGCCCTCCAGACTGGGTGGGCCGGCCGTGCCGAGCCCTCCAGGCCCGGCACATTTTGACACCACTAATGTGAGTAAAAGATAAATAAATATTAAAGAAAATGATTAAAGAAAAAAAAGAATAAAATATGAGTAATGATTAAAGACTAAATTACTTGTTTTTTGTCTCTGGTACTAGATTGGTGGATCGAGATTCGAGAATAACAAGAAGTTGAATAGCTTTTTTTTTTAAAAAAAAATTAAAAATTAAAAAGTAGGCCCTACAGTCCTACACCAACCCTTTCTGAGCCATTTTTAAACATAAACTGCACTATATATTATAAAGTAGGCCCTATACAAACCTCTTTCTGACATAAACAAATAAACTACACTATATATTATAAAGTAGGCCCTACACCAACCCCGTTCTGAGCAATTTTTCCTTGGCCTTGGGACTTGGGTGGGCGCCCCTGGTGTCCTGTCTCCGGGCGGCTGGATTATTTCAATTAATAAGATGAGGTGTACACGGTCACTAATACAACAATACACATCGTTTGTTAGTTTTTTTATATTACTTTTCAGAATCTTTTTCTTATTTTCGCCATTTCTCTTTCATTCAATTCAAGATGAGGTGTACCTGGTCACTAATTCAACAACACGTCATCATTTATTAGTTTTTTTTTTATCTTAATTGTCAGACTCTTTTTCTTATTTTCTATATTTCTCTTTCATTCAATTGTTTTTTTAAGGGAAAATTGTACAAACTTACCCTAACGTTTCCCATTATGGCATAATATTCAACTAATGTATTTAATTGCATAAACAACCCCTTTTGTTAGTCAAATATAGTTAAAAATAACCATTGACTATTATTTTTTTTGAAAGCCCCAAATTGCCCCTGCACTTTATTACAAAAAAAATCTTAATTGTCCTTTATTTAAAACATTATCTACTTTAAATTATTAGAATATAAAAAATAAATACTAAACATAATCCTTTTTAAATCAAAAAAATTAAAAAAAATATATATTAAAAACAAAACAATTTAGGAAAACTTTATTTTGAGAAACTACAATTTAATAATATTTTAAAAACAAAACAAAAAAAAATGTTATTTTGAGAAAATATAATTTAAAATTATACAAGTCCAATATGAATAGTGGTAATGTGCTATATATTTTTGAAATTTAAAACATATTTTTTTTTGTTTTTATTATATTATTTTTGAATTTTTTTTATTTAAAAAGGATTATGTTTAGTATTCTAAACACAAATATAAATAAAATCATCAAAAGTTTGAAATAAAAATATAATCATTTGTCATAATAAAATACAGTAGCACCGAAAATTTATTCAATGTTCATCTCTATAAGACAAAATAATTTGACTCAATATAAATTACGCATTATATTTTGATTCAAAAATAAAATAAATAAATACTAAATATAATCCTTTTTAAATAAAAAAAATGTTTTAAATTTCAAAAAAGTATAGCACATTACCACTATTCATATTGAACTTTCATAATTTTAAATTATATTTTCTCAAAATAACATTTTTTTTTTGTTTTTAAAATATTATTAAATTGTATTTTCTCAAAATAAAGTTTTCCTAAATTGTTTTATTTTTAATATATTATTTTTGAATTTTTTTGATTTAAAAAGGATTATGTTTAGTATTTATTTTTTATATTCTAATAATTTAAAGTAGATAATGTTTTAAACAAAGGGCAATTAAGATTTTTTTGTAATAAAGTGCAGGGGCAATTTGGGGCTTTCAAAAAAAAATGGTCAATGGTTATTTTTTAACAACATTTGACTAACAGGAGGGGTTGTTTGTGCAATTAAATGCATTAGTTGAATATTATGTCATAATGAGAAACGTTAGGGTAAGTTTGTGCAATTTTCCCTTTTTTTAAATCCTGACACATACTCATTGTCTCAGTAGTCAAGTTCACCGAAGATTTTCTCGTTTGTGAAATACAAAGCTAACTCCTGTAAATTAAAGCTTCCTAAGGAATGGTGATCAATCCAATTCCTAGCTAGTGCTCTCCAAACACACCATACATAGAATATATAAGTTTTTCCAAACATCAACATGTTTTTTTTTTTTTTTTTTGAAGGAAATTTTTTTTAAAGAGTAATGAGAAATGTTATGCATATATATTCAATTTATATGGTATATTTTTTTTCATTTTTTTCATTTTGTTTTGAAATATTGTAACTATTACAATGTAATTATTAAATGATGAATGATGCACACAAAACAGCAAAAGTCAAGGGTCATCATATTGTAAAAATTGCAGAAGGGCCCCACAATGATTCGCCCCTGCTAGCATCTGTCCATGTATCTAAAATATTCAATCATGGATGATATCATATGTGATTTGAGGATGGTGAACTAGTTTTTTTTTTTTTTTTTTTTGTTTCGTTTCTTCTTTCTTTCTTTCTTTTTTTGAATTATAACAACGGTCAATACCTGACGAGAATAGACTATATTAGCACAGTCCAAAATACTACTCCCACAATAGGGAAGATGGCACAAATGAATTATAACTCTCACAACTAGAGAGAGGGTTACTCCCAATAAAACCGGGAGAGGGCACCCACACTTGAGGTTTAATTGCCAAGGTGGGACAAATTAATTTATATACATACCAAGACAAGACTTAAACCTCGGTAGCGGAGCATCTCTTGGGAGACTCCGACCACCAAGGCAAAGGACCATTGGTCGGTCCATTTTCATTTTGGATCTTTCAAAGCAGTCCAAATCATGTTAGGTAGATATTTTTTAAAATCAATTTTTTTTTTTTTTTTTTTTAAAGAAAAAGAATCAAGGGCAATTGCACTGAACCCCTTGAGGTTTGGGCAAATTACACTTAGCTGGAAAAGTTTATTTATTATACACTAGCACCCCCCAAGACTTAAATTTGACTTTAAAAATGCCTAAAATGCCCCTAGTTATATTATTTTATATATATTTTTTAACTTTTTAACCAAAAACTTTATAAAATTTCATAAAATTAAAAAAATAGTTTCAAAAATCAAATAAATAAATAGATTAAAAATTTTAAATACATAAATAGTTTAAAAGAAATAAATAAATAAATAGTTTTAAAAAATCAAATAAATAAATAGTTTAAAAAATCAAATAAATAAATAAATGAAAAAAATTAAAAAGATTATTTTTTTTTAAAGATATCCATTAATAAGGATAAGAAAAGCTTTAAATATCCAAGGAGTGTTGGAAACTTTGAAATTCTCTCACCAACATCCTTATCGTAAAAGTTTGGATATTTAGAGCTTTTCTTATCCCTATTAATGGATATCCTTAAAAAATTAATGTTTTTAATTTTTTTTCATTTATTTATTTATTTTTTAAGCTATTTATTTATTTGATTTTTTAAAACTATTTATTTATTTATTTATTTTAATATTTATTTTATTTTTAAAAAATATTTATTTATTTTTTAAATATTTATTTATTTGATTTTTAAAACTATTTATTTATTTTTTTAAAACTATTTATTTATTTGGTTTTTCAAAACTTTTTTTTTATTTAATTTTTTTAAAATTATTTATTTATTTATTTATTTAAGGAATCATATTTTTTATTTAAATTTTTTATTTTATTAAAGTTTATAAAGTTTTTGATTAAAAGGTAAAAAAAAAAAAGAGTATAAAATAATATAACTAGGGGCATTTTAGGTATTTTTAAAGTCAAATTTAAGTCTTGGGGGTGTTAGTGTATAATAGTAAAACTTTTCTATCTAAGTGTAACTTGCCTAAACCTCCATGGTTCAGTGTAATTTGCCCAAAAATCAATTGAAAAGCTGCTTTCAAAATAGTACGGGTAGTTTTCTTTTAAAAGTATCTTGTAGGGTAGATTTTTGTTTGTTTGTTTGTTTGTTTTTTGCATTATTGGTGACATGTTGGGATGAATTGATACTATTTTATAATAACATTCGTAATGATATATTGTTAAATTTCGTTAAAGGGTTTTTACCATATTTTTCAAAGTCTACAAAATAGGGGTGTGCATGATCCAATCTAATCCAATACGATCCATTGGATCGGATTCAATCAATTGGATCGGATCGGATCGGATCCAGAGAGGTGATTGGATCGGATTGGATCGGATTGGATCCTAAATTCTAAAATCCATTGGATCGGATCGGATTGGATCTTAGATTTCCGTTTGGAAATCCGCCGAATCCGCCAATCCGCCTAAAATATTAGGCCTTATTTTTATATTGAATAATTTGTTTTATCCACTACTTTCTAATGTAAAGGCCCAGCCAAAATACAATTTTTAATGTTACTATTTTAGGTTTTCTTTCTCAATTTCTCTACAGCCAACAATTCACCATCTTCTTTTCTTCTATTCTTCTTCATCAACATCACGGCTTATTAAGTTACATTTGGAGCTGATGAATAATGTTTATAAATTTTTTGAATTATATAAACTTTACAAGTTATGTCATGTATTTTTTTTAATGTTAATTTTATTTGAGTTAATTAGTAATGTTTAATAATTTATTTGATTTTATTTATTTCAGATTATAACTTTTATATATTACGAATGACTTTATATTAGTTCGATCCATCGGATCATATCGGATCGGATCGGATCGGATTGAAGTATTTTATAATTGGACCGGATCGGATCGAATCGGATCCCTCTATAAAATTGGATCGGATCGGATTTCAATTCCTTCGATCCAATCAGATCGGATCGGATCGGATCTTGGATCATGGCAAATCCATTGGATCCGATCTGCCGCACACCCCTACTACAAAATGTGACAATACACATCAAGGTTAAAATTGAAACTAACCATATAGTTAGTGGAGTTTTAATTTTTAAACAACATTAGTATTTCAATTGTTTTTATTGAACTTTCTACTAATGAGACAAAAATACCTAAGAATAAAGAGGAGGAGGAGGAGGAGGAGGACAAAGAAGACGAAGAAGAAGAAGAAGAATTTCAGATCTGGAAAAAAAAATCTAGATCTAGAGAAAATTAAACACACTGGTCTTCAATTAAACACACTAGTCTTCTTCAAGTAAACAAACTAGTCTTCTTCAATTAAACACATTTGTCTTCAATTAAACACACCGGTTTTCAATTAATCAAATCAATTTTCTTCAATTAAACACACCACCAATTTTTATCAATTAAGCACGCCACCGTTCTGGTGTATTTAATTGAAGAAGTCTGGTGTGTTTAATTGAAGACTAGTGTGTTTAATTTTTTCCAAATCTAGATTTGGAATTCTTCTTCTTCTTCTTCTTCTCCCAATTTTTTTTTTATGGTGTGGCAAGTGACCTCCATTGAAGGTCTTGAACCTCCATCAGAGGTCGCCCAAACCTCCATTGGAGGTCATGCAAATCTCCCATGGAGGTTTCGACTTCCATTGGAGGTCTCCCAGGTCTATGTGACCTCCTATGGAGATTGCAACTTCCATTGGAGGTGCTCCAATAATTTAAAATAATAATAATAAAAAAAAAGATTTTTTTTAAGAGAAATTTAGTTTTAAAAATAAATAGAAAAGATGTATATAGAACTATTGAAAAAACTTAGGGTCCGTCCTGCAAGCCGTTTTCTGTTTTTGTTTTTTCGAAAAGAAAAATGAAATCGAAAACAGTGTTTTTGGTTTCATTTTTGAATTCCGAATACGCGTCTGAATTTACTGGAATCCGTATTTTGAAAATAAAAACGGAAAAAACGCGTCTGGTAGGATAATCGAAAACTTTCGAAAATTGAAATATTAATTTTTAAATTTTGTTTAATATTATAACAATGATTAAATAATTTTTTTAAAAAAACATTTTGTAATTTAATTTAGGGTTTACAAATTTTACAGTTGAAGACTTGAAGAGGAAGAGGAAGCAGAAGAAGACCCGATAGGTGGCGATTGACGGCGGGAGGAAGAGGAAGAAGAAGAAGAAGAAGAAGAAGAAGAAGAAGAGATCTCGGCGGCGGGAGGAAGAAGAAGAAGATGGCGGCGGGAGGAAGAAGAAGAAGATGGCGGCGGGGAGAAGAAGAAGAAGAAGATGGCGGCGGCGAGAAGAAGAAGAGTGGTGAGCGGCGGCGATCGGAGGAGGAAGAAGAAGAAGAAGATGGTGGCGGGGAGAAGAAGAAAAAGAAGATGATGATGATGGCGGGGAGAAGAAGAAGAAGAAGAAGAGCTGTGGGCGGCGGACTCAGATGGAGGGCCACTGGACTGGATGAGGGAGGAAGAAGAAGTAGGTGAAAAAAAATGTTTCATTAAAATAATATATATTTAATTATATGGGACCCATCTCATTTGGAAAACAAAAACAAAATCAAGAAAAACAACTTTTTTTTTTTTTTTTCAAAATTTCCACTTTTAACATTTGTTTGTGTTTTTCATTTTGTTTTTGTATTTTGAAAATAAAATGAAAAACGGTTACCGGACGCGAATTCGAAATCATTTTTGAAAAACAAAAACAAAAACAAAAACAAAAACAAAAACAAGTACAAGTTGAAAATAAGCTGTAGGACAGGCCCTTAGTTCTTTTTTTTTAAAAAAAAAAAAAAAACTAAGGTGGGCCACCCTAGTCAGGCCGAATTCCACCCATATATATATATATATATATTAAATTATGCATCATCTTTACCTGCCTAAATTAAGAAACACTTTTTACCATAATGCTTTGGTCTAATTTCTTTTGACATCCTGTTTATAGGCATAGAAAAGAAACCCACATAGGCTGCAATTTTGTTATGCTGAGAAGTTTCAACTTTACTTTTTTACTCTGACCTCTCTACCCGTTGCTCGTCTCAATTAATTTACATGTTTAGTTGTTAATAATTTTTATAGTATATATATATATATACTATAATCCTAGTAGCTCGAGAAAGTACTATACTATATATATATAATACTTTCTCGAGCTACCCGAATTTTATATCAACAATTGGATTGGCTCAAATGATCAATTAGTTCAACGGTTCAACCTAAAAAGTATATCCACTTGTTTGAGAAAAACTTTAATGCATACTAATCAATGGGTGTATGACACGTCATAGGGAGAACTCATTTGATTGGTTGTCCTTGCCACATGGCATGCACCCATTGGCTAGGTGCAATGCACCGGGTGCATCCAAGATTCTCTCCCACTTGTTTATTTTATAATATGGAAATATTTATTCTCGAGAAAAGAGAACATTAAATACTCTCAAAACAAGACTTTTTTATTGGTATTTTCTGATAGCTAGGGTTTTTAGGTATGAGTTGTCACTTTCATAGATTAGGTAACAATGTAACATTGTCAAGAAGATGTGTGTGCCCTAGAGCTGACCACGGTTTGGTTAAACTGTCGGTTTTATCCGCGGTTTAACCGGAACCGGATTGGCCAAACCGGAACCGAAAATCGGAACTGGAACCGGAACCGGAACCGAAACCGCTGGTTTGGAAACCGGTGGTTCCGGTTCCGGTTCCGGTTCCGGTTTTGGTTTGGGATTCCTCCAAACCGTTCGAAACCGGCGGTTTAACCATCCAAAACCGGCGGTTTAACCGCCCAAAACCGGCGGTTTATAAAAAAAAATAAAAAATCAACCAATCAAAAGTTACCACGTGACACTTTTTTTTTGAAAACCACCCAAAACCGAAACCGAAACCGTACCAAACCGTCGGTTTTGAAACCGGAACCGTCAAACCGGCGGTTTGAAACCGGTAACAAACCGGTTTTTCCGGTTTCGGTTTCGGTTTTAGGTGGCCTAAAAACCGAAACCGGCGGTTTGGAACCGAAACCGGAACCAAACCGAACCGGTGCCACCTCTAGACTGTGCCCTTATTCTGCCATTGCAATTTGCAAGTCACATTTATGTAATATTTATATATATATATATATATAAATGGTTGTTTGTTTTATATATATATGATTTCCATCGGCAGTTGAGAAATTAATAAATGCTCTACTCTATGTTGTCACATGCATATTTCATAGAGATTTGGTTCTAATCAAAATCCTTTTCGATAGATAAATTGATCTTACAATACTTTTCAATGGAAGTTATTTTGTTTTTATGATTAGAATAAAGAGATGGAATATTTCAAAAATAATAAAAATAAATGAAGGGTGCCTTTTTTTATTTTTGTTTTTATATTTTTATTCGGATAAAAGTATATATATATGATTGGTAGTTCCAGATTTCATTTGGATTACTATTTAAAACAAGAAAAACAAAATTAATAAGATACATTGAATTATGTGAAAACGATTGAATCAGGAAGATACATTTTAGATATATTTAAAAAAAACAAAAGAAAAAATTGATTTCTAAAAAATATTTAAAATAAATCAATGTCATCAACTTATTTGCTAAAATGTTATTCATTTGATGGAAATGGATGAAATGACTATTGATGTAACAATGTTTGTCAAAAATGGTTATTTTAAAATTAATTCCTCGTCTGGTGGCCATTTTGATAGTAGTGAATATAAATTGGTAGCCACTAGGGTAATTACCCCGTATATTGAATTATGTTCCGTGTTCCTAAAAAACTGAACCAAAAAGGCTATGCAATTATACCGGAGTAAATTTTCAATCTTTCCAAAGCTTTAAGCTTTCTTCTTTTGTTTTAAATTAAATAAATTAATAAAACGGATAACATAAAAAAGAAAGCTTTGCAAAGATAGATCAAATTCTACATCCAAAAAGTATCCCATATTTTGTAAAAATAAATAAATAAATTCCAGAATCGAATAGGAAGCAAAAGAAAAAAAAAATCACTTGTTAATTTCAAGCAAGAAAAACAAAACTTTGTAATTTTTTATTTATTTTTTGTTTTGAAAGAAACAAAACTTTGTTATGAATATGGTGCTGATCGCTGAATGTACCACTATAATAACCTATTAAAGAAATAAAAAAAATTGTTTGACTAGTATTGTCACCTATTATTCACTTATGATTCTTCTATTTAATATATATATATATATTTTTTTTCAATTATAACTATTACAACGGTCCGCACATCACCTCCTAGCAGATCTGGTAGTGCACATCTTTTCCTTATAAGTGGTGAAGGGTTCAAATCCTACCATGTGCATTTTAAAAGCATGTGAGGAGAGTTTTCTTCCCCGGTTATAAGAGTACTGGAGTAGTTATCTCCCATTATGGAAGTAGATATCTGAGTTGCATGTGTATTGTTTGATCTTGATAGGTTTCGACAATCCTAATGTAATGTTCTTGTAATACTTAAAAAAAAAAAAAAAAAAAAACTACTACCCTGTAATACTTAAAAAAAAAAAAACTACTACCCAATCTCAATACTAGTTCTATTATCGTGAAGAGGTTATATATGGACTACAACTTTCATGTCCAAATATGTCCAAAAAGAATACTACTCTCACTTTTGGGATCGAATGGGTTCCATAAATTGATCCCGAAAACTGACCCGAAATACAAATCAAGTATAATATATAATTAATAATTAAAAAAATATATATATATTCATTGAAAACCTAAAAGTTAAAATCTGTTTTCCAGCTTTGGTTGTTTTGTTGTTTGCTGCTGTTCTAGTTTTATTAAAAAAAAAAAATCCAAAAATATCTTCTTCTTTTTTAAGTGAATAATTAAAAGAGACATTCGTGGTAATTTAAAATGACAAAGCTAATTTTTCAAAAAAAAAAAAAAAAAACCATGACAATTCATATCACTCCGGTTTTATATGAGGATAAACATGCACTTCGAATCATCGAAGATATCATGTGCACAAAAATAAAAATCATGAAAATGGATAATATTCAAATATTAGATCAGCATATATTAACAAGATGATGCAATCATCAATCGTGTGATAAATATCCCACATGGATTCTGAGTACTAAAAGACAAAAGTCACAATTATTTTTTTCCTTACAAGTTCATGGTCAGAAATGAATTGAGGGTGTTACTTGGTAGGCCCATTTTCATTTCCCAATAAATAAAAAATCAAAATGCTTTAGAGATTGAAAAGACTTACTGCTACACCTATGAAAGGTAGATAAAAGAATTCTCATGTGTTTATGCTGGTCACAGCTGGTGTGGAAAATTTATTGTTAGAACAACCTCAACTTCGTCAACAGGATTCGTTAGGTCGACATTGCAACTTGTATTCCAACTTGTGACGTGTCAATGTAAAAAGAGCACGTGCACCTCCTGTTCCTGCATTGGGTCAGCCGGTGACGAGACAGGTCTTTGAGTCATGCTTGCTACATCAAAGATTTCAAGTGACCAGCAGCAGCAAAATGAAATCGCCATTTTTTCCTAATCAGAAGCAACATATATACATCCAGAGGAGCTAAGTCTGTAGAAATATCCAAAGTTTGCTTCTTCTACTTGGAGCTAGTTTTCCATCATTGATCATGTAAGTGACTGTTTAGTATTATTATATATCTTTATGATATGTTCATGGAATTTTTTCTGATGCAATCCAAAACAACTTATGTTTGATTAGGTCTCAGGCTGATGCCTTGAGTTTGAAGGAAGCTAACGCGCGAAATTATTGTTGCGAAATTATAGTGAAAGGCTGGTCTTATGTGAAGAAAATCCTGACAGGATATACAGGACACTGGATTACTTTTGTGCTGTGGATTATTTCAATCTCACTTGATCCATTTGTTTGCTATGTTCCTTCCATTCAGGATGAGGAAAAGTTGCTGAAAATTAACTCACCATTACTGATTGGTATCTGGGTTCTCTATTGGTCTCTCCTCATCTATAGAATCTCTATTTCCTTCTGTGAAAACATAAGAAAATGGCAGGTCTTCAATCAGGCTGAATCTATCGCGCTACTCTGTTCAAATGTGAGGCTACGATCGGGAATCTTAGCATGGGAAAGATAACTTAATTCCTGATTATTTGTGATGGTAGTTGGGAAGCTCACACAGAAATGAGGAATTGAGTTCCTAATGGGAAGGGAACTTATTGATTCCTGATTTCCGATTCCCGATTCCTGATTCTTTTTCAAATGGAACTTGATTCCTTTTTATTATCGTTCCCAATTAGTACATCTATAGTCGTAAGTATATATTAATACCGATTTCTTATATCACTTGTTGTAATCTTGTCCAGGTGTTGCTATATTCACTAGTTCTCATTCCGAAAATGGAAATTAGAGCTCCAGTATTTTCGGTTGTATTGAGCATTTTCCTTGTTGTGTACTTAGTGAGGATCATTGGAATCTACCGATTGTTTACAGAAAAAGTTACAGGGTGTAATTCAAGCAAGTTAGCTGAAGCTCCGATTATCAAAATTGTGTTCAATCTTCTACTTTTCTTATATGGAGGTCATGTAAGTTAAATAGTCATTTTTATGTCATATTTTAATTGTTCAAAAAAAAAAAAAAAATACATTGAGATTTTGGATTCAAATTTAAGAACAAGTGACATATATTGTTGCATTGCCTTTAGCTATTTGGAGGTTTGTGGTACTTATTCGCCGTATGGAAAAAGTTGGAGTGCTGGAAAAAAGCTTGCTCAAAACATGATGGATGCCACTATAGAGACCATCGCTTCACTGTAAGTATTGGAGACAACCAATTCCTGAATGATATTTGTTTCGCCAAGATAGAAGATACAAAACCCTATGAGTTAGGGATATTTAAGGATGCTTTTGATTCTCATATTGTGGAGACGAATACAGAGTTGTGGAAGAAGTTGTTATATTGTTTCAGATGGGGCATACAAAATATTAGGTTTGTACAAAATACTTCACTTGTATATTTAAACATGCCGGATCCTGTACATATCTTCTTGCGCGACTTGACTTTATAACGTTTTAGAGTGTTTTAGGGTCACTTTGTAATGTTAATATCATCTATGTTTAACGTATCTTCCTTATTCTAATATTATATTTTTTCAGTGGTTTTGGTCAAAACCTTCAAGTTAGTACCTATGCCTGGGAAAATATCTTTGTGATTTTAATTGCCATATATGGTGTGGGAACGTTTACGTTTTTTATTGGAAACATGCAGGTTGGTATATATTATTTTGTTCATTGTCTACCATTTTTTATATTGTAATTAGATTAAAATGAGGCACTTAATTTTATTTTCTATGGATCATATATGCTTTTTGTGAAACAGAATCTTATAAAGTCTGCAATTGATGAAAGAACAGAGGAGAAGAGAAAGAAAGAACAACAAGCAATCAAACTGAGACAACAACAGCTATATCAATGTGTTCTTTTTGGAAAGCTCTCTGAGAATCTGCAAAATATTATCAAGGAATGCCAGCAATACAGTTCCCAACAAACTGGAGTTGTTGATATTGAAAATTTGTTCATTAATCTCCCCAAGGATGTCGAAAACAACATAAAACGCGAACTATGTTTAGAACCGATAAAAAAAGTGAGTTATCTAATTCACACATCTTTATAGATTTCTCTTACATATCTACTTCCTATGAAATTTCTAACAATACATTCATATAATTTCCTTGGATCGGAGAAAATTCTCATTTTATTCTTGAATATTTATCAAGGTTGAAAGGTTTCGAAGGTTGAGTGACACATCGCTGCTTCATCTATGTGATTGCGTCAAGCCAGTGGTCTATGCTGAGCGCACTCGCATTGTTCGTGAGGGAGATCCAATCAATGAGATATTGTTTGTGCTGCACGGCAAGCTATGGAACTTCTCCTCTGCGGCAAGCTCTATGAACAATGTTCCTCCTCTTGACAGGAGAAAGGAATTTTTGAAAAATGGTGACTTCTGGAGTGAAGAACTTGTCAATTGGGTTCAAGATGAATCCTCCTCCTCTTTGTCAAACAAACTTATTTCACAGACAACCATTCAAGCACTTACAAAAGTTGAAGCTTTTGTTCTCAGCATTGATGATTTGAAAATTCTGTACAATGAAAAAGCTAAAATCCTACAATCATGGCTTCGTAAAAGAAGAATCAGGATTTCTGGAAGGAATGCACATCTGTCTAACCAGGAACAAACACCACCAACAGGAGATCAGTTGACTGGTCCAGAAATTGTTGTTTAAGGAAATTAAGTCTACTGTGACAAACAGAGATAGTTCTTGTATGATCATCTTTTAGTGAGTGTATATAAGTGGGATTGTATTCTAATTACCATTTTTGAGAGTCTGGGATTCTGCACCGGTTCTTGTAATAGGACACCACCAGGCCTCAAGGCAAGGGAGAGGGGGCTAACGGGGGACATTTGGCCCTCTGCTCAAAGCTCTTCGGCAGGACCTAAATTTGAAACTTATACAAATTTTCAAAAAGAAAATCAAATAAAGCACTCAAGAAGGCTCTGACATAACAAAGGAAACAAAATGATGTAGTTTCTCAACAACTTCCAAATCACCATTTTCAGGCTCGGTCCAGAATCCACATTGACTGTATAATTTGCAATCTGAAACAAGAATTCGGTAAATTTACATGTTCCATTTCCAAACATATAATTTGCTTCAACAGTCCATTGCACAGCAGAGCTTAGTAAATTTTAAAATGAAACCCTTAAACAAACATCACAATTAAGTAAAATAATAAATAAATTGAAGATAGAAAAAGCAAAGAGAAGAAAGCGTACGGACACAAATGACGACACCATTACCTTCACTAGTACACCACACTCTGTTCTTCTCGTGAATCCGAAAATACCCAGTTCGTCGATTGAAAGGAAAGACTGAGAATTTACAAAAAATGTTTGATTTATTTCATTCGATTTTGACCTAAAAAAAACTCAGAACTTTTTTGTTTTGTTTTCAAGAGGTTGTAACTAGGAAGAGGACGAGCCAGAAGGTGACGTGGTGGGCACGTCAGTCATATTGGCCGACGTGTCATGTCACGTCACCTATGATGACAGCGTGTCAAATAGTTTTTATGCGTATCGGATGACGTGTTAAACACGTCAATAATTGTCGTAGGACATGGCTTTTAATGTTAACAGAAATGGCTTGACTTAGCCGAAATTGGGTGGGTTGACTACGTGAACCCAACGAAAATGGGCAGATTTACTAAATGAACCAACAAAAGTGTTTTGGGCCTAAAATCACAAAAATCCAATCCACAATATTTTCTTGTTTCGATTAAGGCACCTTACCCAATTAAAATCACATGATTACAACTTCAAAACATTTGCTTAAATAAAAAATTATCGATTAATTATATATGAAATTTTTATATGAGTGACGATATTTGCACCTCTTAAAAACTGTTTGTACATTCCTTTCGTAAACACTCCCCATTAAAAATTTAAAATAACTCTAGTTTGTAAATAAACCTTGTTTAATGGCAAAAATATCCTTTACACTAAACCTCACTTAATAGCAAAAATAACATTTCCTTATTATTATTATATTGTATTTTTGTAACTAAACCCCACCTATACTTATTTTATTATCTAATCAACTTTATTATTATTTAAAAATTAGTTATTTTATTTCTTGTTCTTTAAAAAAAAATTATAACTCTTAAATACATAAATTATAATATCAAATCGAGTTGGGTTTTGAGTTAATTTTATTTATAAGTGGTTGATTAAAATAACCAGAAAGAAGATAATACAATAAAAATAAAAATAAAATTAATGCAATATATTGATGCTCTTTTATCTCTTTGTATGTGCACCCCAAATCAGAAAAGTTCAAAATATTTATTTGCACCCCTTGATATCACAAAAGTGCTTTGGGCCCAAAATTAGAGAAGTCCAAGACCTTGAAATTTGTATATCCACCTCAAATCAATATATTTTTAAAATTCCAACATTATCTTTAAATTAAAATAATTAATATAAATATGTCTCATACATCATATTATTAAAATATTTAATATTGTAAATATTTTGAAAAATATTACAAATAAAAAATTATAACATCTTTTGATCAATTATTAACACATAAAAAACTATAACATCTTTTGATTAAATTATTATTTATTAATTAAAATTATAAATATTAAGTAACTGTTATAAAAAAATAAATTAAGAAGATAGAATCATTGAATTTAATTAAAAAACTAAACTAATATGAAAAAAAGGTTAAAATAAAATAACAGAAACAAATTTATAAGAAAAAAATAGAAAAAGAAAAGCAAAACACATGAAAGGTTCTGTTTTTCCTTTTTCCTTTTTATTGTAATTGTTTTCTATATTTAGGTTTATGGAAAGAGAATTAAAGTTATAAACTAGGTCATACAACTTCTTCTCTATTTTTCCTTTTATTATTGCTATTTTTTTCAGAATTTTATAACATTTTTTTTTTCAAATTAACTTATTAATCAATAATATTTTATCAAAAATTAAGAGAAATGATATATTTGGTAATTAATGTGTGGGTGTGTTTACAAGTTAAACCCTTTAAAAAAAAAATTTAGTGAGGTGTCCTCGTAAAAAAAGGTGCACATATAGTTTTTCAATGGTGAAAAGGTGCACTTATTATCGCATGTTTCTTGTTATTATGAATTATTAAGAATTAGCATGTTTGAGATTTTTCACATGTTTTTTTTCCTATGGGATTTTAGTTTATCAAATCTAACATATTGGTTTTGTAGTTCATTGTCAGAGGCGACAATCTAAGTTATGGCACCTACCTGAAACCTACTAACAAATTAAAGTGAGTGATTTGGAAATTGTGCAATTTCGTTACGTGACTATGTCTTCACTCTAATGTGTAGGAAGAAGTTACAACTATCAGCAGTATTCTTTACAAAAGCTGGTTGCTTTTGTAAAGAATAATATTGTTCCAATATACTTTTGAATATTTTGAAAGCAAAATCAATTATCACTCGGCCTGGACACACTCCAGTATAATATTAAGCCCAAATAAGTCCATATTAATTGAAGTAAATATCAATGTGGGCTCAATCCACTTCAATTCACCACCCACTTTAAAGCCCATCATCAAGCCATCAGTGACTTGTCACATTAATTTAAAGAGGAATACTACTTTACTCAAATTTGGTGTCCAAATCTAGTGTCCAAATGATGTGGCAACACTTTAATCTATTGATTTAAATCATGCAAATTTAATACAAATTTGGACACTATTAATTACAAATTAAGAAGCTATTAATTAAATGACCAACTTATAGGAAAATTAGATGCAATTGCATAGATTTTAGTTTGTTGATGCATAAGACATTTTGAGAGCTTCCGTGGAGCTGCAGACTATCTCCAATTTGGGCTCATAATAATCGCTGTAATCGTATCAACGAGCCGTCATACAGGATTTAACCCTGTAGCACATCACAATTTTTCCAAATTCGGCCATTTGACTTCTGTTTTTCATTTTTTTTTTCCTTTTAGGAAGTATTTTTAAATCTTAAGCTTTTGGTATTTTAGTCAATTTAGGAATCTGAATCCTAGTTAAATCGGTATAGTTTTTTATATTTAAGAAAACGATCCTAATTATTTTTTCTTGTCATTAATAAAAAATCGTTCATTTGATACAATTATTGGATATTAACGTTTGTATTCTCATTCTTATTTTTCAATTGTTTATTATAAAGGTATACGAATTTAGGAAGAACCTCTATGGGAACTTGGATCTCTTCTTATTTGGTGGAGAAGGTGAAGAAGATGAAGAAAATGGAAGAAATGTAGTGTGGGGAGGAAGAGAGAGAGAGAGAGAGAGAGGGAGTGTTGGGATTTTTTTTAAGAATGAGAGATAAGGGGATATATATAGTGGGGAGGAGGCTTAGGGCAGAAATAGGGGTGAAAGGATGAGATTGCCCTTGCATAAGTGGCTGATTTTAGGGCCTTCATGGGTGGGTTTCCAACAGCGTGCACCGTTACGAAAACGAGCATAACTTTCTTCACACAGATCGAAATCGAGTTCTGTAAAAGCCATTGGAAAGAAGACATTTAGGGCTTTCCAACATTAGATAGTACGAAATCTAGTTCGTTCCGAGGAGGGAGATATGACCCCCAAAAGTTGAGCGTTCTGTAGGAAGATTTCAATTTTAGCTCCCCTGTATTATGCGCCCTGATTCGGCACCCCCAGGGGGCCAAATTGCAAAATGGTGGCCTTCCATCCTCAATTCGGCGCCCTAAATGGCGGCCCCTAATCTCCGAATTAGGGAGCCGAATTTATCTTCGAAAAATTGCACTTTTGCCCCAAAATTCCTCCATTTCTACACTTTAGTCACTCAACTGGAAAATAACCTGAAACACTTATTTAAACATATTAAATATCCGGTTTTACCCGGGAAACAAGCATAAAATATGAAAGTAAAGGGCTACACAACGTGTAGGAATAGGACTTATCAGACTTATATAATGGTCAGGGCATTAGTCAATAAAATTCAGTCTTTACATGGCAAAATTGCTCTCTCCTCAATCTCTCGTCTCTCTTTATCCCTTTTCTTTTCTATCTCAAATTTGATTGTGTTAATTTCCCACGAAAAACGAAAGGATCTTTTGAAAGAAGGTGACTTCTGGGGAGAAGAACTTGTCAATTGGGTTCACAATGAACCATCCTCATCTAAAGTACCTAATTCAGAAAGAACCATTCAAGCACTTACAAAAGCTGTTCTTATGTCCGGTGACTTGAATGTACGATCAAAAAGCCGATGTCATAAAATCATTCATCCGTAGAAGAATCATGTTTTCTAAAAGGAATGAGGGTCTACTCTGGGAACAAATTAATTAACACGACCACCAAGAGGGTTGAATGGGCCACAGATCATTGTTCAAGGACAATAGATCAGTAAGATTTTATGGTTTATTAATTAGTTCATGTTTTTCTAGTAAGGATGAGTTTTGTCTAGAATTTTACAATTATGTTTGCTGTACTTCTATGTTGTTAAGGGGCTTAATTTCTTCCACATATGTTGAAGCCAAAACTGGTCTGTGTGGCATAAATAAGTTATAAGCAAAATTTAGCTCCCAAAATGGACTTTGTTACTTTTTTGTATTGCAGAACATGTTGATTATAAATGGTAAAATCCTATAAAAAAAAAAAAAAAAATGTTGGAAGAATGAGTAACGTACAGATTGTAATTTGTTTCTATTGTAGCAATAGATATATTTACGTACTAAAACTTGACACTGAAATATATGGCTAGATATATAGTAGTAGAAGAAGCTTCAAATTTGCTTTGATGTGTGATGTGGATCAGCTTAAGGCAAAATGGTAATCAAATTGGCAAGAAGATCAACTCCAAACCCTATCGTCTTTTTACTCGGCCATATTCGTACAGCTGATATTTTCAATGTGAAGCATCTCGTCCCTTACCACGGTGATTCCGCTTTGGAGAACGAAGAGGTACTGAATTCAAGGCAGAATTCCGTCCAACCTGGGGAGGCTGATACGGAGCGGATGGCGAGTTCGAATGGGTGTCGAATTCGTACTTGGGTCGTGTGGGGCCACCAAATTCGAGCTGAACTTCGTGGGCCTCTACAGAATGCATACGGGGTCGGATCGTCTATTATAATATGTTTACAGAAAGCCCAAGACGAGTCATACAAATGTTATGAAGACTTTGTCCTCTGTAACATATCACAGCAGGCCTAAGTTCGGTCATCAAGTTTCGTGCGCAACCAGACATATGATTCTTAGTTCATTTAGAATCCCTATGGATTTGGGGTTTTTTTTTTCTTTTCTTTTCTTTTCTATTTATTAAATTGTATTAGGGTTTGAATAATTAGCTTTTGATGAATAAAAGAAAACCTATTGAGTATCTTAATATTATCTTATTTTCTATGGAATTATAGAATTAAGAAACGTACCTTGTTCGATCGTCCGCTTGTGAGTTCACGCTTCCGTCTACATCCATATGTTGTGTTTATGTGGAGGATGGTATAGTACATATAGCCTCAAATTAATGAGAAACAGTACTAGTGAAGATCATTCAAGTCATTTAATCAATTGAACTTGTTTAATTATTAAATTGACTTGTTTAATTATTAAATGAAATGGCCTGGATAAACATACTATTGCTTTGTCAAACAACATGAAGAACTCAATTATACCGTAAATAAAAAACAGATACTAGTACGAATACTGGTGCATTAAGGATGCATTTATTGTAGGAGTAGATATTCGAGCCACACATATATATTGTTTGATCTCGACAGACTCTTAAAATGTTCGATGTCAAAATTTGTTGTAATTTTGATAAATGTGATGGATGGTGTACGTCTTGAACCGATTCAGTGGAAATTTAATGTTCCTAACGTTCTTGTGGTCACATTTTCATTTTGGTTCTCTCAAACAGTCCAGGACACTATCTTTTAAATAAAGATTCTAATAACAATATTTTTCAAACTTTCATTGTATGGTTTTTTTTTTTTTTTGTTTTTTTTTTTTTTTTTTTTGATTTACAACAACTGTCGGGAATTAAATAGTCGGGAATTCAAACTTTCACAACGGAGAGAAGATTGCTTCCAATAGAACCGGGAAAGAACACCTACACTTGAGATTTAATAGTCAATATAGGACAAATTATACACATACCAAGGCAAAGCTTGAACCTTGGTGGTGGAGCATATCCCTTGGGAGACTCCAACCACCAAGGCAAGGGGCATTGGTTTCATTGTTTGGTTAAATGTCCATATCAGGTATAAATTCCGTAGATAGTACCTTTGGTCATTAATAGACTAGTACCATATTTGGTTACAAGTCCATATCACCGGTAAATTAGGTTAACTTTTTTTATTTTATTTTTTTATCATTAACAATGCCAAAAATATTATTTATGCAATGCATTGGTACGGTTAACGAGTATCTATTATGTAACGTTACATAACTAGATAGCTGAAAAGTCCGAAAATCTCCAGTTGAATTTTTCATAAGTCGGTGAACATTGACAATGGTAGAGCGAAAAATAGTAGGTCGTGCGCTACGAGATTCATAAATGAAGCCGTCGAATCCTGGGTGGTGTCGTTCGGAGGCCCTTATGTTAGCTTGGGCTGAGCGTTTTAGCAAATTAAATTATTAGAGTTTTATATGATGTAGAAAATATGAATGTTAGTCGAATGGTCTTCAAGAACGAGGGTGTTTGTTGTGGATCAATTGACAAATTGAACAAGTTGAACCAAAATAATAAACAAATTGAGTGGGCTCCATTTGTTCTCTTGCTTTTCTGTTTTTACGTTAGTGGGAGAGCAAATCGTGTCCCTCTCTTTTTTTCTTCCCTCTTTGCAAATGACAATGTGCCTCTATTTATAGTAAAAATGAGATTGCCTTTCACAAAGAGACCATGTGATCCCACTTATCTTGGCCAAGATATCTTGAATATCTTTGAATTTGTTGATAGTTGAGCAACATTACAGACTTAACCAAGGTTTGCACTTGCTCTTGGGCCTACAATTGGGCCTGATTCATATACAATATTTGGGTTTGTCAGAAGTCCAGATCAATAAAAGTCTGGTTACTATTTAGGATGTATTATTTTTGGCTACCACAATAGCTATATTATTAATGTTACATATATGATGCAAAAAAATAAAATTGCACATACTCATAAATTTTTTATAACAAAGGTTTTACGACTATATAAAATTACATAACTATATGATATTATGTCTGTTAATGTTAGTCTTGAATCCTACAAGGCTACAGGCCTGCAGCTATATAGGTCGCCCCTGTCAAGTTTGCAGAAATATCAAAACTTTGCTTCTTCTACAACCGTACACAAAATTTCAGAATATATTCAAATATTAAGAAAATAATATGCAAATACACTATAAATATTTCATATTTATTGACTCTCTATATATAAAGTAACATTTATAACCAAAAAAAAAAAGGTAATCTATCGGACACAAGTATATATATATATATATAATATTCGAATTCTCAAGTGTAAATTCACCGACATATTTTATGACTGCCATCACGGATTAAAAAAAAAAAATTACTTAAAAAAAAAATGCTATAAAATTGATTACGATAATATGTAATAATTAGTGATTTTGGACGTAAATTGATTTATTTTTCCTGGGATTCAATATCCTATATTTGTGGGCGGGATCTCTAATAAACAAACATAACTTGATCAAAAAGTGCATTACGCAGCTTGGACAAATATATGTTATCCTTTAACACGTTTAACAAACAGGACATTCTTCAAAAAAAAAAAAAAAAAACAAACAGGACATCGTTTAACACGTTTCCAGAGAGATTTTAAGACTAATAAGTAGATGGGGTCTTTGATTCAGTGGAAATTCAATGTCTCGTACTTTCTTTAATTAAATTGGTCCCATTTTCTTTTCATTTTTTTTTTTTTTGGTTAGATCACGCGGTATCCCTCACTCCGAACAGTAACCGAAACGAGTGAGACTAATCCCCGTTTCAGCCGGGAGGCCAATAAAACCTGGCCACGAGGTGCTTCCAGTGGGGTTCGAACTCGGACATAGCCCGAACCATTCGCCTCACTAGGAGTGCGGTGACCAACCACACCACAGCTCGTGGTTCCCATTTTCATTTTGGTTCTCTCAAAACAGTCCAAAACAATGTATTATATATTTTAATATATTTATTTATGCAAACGAAAATTATCTTTTTTGCTTTGTTTCCTTTGTTTCACCTCTTTGTTTTCGTAATAAAGCTTGTCGTTTCAAAAAAAAAAAAGTATATATATGTCTAAAATTTAAAATTATATAATTATTATAAGTATCCATCTTAATGCCAATAGTACCCTTATTTAAGTGAATGTATTCCTTTTAATACAATTTATTTATAAACACTTTTAAGTTATTAACACATCCAATTTCACAAATGATAAAATCTTAAGTTCTCTAGGCTCGAAAACGCAGTACAGTCGTAGTAAGTTTCTTGCCATCAACAACAGCATCAGATATCTTCTTAGCATTTATAAAACTCAAGCATCGTCTATGTTGATAATAATAACTTGCCACAAAGTTTGGGACACGAGAGGTGATGCTCTTGACATTGTGGCCAATCACAAATTTGAACTCAGTTAAGCGTCTGGAATTCCATGCTATGTTTTTATGAAGGAACAGCTCAAGAAGCTCTACTTCACGGAAATGACAACAGAGAGAACTAAACTCTGTCAAGTTGCTGATATCTAATACAATAGATTTCACATCCTCAAACCACCGCTGATATCTTGGATATACAATGATATGTACTACTATCTTTTTAAAAAAATATATAAAAATTTACTTCTTACTTTTTGTTTATCGATGGAGTTCATAAAAAAAATAAAAATAAAAATACTTACCTATGTATGATCAGAGTACTCTGAAAATTCTTTTTTCATTACTTTATTATATGATAATGAGAGATTTTGATACTGGAAATAAAATTAGAGTTTAATTATGTTTTTATTTATTTATTTTATTTATTTATTTATATTTTTTATTTTTAAATAAATAGATATGGTTGAAGATCATATGGGTGTAATTAATTGATGTATATAATATTTGTTTTTTTATTTTTAAATTAAACTAATTTATTCTTATTGATAAATTTCTATTAGGATATTTTTATAATTATTATTTTTTAATTATAATATGGATGTGCTTATCATATTTAATTATGGGTGACAGTATCGATACCCATAAATTAATCTTTCAATCCTTTCAATAGACTGTTTTTACTTCATTTGGGCTGGAGAAGTAAATTTAGACGAAATCGTCAGTCACGAAAGCCTTTCATTGTTAAATGTCCATATCAGGTGTATATTCCACAATACCTTTTGTGATTAACAGTACCATATTTGGTTACATGTTCTATTAATATATTGTTGGTCTGTGTATTGACTGTGTTGTTGGTTGCTCCCTTTTGTGTTGGCTGCCTGCTGTTTTCGTTTCGGTTGGCTTGCTGTTTCTTTGGTCTGGCTGTTGACTGGGGCGACCCCACTTTTTGCCTTCTGGCTTGAATAAATTTGCTATTTTCAAAATAATAATAATAATAATAATAATAATTAATATTAAGATTAAAGGGTGTTTTTTTTTATCCGAAAATTGAACAGTCCTGAATTTTACTGAAACCTAAATAGTAACTGAAACTTGAATCTAAATAACATATTTGTTTTTTTTATATTTATTACCTTTGAATAGAATGTCAACTTGTTTATTTTTTAAATATAAAATGGTTTAAAAACAAGTAATTTGACATTTATACTCTTGTTATTATTAATTGTTATGTACTTTTATTTTAAATGATACAAATAACTAAATAAAAATAATTTAACAAATCTTAAACCATTTTTATGTAATAATTGTAATATATTATTCATGATTAAAAGATATGATAAATAGTTGTTTTTATTTATTTATTTTTTTTTAAAAAGAAGATAAATAATGATTTTAAAATGGTTTTGATTTAAAAAAAAAAAAAATGCATTGCAGGTTCTAAAAAGAATTGAAGGTTCAATGATGTTGTTGAAAGTTACAATATGATTGATGTCTTTTTGTTAGATGTTTTTAATAAGTAATAAGTTAAAAGAAATAAATTTAAATAATATAAAATTATGATAAAATTTGAAATATGTTATTTTTGGTAAGATAATCTCAGAAGAAAATATATTAAATACAATCTAGCGATTTAAAATTAAGTTAAATACTTCTTATTTTAATTTATTTATATTTTTAAATTATTTGATTACTAAAAAACAAATAAAATAACTAAATAAATTCAATTTAGACTCATTATGAAAAGAAGAAGGAAAAAAAAAAAAAAAAAAAAAAACTCTATCGACCTTTTCAAATAAAATGTAGACGCTTTTGACCTTTTCTTCCAAAATCTCAGCCGACCATTAATGGGATGGAAGCAGTTGTTGACAAGTGCTCTGCTGCAATTATGGCAGTTAGTTGAATATCGAGTCTTCTTAATTGAATAACTCTTGTCTTGTAGTCGTGTGTGAATGTGTGATTGCAATTATTCCAAAATAAAACAAAAAACCTTTAACTAGCATTGGGAAAATTCCAAAAAACCTTTAACTTGTATCTTTTTGTTTCCTATTTCCTGCTTACGTCTCGGTTCCTCTCATTGGGAAAATTCATAAGTAGTTAATTCTCAATTTAGAAAAATTATTTTTAACTAGCATTTTAAAAATATTCAGAAATAGCAAATTAAAACTTGATTTTACCAAAATACCTTTACTAAGAGATTGTTGATGCAGGAGTTATGATTGAAGATTTTCAAGATAAGTCAACATTTCAACAAAAAAAAAAAAAAAAAAAAAAAAAAAAAAGAAGGATCAAAATCAAGGTGGCTTTAGAAATTGAAAAGGCAGTGCCCCTCCTGTATTTGAAAGGTAGATTAAAGAATCCTCTTGTATTTGTAAAAAAATTTCCTTAGAACAACCTCAAATTCAGAAAAAACACGTGCCCCTCCTGGTCCTACACTGGGTACGCCAGTGACGACAGGTCTGTGAGTCATGCTTGCTACGTCAAAGATTTTTAGTGACCAGCAGCAGCAAAATAAATAGCCATTTTTGCCTAATCAGAAGCAACATATATACATACAGAGGAGCCTGTAATTAAAACAGTCAAGTCTGCAGAAATATCCATAGTTTGCTTCTTTATCAACTTGGAGCTAGTTTTCCATTGCTGATCATGTAAGTGACTGTTTAGTATTATCATCTTTATGATATATATGTTCATAGAATTAATTTTTTCTAATGTAATCCTGAACTACTCTAAGTTCTTCATTTGGTGTTAGAGAAAACTGAACAACTTATGTAATTTGATCAGGTCTCGGGCTGCCTTGAGTTTAAATACAGAGAAAGCTGTCTGGTGTTACGTGAAGAAAATCCTGAAAGGATCAACTGGAAACTGGATTACTTTTGTGTTGTGGATTATTTCAATCTCACTTGATCCTTTCACTTGCTATGTTCCTTCCATCGGTGATGAGGATAAGGATCTTAGAATTAACTTATCATTACTGATTAGTATCTGGGTTCTCTATTGGTCTCTTCTGATCTATAGAATATCTATTTCTTTTTGTACTGAAATCAAAGGAACAAGGCGGCTCTTCAATCAGGCTGAATCTATTGCGCTTCTCTGTTCAAACGTGAGGCTATGTAGTTGTAGGGTGTCTTTATTAATCGGGAATCCTAGTGAGGGAAAGGGAACTTCATTCCTAATTTATTAAAAATTATTTGGAATTAAATTAAGTGAGTCTCACACACAAATCATGAATTAATTCCTCATGGAAAGAGAACTTAATATTCTCCCTCCCACCTAAAAAATTAAGTTTCCTTTAATTTTTTTTCCAATGAAACTTGATTATCTTTCATTATCATTCCCGATTAGTACGCCTGTAATCATAAGTACGTATATATTAATTCCAATATGACCACTTGTTGTACTCTTGTCCAGGTGCTGCTATATTCACTATTCCTCGGTCCGAAAATGGAAATTAGTGCTCCAGTATTTTCGGTTGTATTGGGCATTTTCCTTGCTGTGTACTTGGTGAGGATGATTGGAATCTACAGATTGTTTTCAGAAGAAGTTACGAAGAGTACTTCAAGCAAGTTAGCTGAAGCTCCAATTATCAAAATTGTGTTCAATCTTCTACTTTTCTTGTATGGAGGTCATGTAAGTTAAATTGTCATTTTCATCTCAGGTTTTAATTGTTCAGAAAACAATTTACTTAACAATTACGCTGTTAAAAGCTTTACCAAACTTGAAAATTACAAAAGTTGAGGAGGCTCTGTTATAACTGATAAGCCCCTCATATACACATTGAGATTTTGGGTTTCAAATCTTATTTATGAACAAATGGCATTGTGGCCTTGCCTTTTTAGCTATTTGGTGGCTTGTGGTACTTATTCGCCATATGGAAAGAAAGGGAGTGCTGGAAAATTCTTGAACGCAACATCGACATCAAACCCTTGAATGATACTTGTTTTGCCCATCTAAAGAACGATACAAAACCCTACGAGATAGAGATAGGGATATTTAAGGATGCTTTTGAGTCTCGTATTGTGGAGGAGTCCGAGGGGTTAGGGAAGAAGTTGTTTTATTGTTTCAGATGGGGCATACAAAACGTCAGGTTTGTGTAAATTAAAGTACTTCTCTTATATGGTCTCAATCCCCACATATTTATTAAAAATGATGATTGATCTGGTGTGGGATCTCATGAATTTAAAATCACTCTATAATGTTATATAGTCAAAATCCCGCACGAAAAAACATGTTGAATCCTGTGCACCTGATATTATATTTTTTGAACATCTCCCTTATTCTATTTTTTTTTTTCCAGTGGTTTTGCTACAAACCTTCAAGTTAGTACCTATGTATGGGAAAATATCTTTGTGATTTTAATTGCCATCTATGGTGTGGGAACGTTTACATTTTTTATTGGAAACATGCAGGTAATTGGTATATATTACTTTATTTGTTGGTTCACATTTTTTTTATTTTCTAAGGTTAAGATAAAACACTTAACTTTTTGTGAAACAGAATCTTATAATGTCAGCAATTGAAGAAAGAAGAAAGAGAGTAGATCGAGCAATCAAACAACAGCTGCAGCAGTGGCTTACTTTTGAAAAGCTCCCTAAGAATCTGCAAAATAGTATTACGGAATACCATCAATACAGTGGCCAACAAACCAAAGGTGTTGATGTTAAAAATTTGTTCCGTAATCTACCTGAGGATATTGGAAACAACATAAAACACGAACTCTGCTTAGAACAGCTAAAAAAGGTCAGTTCTTTATTAATTTATGCATCTTTATAGAATTCTCTTACATGTCTATCTGACTATAAAACTTGTAGTGTTTGATATAGGTAAAACCCGTAGAGACATTTGGTATCATTCATATTTCAAACAATACATACATGCATATAATTTCCTTAGATTGGGGAAAATTTCTAATTCTATTCTTGAATATTTATAAAGGTTGAAAGGTTTCGAATGTGGAGTGATGCATCTTTGCTTGGTCTATGTGACTATATCGAGCCAATAGTCTATGATGAGCACACTCGCATTGTTTGTGAGGGAGATCCAATCAATAAGATGTTGTTTGTGCTGGACGGCCAGCTAGTGGCACGCTCTACGAACAAGCTAGCAGCAAGCTCTATGAACAATGTTTCTCCAAAGGAAATTTTGAAAGGTGGTGACTTATGGGGAGAAGAACTTGTCGATTGGGTTCTATACAACAACAACTCCTCCTCCTCATCAAAAAAACTTATTTCACTTACAAAAGTTGAAGCTTTTGTTCTCAAGATTGATGGCTTGAAAAAACTGTTCCATGAAAAAGCTAAAGTCATACAATCATGTTTTCGTAAAAGACGGAACAATGCGAGATGTTGTGAGTTCGGGAATCTGTCTTTGTGCCGGTATCGGTGTGCTCCTTAGTGACATCACTTCTATTTTGTCTCGGTGCGGTCCAATGCGAGATGTTTGGGTTGCTCATGCCTAGTCTTTGTGCATATAAGTAGATTGTATTCTAATTATCATTTCGACTCGATAAATAAAAATAAAAATTAGCTAGTGGCAAAGGTTCTTATATGAACAATTAGCTAGTGGTAATATAAATGTAGATTGTATTCTAATTATCATTTAGACTTGAGGATATAGAGCTATCATGTGTGAGACTTTGCACTTTTACGAGATCTCAACTGACACCGATGTAAAATACAGATGTTATTTCATTTTACACCATTGGTGATTGAGATTACGTACAAAATAATGTATCTAGATTTTCGATAATAATACAATCGATTGATGTTTATTAGGTGTTGACTCGTTTTATTGTTTTATAAAATTTTATTTGTAAAAAGTGGGCCTCAAAAGTGGACACATGGGCTGGTCCCACTCCAATCCAATATCAAGCCCAAGTCAACCCATGCCAATATTAATGTTAGCTGTTTAAAAGCTCAATCCACAACCACTTTAAAGCCCATAACTGACGTGTCCGGATACACATCATCAAGCCAACAGTGACATCTCACATTGAGTTAAACTTTTTTTTTTTTTTTTTTTTCCTGCATTGTGGCTGGAAACTGATTTGTGAGTTTTGTCTTGTTAAAGGGTAATGCGGCATCACAACCACTATCACAGCTATTCCAACACAACACATGTGGCACATGAGGTGTCAATTGGTAAGTAGATATATAGATGAATGAGATAAAAATTAACCCAAAAATTAAATAATATAAATACATTATAAATTTCCAATTTATAAGATATATATATATACATACAAATTTATATGATATATTAATAACAAATTTATAAGATGTTGAGAACAGGAAGAGCAATTACCTATGAAGCTGAGGTGTGGATGGCTAATCTGGAGAAGGAAATTCAGAATCATGAACACAATGATCATGAACACTCGATGGATCTTCATCAACATGTAATGCCTCATCTACACCAGAGAAATGCTCAGCAGGATAACCATAAACCGGGTTTGGATCATGTTGATACGGTGTAACTACCGGTGGTAGAGCAATTCCAGAGTAACCATAACCCAGATTTGGATATTGTCCATACAACACTGCCGGTGGCAACACTGGCAAAGGGATACACTGGCAAAGCAATTCCAAAGTCAGAACCTCTACTAGGAAACACTGGCAAGGGATACATGTAAAATACTGTAATGATATAACTATTTGAAGCACCATGTGAATTAGCAACAGCATTACTTTGATGGAACCACCTCTGCCCAGAAGTCAAACGGTCTTCAGTTAGAACAGTTAGAAATCTTGCAGTTACTCGAGTACCCAAGTTTCTTCAGCCATTACGACCCAAGTTTCCTCAGATACTATTAAAAAAAAATTTGACCTCTGTCTAGATGGAACTTCAGCGTATACATCCATAAGCTCTGAATTAGAATGAGGCCTTCCATACAGATACCTGTCATATTCTTCATTCCCCAAGCTATCTGATCTAGAACTTCTACCCATATCAGTTTGTGAGTTCTCATATGAACTAATATTTTGTAAAACACTATTCTGATCTGAGGACATCGAGCTAGTTGTATTTGCAAGACCTTCCTGGCTCTCAGTACGAGAAACAGGAGATACATTACCAGTTCCGGATATCTGTGTCAAGGATTGTTTACCATGCTGGGAGGGAACACCATGAGGAGCATGAGAAGCACATTTAACAACCGCATTAGAATCAGAACTGGTGTTGCTTACATTATTCCTGAAACTCTAAGACCCATCAATTTCAGGACTATTGAGTGTCAGGACGACTGCCTTTCCCATATCTATCCCATGTATTCTGGAAAAAGTGGTCGACCTCAGCAATTGGGTTCTCTTCTGGGCAATCAAGTAATTTGGCCAGTTGTCGAGCACCATCAGAAAAAGTACCAAGAATTCGAGAAAAGTTATCAGAAGAGAAACATATAAAGAACAATTAGATTTACTCAAAGTGAAGCCATAGACGAATTTTGACGTAATATAATATCACATCTGTCTCTGAGGCCATGGTACAGACATACAGGTCAAACTGAGCCAAGAAAAGTACTACATGTCCTGCCTCTACTCCAAACAGGAGGCTCCATTTTAGAAAAATCAAACTTGCCAGGTAGAACCTAATATGGTCTCTCATATGACGAGAAATATACATGATTATTCTCAAATTGTTGCAGTGTCATTTCTGCTGACAGCATCGTTACGAATCCTCTTCATAAAGATGCCAATACTGTAGCAGTATCAATCAACTCACACAATCTATGATTCTCCAACCCATCATATACTTGTCAACTGACATTGGGCAAAACACTTAATATGACAAATCTTCCCTTTTTTTTTTGAGTCGTACTCATATATAAACATATTAATCTTCCCTTTCCAATAGTCTAACTTTAAAACAACGGCAATCGGAGCACGGTCTTAGCTTTTGATTTTAGACAAAACAATGCCATAATTGCCAACTATATGTACTTTCAATAGTTTTTGAGGACAAATGGAAGCAATTGATTCATATAAACAAACATCTCAACATATTGACGCAAATCATGGATACGAGGAGAATGAAGAAACAACATCAAGAACTTTGTAAATAGTACTTTGAAATACAAGTGCAGAACTATTTTAGCTTTATGTGGTGAATTTCGATACCTTCACTGACACTAATCCCAAGGTTGAAACATTTAAGCTTGAAATCAGGATTTCAAAGCAAAGGATCAATAATATTGAAACATTTAAGCTTGAAATCAGGATTTCTTTGCCCAAGAGGCAAAACAGTATATGCAGCAATATATGCATAACCGAATTGCTGAGTAACAATTCTCCCCCATCTCTTCTTGGAGGATCAACTGTAGTATATAAAATACAATAATCAGATCCAATTATCACAAAACATTCTTTGTGGTTGTTGTTAAAGCATGAGATTCCATAAACAGAATCATATGGATCTACACATACCAGCAGCCATGTCAGGAATTGAACTTCTGGGCACTGGGCTCAGATACTAACATAAAAGTTTTCCCAGTCAAATTTACAGAAAACCTCTAGAAAGCAATAAAGTACCTGCAGATGTGATATAAATTTTTTTTCAGATACAATAACAAACGTATAAAAAGATAAATAAAAACAAAAATATGAATGCTTCACCTCGAGAGGTCCAGCAAAGGAATTATCGAAGGCATGAAATATGTACAAAACCAATGTCTCCAAAGCATAAGTCGAAATGAGGCTATGTTGAGCACCCAAGATACGCCTCTCATAGTAACACCAAGCTTTAATCAATAAAATGCTGTGCTTGAATAGATGAATTTTTATTTTATTTTTATCAAGTTATCGACCTTGAAAACTGAAAACAGTGTTAGTGACAAGTCATAAAATAGATAGAGGGAGAGAAGATGTAAATATGATAACTGTGCAGAAGTAATAAGAATAGAAGTGATATAATAATACTAATCATCATTTATTTCTTATTGTTATTATCATTATTATCGTTTTTGTTATAATTTTGAATCCTTCATATTCAGAGTACTAATAACTCACCTCCTCAAGGAAGCAAAGTGCACATAAACCACCAAGCTGGTTAAAAGAGATATCCACTGCAATATTTTCTACAATGCACTTCACTATTGGGTCCTGCAAATAGGTAGGATAGGAAAAAGAGAACAATTATGAATGTTAACATGTAAATCAACCATAAGCAAGTAACGGAGGAGAGTACATAATACAGCATCAATAGCTCAAATGCGCAATAACCAAAATGTTTTAACAAAGTGTTAGTCAAATATTGACCTAGAAAGTTGTCAAGTCAGAACAGTGAAACAAGTATCTTGCACAATCAGGATTCTGTTTTCAAGTAATGGATGACATAAAACCCATCACAAAATAACAAGCAAGAATAACATGTACTATACAAACCACAAGGGGAATAGGACAAGGTCCTGAATTCTCCAAATTTCCCTCGTAATCACATACATTAGCAAATAAAAAACTACCCAATCCCGACAAGGTCTTGAATTCTCCAGATTTCCATCGTAATCACATACATTAGCAAATAAAAAACTACCCAATCCCGATGGGTAGAAACACATCCAGAAAAAGAAGAAAGGGAGATACATTAAAGGTATGAAAATGGAAGGACTTACCTTCGCAGGAATGATCTCAACATCTTTCACACAGAACTCAGCATTCTCTCTTTCTATTTCATTCTCTAAAACTTCTTTTAGTATATCATACCACTTCAAATCTTGATTTTAACTGAATGCAGTCAAATCAATGTCTCCATCCGGTAGATATGTCTAGAGGGGTACTGACCCATAGGCAAGCACCTGTAGTATGAAAAAGATTAAGAAAAATTCACTACTCACTAGAAAGCCAAAAGATAATGAAGCTAAATTCTGGTCTTCATTCCTAATCAGGCCATAGAAGATAGGTGAGGAAGGACCTGCAGTCATTTTATCCAAAGCGACATCAACTGGACCCAAGACTGTACAGATAAATTACAAATATTTGACCATGGAAACCCATGTTATAATTATAGTGCAAAAGGGTTTGATTATCCATGTGGAATGGAGTCCATCAATTATCAATTATCAAGAAAGTATTAGTCCATCACTTTTATTCTATACCATGTCTCTGTGGGTACTCAGTTTGAGGATTTTCAAGTACCTATAATTTAAGCTCCTAAAACTCTTGATGGCTATAGTCCTCAACAATTAAGAAGTTTCATTTAAATTGGTATCAACAGTCCTCCCAACAACTCCAGATACAAAGAGAGAAACTTCAATATGAATTCTTACTGCCTCACCAGTCACCAGCCCTTAAGAAATTGAAGTGAAGGAAAAAAAAAAAAAAAAAAAACTAGAAGTGGGGACCGGAGATTGATACAGGAGAGTAATGTCATTCACCAGAAATACTATAAATTCTAAAATGCAGAACCAAGTCATCATTTGATAGCATCTCAAGATGTTTTAAGGTTTTACCATTTTTTTTTTTTTATGATGATTCATGCTTTCAAAAGTTTCAATTTTGTAGTAGACTACTAAAATTAGCTAGATCAAATAGAAAAACCTTTTTGTTGCGAATAACCTATTAACCTTACTCTAAAAGTAAAATATTTTTACAATCTTGAAATAACTTTGGACAAACTACAAATTGGCATTTACTCAATGATAGCATGAATAGGATTATTAGCACTAATGATTAGACATTTACTCGGTGGTAATATTGCATCAAGTAGGACTTTAGGATTACCTGCATCCTAACAGCAACAAGTTCCCATCGACAAAAGCATTAATGCATCAGGAGAACAAAATCAATGTTTAATACCTGACAAGGGAAGCACTTCGTGATTAGGGACCTCAAGTAACTTTCGACGGCATTTCTTTGATCCTCAGAGGGTTGGTTTGGCTGTATGCGGGAATAAGCTCCACAACTCTCTTTTCAGCTTGTGACCATCTCTCTCTATCAAGCACTCAAGTCACTGAGTCTGCTTCATTGGGCAAGAGACCGTTAAGATAAAAACCACTTGGCTGTGCCGGGCCTTTATGACCATCCATGCAATATCAATCCTTTGCAACCCAAATAGTTTCTTCAACACCACTTTCTTTAATGCTAAAGCAAGTAGAAGATAGAGGCAATTAGAAAGCTTTATCTCCAATTTAAGCAAAGCAAGAAAGTGAGAAAAAGAAAAAAAAAAATTCAGTTACAGTATTTAATATAAAGTAAATCCTCATAGAGACTTAAGATCAAAACAGTACAGGTATATTGAAAGAGAGAGACAAATAAGCAAGCAAACATTCAAGAGAGAGGGAAGGAATGAGAGGCAGAGTAAATAACAAGAAGCTAAAGCTTAAGACTTCAAACCCAAAATGCAAGTTTAATGGACCCGCAACAACATAATTTTTCATTTAATTTCCAGAAGAAAAAAATGCATGCAAGAAAATGCAATTTTAGAGTTTTTTAAATGGCTAATCGGGTACTGATACAAGGTCAAGAAGATTTATTTATCCTCTGAATAAAGATAAAAGATCAAAACTTAAGTTTTTAACAAAGATATAGAATTTCAGCTGGGCAAGTTCCAAATGAGAGATTGAATATCTGAAACACTAATTTCTCTACCAAACAGAGAAAAAAGATGGAAACTTTACAAAAACTTTCCACATTTCGTATTCCAAAAAAAGAAAGACTTTGAAGTTCTACATGCTAGACTTCCAGATACTATAATTTACAAGATTACCAGCAGCAAGAACATCTAAAACAGCTGCAATTTTACAAGCTTCAATACATCCTAACTTCACGATCAAACAAAAAAGTAATTGAACACGTAAAGAACAAACCCTAACTTCACGATTCACGCAATCAAACAGAGCAAATCTATCGAAACTTTGTATTCATCATTTGCATGTATAGCGAAGTACGATCAATGAATTTCAAGATAAACAAAAAGAAAACAAATTCAATATAATTGAAAATTGTAGTAGTTAGAACAGATTAGTACCTGTAAAAAAATTTTGAAGACAAAATCAAGTTCTTGTGTAATCGATTTTCTTTTTCTTTTTCTTTGAAATGTAAGAGAAAATTTTCAATTTAAAGTCTGGAGTTTTTATAGGTTTATTTTTTGGTAGATTTTTTTATTTTTACATCGAAATCTTTTAATTTTGTTTTCAAAATATTACAATTACTGCCATCCCTCCTCGTTTGGGGGAGGTATCCCCATTACCCCATCCTGGAAATCAGTATGGGGAATCTATCCCCAACCCCATTTTCATTTGGTGATAAAATTCATCCATATTCCTATCTCCAGAATAGGGATGGGCATTTTGGGGAAATTAGGGGAAAATGCCATCCATAATACATTATTGAGTGGTGCTATTAGCACACCCTCTACTTTACTGATCTATTTATGCCCCACTTTTTTTTTTTTTTTTTTTTTTTTTTTTTTTTGAAAAAGGAAATATATATTAGAAGAACATATTACAAGCTGGAAGGGCATTCGCCCAATACAACAAAAACCACACAGGGAGGAACTTCCTCCATCCAGAAACAATCAGAACTGGAACGCAAACCCAATTTCGCAAGGGAATGGGCAGCCATATTAGCTTGCCTAGAAGCGTACACAACAGAACCACCTGGGTTAAAAAGAAGAAAAGTACAAATATCTTTAATAACCAACCCAATTTCAGAAAGCGGAAAGGATTCGGAATTAATAAGGTTCACCACTACTTGAGCATCAGATTCAACAGAACAAGGGAAAAGACCCACATCACGAGCAAAAGAAAGACCCCGAAGAATCGCTAAAGCTTCTGCCACAGCCGGAGAGAAACCACCCAGAACAGACAATGCACAAGAAGCCATAACATCTCCAGAACAATTACGCACAATAATACCAAGACCAACCTTTCCCTCAACCACATCAATAGCAGCATTTGTATTCATTTTATATTGACCAACATCAGGAGGCCGCCAAGAGATACCTGTCAAAACACCAGTACCACAAGAAGAGACAAAATTATTTAAGAAAAAAATTATTTAGAATTATTATTTTTCCTTTATCAAAATTACTAAAAGAGACATACAATTTAAGAAAAAAAAAATATTCTATAAAGTAAATCTAATAAAACTCAACATTCCTTTAAAAAAAAAACATTTATAGGCAACAAGTTTGCGAGAGTTGACGACCAGTAATACAAAATGGTTGTGTTGGTTTTTGGGAAACGATAAACCCAGCCATTAGGACGAATAGATCCATGATGTTTGACAAGATCATATTCCCTCCCAATATCTTCAACTTTTGGGCTTACTTCCCCACCTGTGGCCATACACATCAAAGACTGAAATTGTTGCCGGCCTAATGAATATCCTATAAAGGCGATTGTTTTGTCCTGCATTCTGCATCGTAAAAAAATCTAATAATTTTTCTGTTAACAATGTCAACGAATCCAAATTCAAGAGAGAGCCATATGTTGAATGATTTGTATTTCAAAATTTGATAGTAATGATTTGGAAAGGTTAAAAGTAAACAAGAGTACAAGTGAAAGAAATAAAAGTATTAAAAACAGAGGTCAACCTTCTCAAGAATGCAGATCGCTCAAACAAATTATTGTTCCTCCAAAAAAGAAACACTACTCTTTCAAAAAAAAAAAAAAAAACACTAAAATTGTTTATTTAATTTTTGATATAATAGCACTCAAAATTATTTTAAAAAATTATAAATTCAGAAATAACACTAAAAATTATTAAAAATTGGGAATAAAAATTGGAAAAAAAAAATTGAATCAAAGGATATCTGCATCAAAGCTGACAGATTCGACAAGATTTCCAAAAAAAGAAAAATTTCTTCTTGATCTTAGTAAAATTTGTACAATTTATTTTTTCTTCTTTATCTTTGTAAAATTTTAAAAAAATTTGCAGAAAACACACCCAAATTCATCTCATTTCCATTTTCTCAAACATCACAACTCCAAACAAAAACCATGGCTCCACCACCAACCGCCGCACTGCCACCGTTACCGTAGCCATTGCGCCACCATTGTGTTTACCTTGAATCAATCGATCTCCATCGCGGGCGTAAAAGCGGTAGACAGCAAGCAACTCTCATTCTCATAAGAGGTCTTCCTAGTCGAGATGTTTGAGGGTTGGATCCTTGACCTGATTCGAGCAGGTTGGAGTCATGCCAAAGCCATATGATTTTGGTGTGGTCTCCATGTGGAGATCTAGGTGATCTCCAAAATGTTGTTATTTTTTTTTCAAAAGTTTGTAATGATGATCTTAGTGATATCCGCAAGTTTTTGAAAAAACAAATTTGGAAATATGAGGAGATTTGGTTGATCTCCATGGAGATCGCCAGATCTCCAAATTTTGATTTATTATTATTTTATTTTGCTTTTTATTTGAAATAATTTATTTTATTTTACTTAAGTTTGTATTATTTAATGCAAAAATTATTTATTGGTTTTGAAAGGACCTTTTTGCCCTTCTACTCTTAAATGTACTGTTAGATTTAACATAGTCAAACTAGTCAATGGTTAGTTAAGGGTATGTATGTGTAATAAAAGCAAAAGTACAATATTCGTGTGGTATTACAAAACGTCAAGGTATGATAGTGCAATTAACCTTTTTTTATAACGAATTAGGAGCATTTTAGTCATTTTACAAAGAAATTGGTCAATAGTTAAGCTGAATGGAAGTCAACTAACGGTAGGGGAAGTTTGTGTAATTTTAGGTGAAAGTTTAATATGCATGCCATTATGCCTAATGTTAGGGGATGTTTATGCAATTACTCCTTACAAGAATTAAAAATGAATTTTTCAAGAGCCAAATAGCTTTGTCCCCACTTGCTAATTGATATCTTTATAGACTTTTACTTCTTCTTTTTTTTTTGGTTTTTTTTTAAGTGTTACGAGATTGATTATAGTAGGATTGTCAGGATCTATCGAGATCAAATAGTACGTATGCATACTTCCATAAATCAGGAAAAACACTCACCACACCATACACGTGCTTGTAAAATGTGCACGGTGGGATTTAAACCCCTCACCACTTGAAATTTCACTAATTTAATTCATTTTATAAATATGACACCAAGTGGCAGCTGGGACCGACTGTCAGATTTATACTTTCTTCATTTATGGAGCTGGGCACGCCAAAAGGCATGACCTAGCTAGACAAGTTTACGAGATAATGCAGAGAAATGGAATTGAGCCAAACTTAAGTACTAACATTTTTATGTTGGAGAGTTATTTAAAGATTGAAAGGATCTCCAATGCTTTTAATTTTTTTGATAAACTCCGCGACAGGAGAAGGCTCCCGAGAAAATTGTACAACACAATGATTGTTGGTCTTTGCAAAGTCAAAAAAGTTGATTTTGCATTGGAGTTTATTAGGGAAATGAGGAATAGTGAAAGTTTTCCAAGCAATCAATGCTATGAGGAAACTATAAAGCTGTTATGCATGACTAAAAGATTTGATCTGGTAATAAATTTGATTAATGAGTTGGAGCAAGGAGACTTCCGATTTACTTCATTTATTGGTAATGTCCTTTTGTTTCATTCTTTGAAGAGTCGAGATCTCTATGATGCTTGGATTCGATTGAGAGATACTTCAAATGAGACATCTAAGTATTCATTGCTTGGCCAGCTCATTGGAATATTTTCTGGATATGTTAAAGTGGACCAAGATATTGGGAACTTAGATGAAATAATTGAGCAGTGCTTCCCACTTAACATCTACACTTATAATATCTTATTGATGTTACTAAGCAAGGGTGGGATGGATCATGCTTACAAGTTGTATAATCGAATCGTGCTTACAGCTGAATCTCGGAGATTGCTGGAGAAGCTGGTGTGGAAACAAGATAATTAAGTACAAAGCGATGCCTGTCGAAAGAATGAGATCTGGGATACGGATGGCAAATGGGTTGGTGTTTTTGAATGAAGCACAGCTTTTGGATTTATGTAATTGGATTCAATATTGAGGGGCTTGAATTATTTCTTATAAGTTGTAGATAGATTATTTTTTTTTAAGTCATCTTTGGAGTCATGCTACTTCAAGAATATTTTAACTGACCAACCTGCACCAAAATTAATCGCCATTATCAGCTGTGGAGTTTTCTTCTTCTATGCTTGGATTTTAATTTCCATTGTTGATCATGTAAGTTACTCTCATGAGACTGCCTTGATGAGTTTAGAGGAAGCCAGGAAGGTACTGCTGCCGGTCAACTTTCCGGAAGAGAACATAGAACGGGAACGAATGCAGACTCATCAAGAACCAGTACTGTTGTTGAAATCAAAGAAGTGATTAAGAGCATTAAAGAAGGCAGCAGATCACCTCATGTGAAGAAAATCCTGACCAAACCTCTAGGAACTACATAGAGTTTGATCACTTTTGTCTCTTCGATCATTTCAATCTCAATCGATCCATTGTTTTGCTACATTGCTGTGATCAATGATGAGAAAAAGTTGCTTGAAATCAACAAATCATTGTTGATTGTTCTCTTGGTTCTCTTCGTGGTTCTCTACGTCTACAGATTCCGTATTTACATGCAACAAGTACGGAATATAGCAAAGGGTGGTCTTCTTTCTGGCTGAATTTATCACACCGTTGTTGGAAAATGTAAGGCAGACTCTCTATTGATTGTTCAGCTTGTAATGAGAATTATAATGTAGTATCAATATTAATTATAAGTTTACAATAATTAATGTTCTGTGTGTAATCTGTCCAGGGGCTCATGATGTTATTTATCAATTCGACGATAAGCATTAAAGCTTCAATATTTTCGGTTGCATTGATCATATTCCTTGTTCTTGTTCTTGTTCTGTACTCGGTGAGGGTGTTTAGGATCTTCAAATTGTTTACAGAAGAAGTTACAAGAACTTCAGGCAGACTAGCTAAAGCTACGGTTATCAAAATTGTGCTCAATCTTATACTTTACTTGTATGGAGGTCATGTAAGTTAACTTAATTGCCATTTAAATACTCATTTTTTAAATTGTTCAAAACAAATTTTACCCAGTTAGGCTTCCAAAAGCTTTACCTAATTTTTACTTGAGAGAATAGGAAAAAAAAAATGTAGTTATTGAATATCAATATTTGTAATATTGTTAATTCATCCTGACAATAAATATATAAGGACGAAGAATGTGGACCACAAATTATGAAGAAGTTTTGACAAGTTTGAGTCAAAGAATGTAAATCTAGTGGTCCACATTCTTCGTCCTGATATATTTATTGTCAGGACAAATTGATAATAGAAAATCTGTCCAGTTTATATCTCCCCAAAATCTCGAATTATTATAATATTTCAAAAAAAAAAATTTGTAATATTATTTGTACAATCATGTTTTTTTTTTTTTTTAACAATCTATTAATCTGAGATCATATATTTTTTATAAGTTTTTTATATTAGTAGGATTCAAACCACTGACTTGAAAGTCATTTACCCAAATTGAGCTACGCCCCTATATGATCATGTTAACATGTGCTATTAAGTGTTAAGGTAATATTAGAAATTGATTGAGGTGTCCAATGGGTCAGACTTGGGCTTGACTATTAAAACCCTTAACCTGTGACCTGTCAAAACCAGTGACCCCAGCAAGTTGGGCTTAGGAGTAAGGTTGAACCTAAAGAATGAACAAAATTAATAATATTATTATTATTTTTTATTTTAAAAATTACAGTAATTCAGGATTTGGGGGAAGGGCATGCAGACTCAAACCAACAATCTTATATTATGGGTGTGAGGGACAAACCACTGGACCAATGTCATATTGTTTTTAACAATATTAGTACTATATCATACAAAATAATCTAAAAACCAATGGATCACCCAAGCCCGCTTTGAAAAGAACTCATGGGCTATGCAGACCATTGTTTCCTTGTCAGTTCTGGAGACAACAAATTCCTGAACAATATTTGTTTCACCAAGACAGAAGATACAAAAACCTATGAGTTATGAATATTTAAGGACGCTCTTGAGTCTCATTTTGTGGAAACCACAAGGTTTTGGAAGTTCTTATATTGTTTCATAAAATCTCAGGAATTCTTTGTGTTTAAGAAGTTCTTATATTGTTTTAGAAGTTCTTTGCGTTTAAGATTTATTTCTTTTCAAAATATTCAATAAAAAATGGGTGTTACGGAATAATAATAAAGAATAATAAAATAGAACCAAAATTTAAGGTGGTTCAACTATGAAACACAACACTAACACTCAACTTTATGTCGTATTGTGTCTATAAAAGTGGAACACTCTTAGGGCGTATTTGGCACGCGGGACGGGATGAGAATTGAGGTTGTTGAAATAAAAAACTTTATCTGTTTCTTTAAAAATAAAAAATAAAAATTATTGAGGTTGTTGATTATTCAGGAGAAGAAGATTGAGAATTGGAGATCTCCTCCAAAATAATTTTTTTAAGAAAATAAATAATCTCCTTATATTTTCTTTAAAATATTGTGAATGGATATTCCCAGATCTCCTAAACAAATCTTGTATTTTTATTTTTAAAAATTATTAAGGAATGGAAATTCTCAGATCTCCTAAACAAAAGGAAATTCCTGGATATCCTAAACTAATGAATGTTCTTCTTTTTCTTTTTCTTTTTTTCCTTTTTTTTTTCTTTTTTTTTTAATAAAAAAAATTGGATTCCACCTTCGAGATGGTGATCCAACTACCCATTTTTTGTTTTAAAATTTTTTTGTTATATTAATAAATTATTTATATAACAAAAAAACTTTTTTTTTTCCTTTTCCTATTATTTTTCAATCACTATATTTTTTTTTAACATGATATATAAATATATTTATTCAAAAAAATCAAACAAATAGAGGCACTTTTGTCATTTGAACCTCTTGTCCCGTCCTATCCCAATCATACCAAACACATATCAGATTATCAATACAGTTAATAGTTCTGTCAAAGATCTTCTAAATACAATACACAACAATTTATCCCGTAATGTCCTATCCCTTCTTGCCATGTCAAATGCACCCTTAAAGCAACTCCAAACATGCACTGAAGATTGCACTAACTTCAAATTTCACGTTTTCCAAAATGTTTGTTTAAGTTTTGTTAACAGTGACATGTCACGATTGGTGTGCTACTGTTCATGTACAATTTTTTATAAAATGTCACATCAATCAAATTAACGCTTTAATTTTTTTCTAAATTTTTAATTTAATCTTTTCTAAAAAAAAATGATGTAAAAACATTCTTAAAAGATTCCCTTTTAAAGTAGAGTTTGGTATGCAATTGAGTTGCTCTTAAAACTCAATTTGGCTACCGAAACCTCAGAATACAAGGAATTAAATATTAACTCTATTTGCGTCACAACCCAATAATGGGTCCATTAGTCCATATTATTATTTTAATCATTGTCAGAGAAGTAGGAATCTTTTATGTTTCTTGAGGTGAAATGCTGGATAAAATAATCTGAATCCTTTTTATATTTTTTATATTTTTATTTTATATAAGAAAAGTACCACTTTCGGCTTGTCTACTTTCCTAGAAACCTCGATCTAAACAAAATCTTTCTTTCGATATAGAAGGACGTTGACCACCAACAGGAACAAGCACCAACCGCAGATTCTCTCAGACGCCACAACTACTGGCATCGGAGATGATCACTATTGAAGAATCATAGTATCACGTCATGCTTATTGCTTTGTCACGGAAAAATAAGACTATAAACTACTCAACGATATCTATTAATTTAAGATTAGGTGTTTTTTTTTTTTGATGAAAGTGACTATAAAACTACTTAACAATATTTATTAATTCGAGACCAATTATTTTTTAAAAGTTTTGATAGGATTCGAAATGTTAATTTAGGAGTTATTTGTCCAAACCTCAAACTCGTTTATCTACCAACTAAGATACGTCTCTGCTGACCAGACTATAGAACTACTTAATTATCATGAACAAGATGTAAAACAATTCAAATTATCTAGTGCTATCAAATTTGGTGTAAGAATTACTGTATATCTACCAGGGATGTAAATGAGGCGGAGATAGGAATTCAGGACCCTGGTTGTAATGAAATTATTTGCTACCAAACCAGCCCCTGCCCTAATAATTGAAGGCCGGCTTCAGACTTGGGGATATAGAGCTCTTGTGAAAAAGAAAAGCTGGAAAAAGCCAACGTGGTATAAATGACCAAAAAGAAAGAAAAAAAAATTTCTATAAAAAAATAAAATTGTAATCAAGACTACCACATCTTTTCAATTTTAAATAGCCTCATGCCTGCTGAATTCAATTGCTTTGAATTTGATAGACATGAGTAGATGACTATCTTCTTCCTTATTGTCGTGTGTTTGTATTCCACTAAAGAAGGTGGCTTTGATAGACATAAGTTGATGACTATCTTCTTCCTTTTTGTGGTGTGTTTGTATTCCCATTGTAATTTCCAACTAAAAGGAGGCAGACTTGACAACTCAGAGTTCAAGTTTTTATGGTCAACAGATTCTTTTACTTTCTCTCTCTACAACATCAATGTCTTAAGGATAAGGGAAAATATCGTTTTAGTCCTTATGGTTTACCATATTATCCGTTTTGGTCCCCGTCGTTCCAGTTTTGACCACTTTAGTCCAAACGTTCACTATTAATTATTTTTTTGGTCCCTACCGTTAGGTTCTGTTAGGGTGCCGTTAAACAAGTGAGGGTATATTGGTAAATGGATTGTTAATCATTTAGGAAAAATATTGTTTTAATCCCTATAGTTTACCTTATTATCCGTTTTGGTCCCCTTCATTCCAGTATTAGCCAGTTTAGTCCTTCTGTGACTTTTTTCGTGAAAATCAGACCACCTGACATGTACAGAAGGTCAAATGACCATTATGCCCCTAATAACGATTTAAAAAAAATAATAATAAATCCGTTTCAATTAAATTTTAAAAATAATAATTTTAAAATTATATAAAGCAAATTAAAACAATAACAAATAAATTTAAAAACCTCACTTTCTCTCTCCACACCCACCCTCTTCGTTTCTCTCTGTATTCTTCCCATTATTTCTCTCCCTCTCTCTATGTCCCTGGAGAGAAGAGCCGATCTCCTCTCATCGACACTCTCTTCTATCTTGTTCAACAAACAAACCCAGATCAGAAAAAAAAAAAAATAGCTTATGTATATTATATAGCAAAAGTAAAATTGTTTAGTCAATTATCCTTGATACACCAGTGATAGAAGAAAGTAAGGTTCAGAAACAAAAATGGAAAATCGAATGAAAGTTTTCATTTCAATGATTAGTTTCCATATAATGAAATATCACCTCAATTATATAGTTTCAGCCTTTCAGGTATTATGTGACTAATAAATGAATCTCAACCAAAAGCTCACACAATGAAATAACCAGAAATAGCTTCATAAACAAATGAAGATCAAGAAGAACAAGAAAATCCAGGGACCAACATAAACCAAATCACGACCCAGATTAAAAGAACACTGAAATCTCAATCAAACCCCAGTATCAAGAGTGAATTAATACAACATCAAATTGATTTGTCAACACACCTAATAAAAACTCCAAACAGATCACTGAAATCTCAATCAAACCCCAGTACCAAAAGTCAAATCAACACAAACTATCTGGGTATTATTATTTCTTATAGTACTATTTTTACCTTCGGCGTCCCTACCAGACGTCGATTGCGCCGCCTTGTTGGCCGTCTTTTCTTGCAAAGCCTTGGTGTCCCTCTCGCGGCATTGATCATGGGTCAATCCGTTGTCTTTGTTCTTGCCGCCGTTTATGTTCAGGACTAGGTTATGTTGGTGTGTGGATTGATTTACAAAGAAGAAAGATGATTGAGTGAGAGATTGATTTCCAAAAAAAAGAAAAAAAAGAAATCAAAGAGATATAGATGGGTTTGGGTCTGATGAGAGAGATAAAGAATGGTATGGGTAATGTTTCGAGGGGCTAGGGTGTGGTGTTTGGGTGGTGGCGGCGGCGGCGGCAGCAACGGTTAGGGTTAGGGTTTAGTGAGTTGTGGTGGGTTGAAAAAGATGAAGGAGATGAAGAAGAAGAAGAAGAAGAAGAAGAAGGAGATGAAGAAGAAGGAGAAGAAGAGAGAGAGAGAGAGAGAGAGAGAGAGAGAGAGAGAGAGAGAGAGAGAAAGCATATTAGGGTTTTCACTTTTAATTTTTTTTAAGTTAATTTTTTTATTAACTTCATAAATATTTAATATTATTATTTTAATATTACTTTTTAATTATTTTTAATATTAATCTTTCATTAAAATATTTTAATTTGTATTATTAATTTAATTATATTTATTAATTTGATTAAATGATTAACAATCCATTTACAAATATACTCTCACTTGTTTAACGGCACCCTAACAGAACCTAACGGTAGGGACCAAAAAAATAATTAATAGTGAACGTTTAGACTAAAGTGATCAAAACTGGAACGACGGGGACCAAAAAGGATAATATGGTAAACCATAGGGACTAAAACGATATTTTCCCTTGATAAATCGTTATTAGGGACATAACTGTCATTTGACCTTCTGCACATGTCAGGTGGTCTAATTTTCACGGAAACGTCACAGAAGGACTAAACTGGCTAATACTGGAACGACGGGGACCAAAATGGATAATAGAGTAAACCATAGGGACTAAAACGATATTTTCCCTAAGGATAATTTGACCGGTTTATATGAGTCAATTTTTATCGTTTCTGAACACGTGTTAGTCCTCAATATTTTTAAAATGGGTGTTATGGAACAATAATGCAGAATAATAAGAGAGATACAAGATTTGGAGTGGTTTAGCCATGAAATACACAGCTAAAACACTCCATTTTCACTGTTAGATCGTGTTTACAATGGTGAAACACTTTTCCCGCTGCTCAATTTGTCTACTGAAACCTAAGAATACACTACAAGAAATAACATATTTTGTAACTACTTTTTACAACAATTTTATTATATTTTTTTTATTGCAAAGTTGGTAATGGTGAAACACATTTTCCCCCACTCAATTTATCTACTCAAACCTAAGAATACACTATAAGAAAAAACATATTTTGTAACTACTTTTTGCAATTATTATTATTTTTTTTTATCTCAGCGCTAGACAAATTGCAGAAGGTTTTTGTGATCATCAATCATGTAAATATAGAAAGATTTACCCTTCGCGATTAAATATTTTATTATAGATTGTGGTTGTTGCTTAAGATCATAGAGAATCAAAACAAATAATCACTAATAGTATTTTACAATAAAATATTTTGTTATAGAAACATACATTTCGCAACCATATAACAATCAAATAGTTTGTTGTAAAAATAACATTCAAAACCAAATATTTTGTATTATTGTATAATATAAACATTCAAGACACATATTTTCATAAGGAAAAACTTTATAAGATTTATAAATATTAACTCAATTCTTACCGTTGTAGATCATAATTAGCATATATACAATAAAATTCTTACATTTAGGTACCATCAAAATCTTTATAAATTCTTTATAAATCTTTAGATCATACTGTTGAGATTCTCAAAATTCTTACATTTAGGTACCATCAAAATCAAGAAAAATAATTAGACGGTATCTTTTTAATTTGACAAGTTGAATCTCCAATACTAGTTTGACAAGTAGAATTCACTTGTTTAAACATCTTCCGAATCTTCAATGGTACCATTGAATCCCGTTCTAAATTCCACCACTTGCCAAAGTAGTCTATATACTCGAATTTTTGAGTCTTTTGCTGTATATTTTTTCAATGAGCGAATATATTAAAGTCCGTAAAAGATAAATAAATTCCAATAAAAAAAAAAAACCATCAAAATTTGAAACATGCCATTTTTTCATCTTTCGAAACTTTTTGTTCTATGTTGATTGATCAGAGTCCTTACAAAATCAAAACCATTGCGATGGATCTAATGACACAAATTAAACCCTTTAGTTATATATATATATATAAAGGAATAAAATCATTAAAAAAATTAGAAAATAAACTAGAATCCAACATCATAAAAGAAATACATATCCAAATAGAAAATTAAATCAAACCAAATAACCAAAAACTAAAGAAAATTACAAACATCAAAGAAATAAAATCAACCAATATAAAAATGAAACATAAAACAAACGAAATATATTTGCTTGACTTACTTGCATGAGAGGTTGACTGTAAGCGGTAAACAATTTCAACATACTTGTCTGGTCTAAATGTCTAATCAGACAAGAGAAGATTTTTTTATTGATTTTTTGTTTGTGTTTTCAAAAAGAAAAAGTGAGTTTGTGGAATTTGTGTGTGCTAATGAATAGAAAAAGATAAGTAGGGGTAGGGTTTTTTTTGAGCTACACTTTTTATAAATTTATCTTAGTGAATTGGAAAAGTTTTTATAAAATATAAAAATATAAAAGGAAAAATAAATCTTTAATCTCTTTGTCTCTTTATCTAATCATATTTTATGTTTGAATTTAAAGTTTATTAAACTTAGATGTTATGTTCTATTAAATTTAAGTTTATATATGAATTTTAAATATATGTTAAAATATTTTTCTATGGTATGTTTGTATTTAAGTGTATATTTAAATTTCCAATAAAAAAGAAAAAAAAAATTGTATATACATATTTAAACTTAATGGTAAACTTTAAGTCAATGTCCTAAAATTCAATCATATAGTAAAATAATTTGTATATTTAGTGGCTTGAGATTTTTTTTTTAAGGATAAAACGAATCGGGTCATTCGGGTCGGGTTTGGGGCACCCTTGCCCCAATCGGATCAGGTTTGGGGCGGAAATCAAAAATCCATTCGGGTCACGGGTCGGGTTTGGGGTAACCTGTAAAAAAATGGGTTTCGGGTTTGGGGCGGCCTGATTCGGCCCCGATCCGACCCATTGCCACCCCTATTCACCACCACCACTACCACCAACCGAAACCGAGATCCAAACCTAGAAATCCCCCTTTCTCCAAACCCAAACCCACAAATCCTTCTTTCTTCAACCATCATCATCAACAACACCAAACCTACCACCATCAATCTCCCTCTCTCTCCGGTCGTCTCTCTCTAAACAAACCCACCACCAGCCAGGAACAAACCCACCAAATCCAAGAAACAAATCCACCACCAACCACCGAATCTCAATCTACAAAGAAGGATACTGGATCTTGATGCGAGATTGAGAAAGAGAGATAATAAAAAAACACGGATGCAGATGCGAGATCAAGTCGAGTTGAAGATGAGATGTGATGAAGAGACATGCAGATGCGATAAGAAGTGAGGGGTGGTGGCATTTGTTGATTCGATTTTGAGTTCTCGATTGAGGGTTTTCGATTGGGCTTCAATGGTTGATGATGGTAATGGTTTGGTGTTGGAGACTGAATTGGGTGTTGGAGACTGGAATTTGATGATGGTGGTTTGGGGTTGGTCACTGGAATTTAATGATAATGGTGGTTTGGTTTGATTTGATGGTGCTGGTGACTGAAGATTTTTTATTTTAATATTTTTTTAGTTTTTTTTTTAATTACAATTAAATTTATTTCATTTTTATATAAATAATTCTTAATTTCTTAATATTATTTGTAACAAAAAATTTCTTAATATTAACTTTTTATTTTAATAATAGGTTAAATAATTTTGGTTTTTTTTTTTTGTTTTTTTTTTGTTTTTTTGCTTTGTAAATATATATATATATTTTTAATATTCTTTTTTTAATTCTTTTTTTAATTTTTTTATTTTCAATTTCTGTAAATGTTTATTACTTAATATTTTAATATTTATCATTTTATTATTTATAATATTTATTATTTAATTTAATAAATAATATTTATAACTTATTAAATTAAATAATAAATATTGTTTTTTAAATTAATTTGTAAAATACCAGTTTACCCTTTGGTCAGATAAGATTCTAGAACCTCTGATGTTGTTGTACCCTTTTTCCCTCGTTGACCTGACAAAAACCTTAATAGAATTGGACAGTAGGGACCAAAATACAGATTTTGGAAACTAGAGGGACCTGTCAATATAATACTGAAAACTGGGAGATTAGTTAGGCTATTAGGTTAAACTAGAGGGACAAAAATGAATTTCACTCTTCTTTTAATATTACTTTTTATGTGTTGAATTTCAGATCATTTAGGGCGCGTCCTGTAATGTTTTTTAATGCTGTTTTTGTTTTTGTTTTTGTTTTTGTTTTTCGAAAATAAAAACGAAAAATGAAAACAGCGTTTTTGGTTTCAGTTTCAGTTTCGAAATCCAAATACGTGTCTGGTAGCATATCATGAAAGCTGGATTCCGAATATGAAAATGTAAAAAACACGTCTGGTATCATTTTACAGGCCAAAATTAATGAATTGAATTTTATTTATTTTTTAGTCAGATATGGGCAACGCCCAGAACAGGAAGAGAAGAATTTCACTGATTTTTCATATTCCCTACCGCCGTAGCCAATTTTTTGTGCTCATCATCTACAAAAACAATAAACAAGAAATTAAAAAAATTGAAATTATAAAGAGAAGCTATAGCTAGAGTTGAGCTGAGCTGGTTCGTCTCAATTGATATCTGGATTGGAGAATTGGATAGGAGCTCAAGAGCATCTTCACTTCCTGCTAAAACAACAAAGAATGATTACCAAAATGTGATTCAATGATCATCTACAACATGAATATGAAAATTGCAAGCAATTAATGATTGTTGAAGAAATTATTAGTCAGTTAATTACACAAACCTTTTGCTTTTTGAGCCACCCATTTGTTTTCCTCAACCGTAAAACTTCAAGCTCCAATTGATTGGTATAAGCCTTCAATAATCAACAAGACAAACAGAATCCAACTACCAATTAAGCAAATAAGGTCTATAATTAATTAATTAATTACCTGCTTCCTTGCCCTTGACCTGGCAGCGGATTCGCAGTTCTTGATCATCATATCCTCTTCTGCCTCCTCTCAATAATCCATCAAAATTCCACCCCCTGCCACCATAGCCGCCACCACCGAACGACCCGTCGTAGCTTCCGCTGCTGAAGAACCCATTGTCGCTTCCGCAGACAAAGAACCCGTCACCCTCGCTGCTCTCATCGGAATCATCTTCAGACATGGACGATCTTGTGGCAACTATGACGGTGTCAGAAAAGAAGAAGAAGAAGAAGAAGAAGCAAAGAAAGAAGAAGAACAGTGATGGAGACCAGAGATTCGAAGAAGAAGAAGAGTGACAATGAAGAAGAGAGAAGGAGAGGAAGAAGAAGAACATCGGTCTGGAGAGTAAGAAAGAAGAAGAAAAAAAGAAAAAAAAATAGTTTTTTATTTAAAGTGAAAAAACAAAATGAAAAACATCTAAAACTTGTTTTTCAAATTTTTCACTCTTAACACTGTTGCTGTTTTTGTTTTGAAAATAAAATGAAGAATAAAATGAAAAATAAAATGAAAAACGGTAACGAACGCGTATTCCAACTCGTTTTCGAAAAATGAAAATGAAAATGGCTCTGAAAAACGATACAGGACAGCCCCTTATTTTACATGATCATAACTCACAAGCCTCTTAAATTAAAAATATTTAAACCTTGCCCTGCCCCTACCAATAAATATATATACTGCTAATTAATTATTAATATTAAATTGTAGAATTTTCATATTTTATTTGATTCTAACAATGTAGAATTTAAATTTTAATGGATCCATCTCTCATATTTTGGATTTATCAGACAGCTGATAAAGTTAATTTTCATATTTTGGATTTGATTTCTCTTTTCGTAAATAATTAATTTTACTATGACACATTTTAACATAACTCAATTTTTTTTTGGTATCTTTGATTTATAAGTTAGGGTGCATTTTACATGGTGATTTGACTATAGAATGCATAAGTTAGGGTGATTTATAAGTTATAAGTTAAGGACAACTTACATGGTGATTTATAAGTTAGGGTGTATCGGTGAACAAGAAACAAAAAGTTCGTTTGGCTATATAATGCATGGTGATTTGATGAATTTATGGACTAATTTGGGAGCCAATAACTCACTTTAAAAGCGTACGTAGTTTTGTCCACATGGACGTAATTCAACCAGTAGATAGACGAGTTTGTGGTTTTGATAAATGACTCTCAAGTCAGAGGCTTAAATCTTACCGATGACAAAAAGCTTTAATAAAAATACCTAATTTAGATCAATGATAGATAAATACTGTTAAAAAAAAAAAAAAAAAAAGTGTATATACTTTTGCTTTATCCAATAATCCATGCAATTAAATGTGTCCAAAACCCTATCCATATATACCTAATGCTATATGGTTTTAAGTTCAACCTCAAAAATATATCCACTTGTTCACCTTAATTTGCTTTAATCATTTGAGCCAATCCAACAGCTCACCCAAAATCCCGGTAGCTCGAGAAAGTACTATAATATATATATATATAGGGTTGAAACCAGAATTTTTTTTATGGGTGGATTGTGGACAATTTCATATAGATAAAAATTTATACTTAAAAAAAAAAAAAAACATTTTCATTGCGGATCTTGACGATACAATAGAATTTTCATTAATTAAAATTAAAAAAAATAGACCTAGTTAGGGGACATAATGAACATTACCTCAAATCTATATAATATAGTAAAATGAAACCTTACCTTGACACGTGTCGTCGTGTGGAGGCTTTGACATTTAATTTTTATTGATTAGTAGGTGTGAAATAGGAGGAGATTTATTATTGTTGATTAACGTTAATTGATTAGTATTTTTTGTTTTTGAATGCTTTAGCTACCTTGAGTCAGTTTTTGAATTATTTAGTTGTCCAATTATTGTCATTTGAGTCAGTTTTTTTTTTTTTTTTAGCTGCTCAATTATTGCATGTGAAATAGGAGGAGATTTATTATTGTTGATTAACGATAATTGATTAGTATTTTTTGTTTTTGAATGCTTTGACTGCCTTGATTCAGTTTATGAATTATTTAGTTGTCCAATTATTATCATTTGAGTCAGTTTTTGATTTTTTTTAGCTGCTCAATTATTGCATGTGAAATAGGAGGAGATTTATTATTGTTAATTTTAGTTAATTGATTATTATTATTATTATTATTTTGGAATGTTTTAGCTGCTTTAAGTCAGTTTATGAATTATTTAGTTGTCCAATTATTGTCATTTGCATCAGTTTTTGAATTTTTTTTATCTGCTCAATTATTGCATTAATTTACATAGTTATTACTTGAGTCAATTTAGGAAATTTTTTGGTATCCAATTCCATAACTCTCTATTTTCATGGTTATTATGGCCAAATACTAATACTGATATAATATAGTAAAATGGAACATCACCTTGACACGTGTCGCCGTTAGGGGGCCTTGAATTTAAATGCATTAATCTACATAATTTTCTATATAAGTAATTTTGATTTTTTTTTTTTTAATAAATTGAAAAATTCTATTAAAGAAGTAATAAATAATAATTGTTTTGAGTATCATCAATTGAAGGGGTATCTTTTGGCTTTTCAATACTAACTTTTGGGTGTTCAATACTAATAAACTGATATAATTTTTAGAGTTAAATACATTAATCTATATAATTTTCTATATTAGTAATATTGATTGTTTTTTTTTTTTAATAAATTAAAAAATTCTATTAAAGAAGTAATAAATGATAATAATAATTGTTTTAAGTATCATCAATTGAAAGCTTAATTTTTGGGTTTCAGTTCTAACTTTTAGGTATCCAATACCAATAAACTGATATAACTTTTGATCTTACCCAAACAATTTCTATATATAAAGACAAGCATGATGGCTGTGTAGAGAAACAAAAAGCTACCCAATTATTATGGGTAGGTTTAAACACCAAGGAGCAAGACTCAGGTTATGCAACTCTCAATTGCTACATAGATGACAGAGCATGACCATCACTGAGGTATGCAAAAAATTTCTTATCTATTTGATAGAATCACTTTGTATATTGTTAATGTTCAAATCGTTGTTTGTTGTTGTTTTTTTTTTTAAAAAAAAAAAAAATTATATATAGAAGTTGTTAGGTGAATCAACAATCAGCCGCCACCCTGACGGTTACCTTATTTAGTCGTGAACCAATTCACATCGTCGACCATTGGCCACTAGGCCCACCACCATGAAAAAACGAATAGAAATTATATGGAGGAAGAGAGAAGATATATGGGAAGAAGAGGCTTGAGAAAGAGAAAGATAGATGGAGGTTTTGAGAGAGAAACAAATTAAAATTAATGAGAAAAGAATATGTAGAAAAATGAGGAATGAAGAGATACGGGCACAAGATTGAGAAGATGATGAGAGAGTGAGATAAACGTGATAATTAAAACACCACATAATTATTATTTTTTGTTAATTTAATTTAATATTTTTAAAGAAATTTATTCAAATTTAATATAGCATTAAATAGATTTAAAACGTTAGAGTTAAAAATTACTCAACATGTATCTATATTTCAATTGATAAGTGCACCTGTTATTGAGATTAAAAATTGATAATTTGACTTTTAATTAAACCATTAAATTTAATTTATAAACCCAAAAAGTCTCTTCTCATGCATATTCTGTTTTAAAATGAATTTACATATATATATTTTACATTTTTTTCTTTTCTATTTTTAACCTTTTTTGTTTCCTTTTCTTTTTGGTTTTTTTTTTTAATATGTATTAAATACCCATTAAATACACAATGATTATATTAAAAAATAAATATTTTTGAATTTTAATTATTCTTATAAATGGTAATAAATATATATATTTTAAAACAAATTAAATTATCAATTGCAATACCAAATTAATGGTACTCCGTTTTTTTTATGGAATTAAGGGTAAATTTTTAAAAAAATATCAATGGTAATATATTAATGTTATACCAAAAAATTAAAATAATAATATTTCATCAAATATTAATGGTAACACATTAAAGACATTAATTCAATGGATTCTTTTTCTAATATATGAAATTCACTAATAATATTTTTTATAAATGGTAATAAATAAATATTTTTGTAAGATAATAAAAAATAAATTCACAACTCTTTGCATCTTCATAAAATCTTTAACTTTTTTATTTTTTTATTGAATCTATGAGAACATCGCATGAAAAAAAAAAAGGTTCTAGAGATATGAGTATATTAAAAAAAATTGAATGTTTTAGAAAATAAGTGTGGAAAAATAAATTATTTTATGACAACAACCACCATGGAGTTTTTTTTTTTTTAAAAAAAAAAAAAATTGAATACCTCTACAAATATTTTTATAATAAACCTTTTTCTAATTTATTTTTTCATTTTTCATAAAAATTGTATTACGGAGTAAATTGAGGTGTATTTAGAGGTTTTAAAAACAATTTTTTTTTTTTTTTTTTTTTTTTTTTTACAGTTTTCTATTCTTTCTATTTTAACCCTCCTGTTATCTTTTCTATTAAATATGCATTAAATACACTATGATTTTTTCTAGAAATAAATGTTTTTGAATTTAATTATTCTTATAAATGATAATAAATAAATATCTTTCAAAACTAATTAAAATATAAGTTGTAATATCAAAATAATTGTAATTAGTTTTGTATGGAATTAATGGTAAATTTTAAAAACACACCAGGTTAATGGTAATATATTAACGATAACATAACAAAAAATTAAAATTTTAAGTTTTAATCAAATATTAATGGTAACACTTTACAAACATTAATTATTACAAACCTTTCTTTACCATTCTTCCAAAAAATTTACACAAAAAAAAAAAAAAAAAAAAAAATTCTCAAATCTCTACTAAGATGTCAACACTAGAAGTAAAATATTTGTGAATCATTTGTCATTATTGTTTTTCTTCAATCACATTCTCACCATGTGATACAAATAGTAGGGGAGTTAAAAATGATTGAGGTAATATCACGTGTTTCTATAAATAAATAAAAAATGATAATTATCCTACAATATATATATATCCTTTATAATATTATTGATAATTATTTATCTTTTAGCAGTCTTTTTATTAAACTAATTTAATATTTGACTAAATACATTCTTATTAAAAAGAAAGCTTTATTATCCAAATATCTATACTCTCAAGGTTGTTTTATTTGTAATAATCAATTGTTTGCATCTTCCATTAATTTTATAATTTTAATAACGTATTCCAAGAGCTTTTGGTATTATTGGAAGTATTGGAAGTAAGTGTTATATATATATATATATATATATAATTAAAGGCATTTTATTTTGTAAATGTATTCTCTATCTTACATAGTTCAACAATCAATTAACTCAAGAAACTATATATACAAATGGATACAAGAGCAAGAATGCGAAAGGTCAAATCTCCATTAACTTGGCTTTTGTGGAGATCAATTCTCTTTACGTTGGATGGGAGGTGAACATGATTGTCAGTTTTTCACATACAATTATCTTCGAGACAAATATGTTATGTGTTTTATATGTTTACATCCTAAAGATAAATTCATTGACATTATTATAAATTTATTATTTTTTAAAGTATTAAACTTCAATTTTTTTTCTTATATGGGTGATGCACATGGGTAAGTAAGACAATACCATGCATCGAAGACCAAATTGGGTATTACCAAATTAATTGATCTAAACACATTTTATTATCCTGGGAACGAGTTTCTTATAGATGACACGTGTGTATTTATTGTGGAGGTTTTCATTATCAAAAGTAATTTTACGGTGTAAAATTTAAAAATGATGAATCAGCCTGCTACTTATTATTATTCTTGTGATAAATTTTCAACTAAACTTAATGAATTTCACAAGTCCAAATAATTTGAAAGTTATAAGTTGTAAATACATTTTCTTTTTCAATTTAAATATAATATATAATAATGGAACTTTAACTTGCCATGTAAATCCGATGACAACGCATTTTAATTTACAATACCCGCACATCGTGCGGGCTGTCAACTAGTACATATTCTATTACATACCCTAAAATTTCTCATTTGATTTTTGAGTTATTAAAGGGTTAAAATTTCCAATTTGATTTTTCACTTGGTTAAAGAAATCCAATGGGCTTGAATGAGTTTGATGTATAAATTTTAAGTTATTGGGCTATTATTAAGATAAAAGGAAAAATATGGTAAGTTAAGTTAGAATTAGAATTGGGCTTGGGTGTACTTAGAATTGAATGAGATGTATATAGAACTATTAAAAAAACTTAGTTTTTTTTTAAAAAAAAAACGAAGGTATGCCACCCTAGCATGCCCAATTCCACCCATAAATATATATATATATATAAATATATTAAATTCTGCATCATCTTCACCTACCTGAATTAAGAAACACTTTTTACTATAATGCTTTGGTCTAATTTCTTTTGTCATCCTGTTTATAGGCATAGAAAAGAAACCCACATAGGTTGCAATTTTGTTATGCTGAGAAGTTTCGACTTTACTTTTTTCTCCAACCTCTCTATCCGTTGCTCGTCTCAATTAATTTACATGTTTAGTTGTTAATAATTTTTATAGTATATATATATATATAGTACTTTCTCGAGCCACCCGAATTTTATATTAACAATTGGATTGGCTCAAATGATCAATAAGTTCAACAGTTCAACCTTAAAAATATATCAACTTGTTCTAGAACGACATTAATGCACTTGGTGCAATGCACCCTAACCAATGGATGTATGTCACGTGACAGGGAGAACTTATTTGATTAGTTGTCCTTATCACATAGCATGCACCCATTGCCTGGGTGCAATGCATCGCACTAAGATTCTTTCCAACTTGTTCATTTTATAACATGGAAATATTTATTCTCGAGAAAAGAGAACATTAATTACTCTCAAAACAAGACTTTTTTATTGGTATTTTCTTATAGCTAGGGCTTTTAGGTATGAGTTGTCACTTTCATAGATTAGGTAACAATGTAACATTGTCAAGAAGATGTGTGTGCCCTTGCCATTGCAATTTGCAAGTCACATTTATGTAATATTTATATATATATAAAAAAAAAAAAAATGGTCGTTTGTTTTATATATATATGATTTCCATCGGCAGTTGAGAAATTAATAAATGCTCTACTCTATGTTGTCACATAGGGATGACAAATTTACCCGGCCTGGCCGGGTACCCGGCTTTAGTGGTGGCACCGGTCCGGTTCGGTTCCGAACCGCCGGTTTCGGTTTGGGAGGGGCTCAAAACCGAAACCGGAACCGGAAAAACCGGTTTCTAACCGGTTTGGAACCGCCGGTTTGGCGGTTCCGGTTTTGTCCGGTTCCGGTTCCGGTTTTGGCCGGTTCCGGTTCCGGTTTTTGTTTTTTTTTTTTTTTTTTTAACCCAATTAAAATATTAAATAATCAATATTTTTATTTATTTATTTATTATATAATCAATATTTTAATTCTTCCCAATCATAATTCCAATTTCCAATGAGCAAATTATTAAATAAAAATATATTTACAACCATTTTTTCTTTTCTTTTTTCAATTTTTTTTTCAAATCCCAATTAATATTGATTCTTCCCATTTTTCCCAATCATAATTCCAAATTTTCAATGAACAAATTATTAAATAAAAATACATTTACAACCATTTTTTATTTTTTTCAATTTTTTTTTCCTAAATCCCAATCAATATATTTACAAACATTTTCCATTGAAGTATTTAAGTAGTTCACAATGTTTAGAAAAAAATAAATTGACATTTATTAATAAATACAACTTTACAATTTCACAAAAAATAAAATAAAATAAAATTAGAAATTGGCCTTGAAGGCTTGAATTCAAATATACAATATTACAATGTAATAAAGTTAAAATAAAATAAAAAATAAAAAAAAATCGGCCTTGCACTTAATTTTTTACCATAATTAAGCTGCCTACGTATCCTCCATCAATGTAGAGGAATCAAAGGCCACGTAGTTCTTTTACCTTTAATTAGTTGCTCGGTGTTGGAGGTTGGATGTTGGAACGGAATCTATTCACTGCCTTCCGTTCCCGTCGCTTGTTCATCTTCGAAGAAGTCGTTCGCTATATCCGGCTGAAGTTCTTGTTGTCTATATTTGGCCTTTGTCCAATCATCAACACATGACTGCATTTCAAGTGATTGTGGACACATAGATGATCGTCTTGGGTCCAAAATATTTCCACCTGCACTAAATTCTTGTTCCACAGCAACTGTAGAAACCGGTGTTCCAAGAATTTGTTTGGCAATAATTGCCAAAATTGGATAATCTTGTTGATGACTCTTCCACCAATCCTGGATACGAAAGTCTTCATCATTAAATTTATGACTGTCTTGTAAATACCGGTCAACCTCGGATTCCGCTGAGGATGAAGAAGATGTTCGTAATTTTTTGGTTCTTTCGGAAAACAGTCGATCCCCTAAGCCTCTTAATGTAAATTTTTGAGAACTACTACCACCAGATGTGGGTTGGGGTTGTGAAACCGGCACATTCAAAGACGGACCATATATTCTAAGATATTCATTGTAAAATTCATAAAGCAATTCCTTAACGGAATCACAAGACTGAAGAACATCAACTTCTAAATCTAAACATTTGTAATAATTAGCTAAATAAACCTGCAAATATTCAAATTTAAAGCGTGGATCTAAACACATTGCAATCAGGTAAATATTTGGAATTTGCCCATAATACTGTAACCATTTTCTCCTTATGGCATCAACACATAGACTCAATTGAGGATCAACATCACAATCATTGAATGCACCAACAATATTAACACATTGAACAACAAATGAATGAGTAGTGGGATAGTAAACACCAGATAAAGCGACAGTAGCATCATTGAAAACACGTAACAATTCAAGAATTTTTATACATACATCCCAATGGTTCAATTGAAGAGAAATTGAAGGAACATAATAAGTAATAAAAGAAACTAATAATTCCTTATATTCAACACTTTCAGAAAGCAACTTATAAGTTGAATTCCAACGAGTGGTAATATCTCGAGAAAATTTTTTGGGAGGCATATTATTCAAAATGCAATATTTTAACCATTGTTTCTGGACTTTGTTATGCCTCCAGATATAGTTAATACTATCTCTAATTGGTTTAATAAAAGTAGAAAGCTCTGATAATCCAGCTTGAACACACAAATTTAAAACATGACATGCACAACGTTGATGAAATAATTTACCCCCGAAATAAGGATTGCACAATTTTTGTAACATAGGAATAGATGCAGTATTGCTTGCAGCATTATCAAAACCAATAGCAAAAATTTTGTTTAGGATATTATACTCTTGAAAAATGATTTTAAGGAGTTGAAAAATATTTTGAGCTGAATGTGAATCATCAAAAACACGAAATGCAAGAATTCTTTTTTGCATGTCCCAGTTATTATCCATATAATGACATGTGACACCCAAATATGAATGACTACCAAAATTGTCGCTCCATATGTCGGCACATACGGAAACGCGACCTTGAAATTCAGAAAAATATGTTTTCAATTTGTTTTTTTCTCTGCTGTAAATGTTATGTAGTGTACGTGTGAGAGTGGATCTAGGAACACGTTGCATTGCAGGATTTAATGCTTTTTGACAATAATTAATAAAACCTACTTTCTCACCAAAACCAAAAGGTAAGTGTTCAGTTGCAACCATTAATGCCATTTGTTCTCTATTGTTTTCAGTCGTGTAATGAAATAATTGATTAGAAGGGGTTGCGTACCTGGAGATTTGGGTTTGGTTGTTCGATACCGCGTATTCAGATGGGTGACATCTTTTGATATGGGACCATAACGTGCCATATCCGAAGTTTCTTCCAACTTTATATTTTCTGCCGCAGTGATTGCACTGGATTTGGAAACCATTATCTATCTGGGTTTTCTTCATATGCACTTTGAAGAGTTCGGACTTCAGTGGCTTTTCTTCCTTTTCTTCTTCACCTTCACCTTCACCTTCACCTACAAAAAAAGCATCCGAAGAGGCTGTGGGGTTAGAATTAGATAGATTTTCAGGGGGGGTATTTTGAGCGGGGTCGAATTCGTTGAACTCGGGAATTGTTAGAGGAGGATTAGGAGCAGAAGGGGGATCGGATCCAAATCGATCTTGAAGGAATTGGTGAAAATTCAAATCGTCATAACTGACGGCTTGACCAATATCTTCCAACAAGTTTCCCATTGGAGCCTTTCCTTTGTCCCTATTTCTTGAACTATCTCCCCCACTTGCCATTGAAAAATATGAGTAAAAAATATAGAGTAAGCAAGTAAAAAATATGTTTAAATATTTATTATAAAAAATAAATATAAATAATAAAATATAGAGTAAAAAAAAGATGATTGAAAAAAATATATTTTTGAAAAAAATATATATATGAGAGAAAAAATTATATTGTTGGAAAAATATATATATAGAAAAAATTGTATTGTTGGAAAAATATATATATAGAAACAATTATATTGTTGAAATAAATATTGTAAATCAATTTGATAATTGAAAAAATAGTAGATAGTAAAAAATATAAGAAATAATTTATATATGAATGAGAATTAAATAAAATTGTAGAGAGAATTTTGAATTTGAGAATTGAGAATTGAGATTGAGAGTTGAGAGAAGTTGAGAGAATGAGTGGTGTGAAGAATAATGAAATATGGGGGGATATTTATAGTATAGTAGAGAGGGGTGAATATGCAAATAAAAGAAATAGAGGGGTGCAAAAAGAAAAAAAATTTTGGCCGTTGCCTAACCGTTCTGAAATTCAGAACGGTTAATTTTTTTTTCACACGCTGCCACGTGGCAGCGTATGATTGGTGGAAATTTTTTTTTTTTTTAACTGTCAGAAGACTCAGAACGGTATAAATCAGACGCTGCCACGTGGCAGCGTCTGATTGGTTATTTTTTTTTTAATTTTTTTTTTAATATTTAAAAAGGTTAACGGTAAAATTTTTTTATCAGACGCTGCCACGTGGCAGCGTCTGATTGGCTGTTTTTTTTTTTTTTTTTTTTTTTTTTTTCATATTTTAAATCCTTATAACGGTAATTTTTTTAAAAGACGCTGCCACCTGGCAGCGTCTGATTCGTTGATTTTTTTTTTTTTTTTTTTTTAATAAAACCGGCGGTTTTGACCGGTTAAAACCGCCGGTTTTTGGCGGTTAAAACCGGCGGTTTTTGCCCAAAAACCGCCGGTTTCGGACGGTTTGGGGGACTCCCAAACCGAAACCGGAACCGGAACCACCGGTTTCCAACCGGTTTCCAAATCGGCGGTTTCGGTTCCGGTTTCCGGTTTCGGTTTGGCCAATCCGGTTCCGGTTAAACCGCGGACAAAACCGACGGTTTAACCAAACCGTGGTCACCACTACCCGGCTTTACCCGGGCCGGAAATCCCGGGTTTTAAAAACCCGAACATGTCAAACCCGGCACCGGGTAAAGGTTGTTCGGGTACTCGGGCCGGTTGTGTTCCGGCCAGGGTCCGGGTATACCCGGATACCCGGTCGGGTGCCCGGTTTTTAAATTTTATTTTATTTTATTATTATTTTTTTTTTAAACAAACAAACTTAAACCTAACTTTTTTTTTTTTTAATTTTTTTTTGTTAATATGCTTAGATCTGTTAACTGACAAATCAATGTCTCATCACATAGACATTGTGTCTTTAATTTTTTAGACTTTCATGTAAGGTTTCCCCATGTATAATTTATATTACCAGGATATATTGTCCTTTGGTGAACTAAAAGATTTTTTTTGGATTAGAAAATCTTGGAAAATGTTGTTGAAATGTCTGGAAACTTGACTGTTTACACCTAAAACTATAAGTGGTAGTCATGAAAAATGCATTTTTCTTATAACAATGCAAAATTTTAGCATGTCTTTTGCTTATTTATTTTTAAATATAATTATATAGAATTATATAGCATAACAACATCTTAACAGTAGCATGTAGCATTGCCTTGAATAAAAAAAAAAAGAAAAGAGTAAAACCCGGGCAAAATCTGGGTATGGATACCCGGAAACCCGGCCGGGTTTTTTTGAGTCGAGTGCCCGGATTCGAAAATCTAGGTATTTCCCGGCTGGGTACTCGGACTGTTAAAACCCGGGTACCCGGCCCAGACCCGGGTTTTTGCCATCCCTGGTCACATGCCTATTTCATAGAGATTTGGTTCTAATCAAAATCCTTTTCAATAAATAAATTGATCTTACAATAATTTTCAATGGAAGTTATTTTGTTTTTATGATTAAAATTAAAGAGATGGAATATTTCAAAATTAATAAAAATAAATGAAGGGTGCCTATTTTTATTTTTGTTTTTATATTTTTATTCGGATAAAAGTATATATATATATATATTTTTTGATGGAAGTATATATATATATGATTGGTGGTTCCAGATTTCATTTGGATTACTATTTAAAACAAGAAAAACAAAATTAATAAGATACATTGAATTATGTGAAAACGATTGCATCAAGAAGATACATTTTAGTTACATTCAAAAAAAAAAAAAAAAAATAAATAAAAAATTGATTTCTAAAAAATATCTAAAATAAATTAATGTCATCCACTTATTTACTAAAATGTCATTCATTTGATGGAAATGGATGGAATGGTTATTAGTATAACAGTGTTTGTCAAAAATGGTCATTTTGAAATTAATTTCTCATCTGGTTGTCATTTTGATAGTAGTGGTATAAATTGGTAGCCACTAGGTTAATTATCCTACATTGAATTATGTTCCTAAAAAACTGAATCAAAAAGGCTATGCAATTATACTGGAGTAAATTTTCAATCTTTCCAAAGCTTTAAGCTTTCTTCTTTTGTTTTAAATTAAATAAATTAATAAAACGGATAACATAAAAAAGAAAGCTTTGCAAAGATAGATCAAATTCTACATCCAAAAAGTATCCCATATTTTGTAAAAATAAATAAATAAATTCCAGAATCGAATAGGAAGCAAAAGAAAAAAAAATCACTTGTTAATTTCAAGCAAGAAAAACAAAACTTTAGTAATTTTTTATTTGTTTTTGTTTTGAAAGAAACAAAACTTTGTTATGAATATGGTGCTGATCGCTGAATGTACCACTATAATAACCTATTAAAGAAACAAAAAAAAAAAAAAAAAAAAAATTGTTTGACTAGTATTGTCACCTATAAATGTGAATAATGATGGTACTCTGTATATTATGATTCTTCTATTTAAAAATAAAAATAAAAATATTATATATATATATTTTTTCAATTACAATTATTACACCGATCCGCACATTACCTCCTAGCAGATATAGTAGTGTACATCTTTTTCGTATAAATGGTGAAGGGTTCAAATTCTACCATGTGCATTTTACAAGCATGTGGGGAGAGTTTTCTTTCCGGGTTGTAAGAGTACTGGAGTAGTTATCTCCCATTATGGAAGTAGATATCTGGGTTGCATGTGTATTGTTTGATCTCGACAGGTTTCGACAGTCTTAGTGTAATGTTCTTGTAATACTTAAAAAAAAAAAAAAAAAAAAAAAAGAACTACCCAATCTCAATACTAGTTCCACTATCGTGAAGAGGTTATGTATGAACTACAACTTTCACGTCCAAAGAGAATATTGCTCTCACTTTTGGGATCGAATGGGTTCCCTAAATTGATCCCGAAAACCGACCCGAAATACAAACCAAGTATAATATATAATTAATTTCTTCAAAAAAAAAAAAATATATATATATATATAATTAATAATTATATAAAAAAAAAACTATTAATTGAAAACCTAAAAGTTAAAATCTGTTTTCCAGCTTTGGTTGATTTGTTGTTTGCTGCTGTTCTTGTTTTATAAAATAAATAAATAAATTAAAAAAAATAAAAAAACAAATCCAAAAGTATCTTTTTTTTTTAAGTGAATAATTAAAAGAGACATTCGTGGTAATTTAAAATGACAAAGCTAATTTTTTTTTTTAAAAAAAAAAAAAAAAAAACCATGACAATTCATATCACTCCAGTTTTATATGAGGATAAACATGCACTTCGAATCAACGAAGATATCATGTACAAAAAAATAAAATTCATGAAAATGGATAATATTAGATCAGCATATATTAACAAGATGATGCAATCATCAATCATGTGATAAATATCCCTCATGGCTTCTGAGTACTAAAAGACAAAAGTCACAATTATTTTTTTCCTTACAAGTTCATGGCAGAAAGTCACAAAAGTCATACTTGGTAGGCCCATTTTCATTTCCCAATAAATAAAAAATCAAAATGCTTTAGAGATTGAAAAGACTTACTATTACACCTGTGAAAGGTAGATAAAAGAATTCTCATGTGTTTATGCTGGTGTGCTGGTCACAGCTGGTGTGGAAAACTTATTGTTAGAACAACCTCAACTTCGTCAACAGGATTCGTCAGGTCGACATTGCAACTTGTATTCCAACTTGTGACGTGTCAATGTAAAAAGAGCACGTGCCCCTTCTGTTCCTGCATTGGATCCGCCGGTGACGAGACAGGTCTTTGAGTCATGCTTGCTACATCAAAGATTTTAAGTGACCAGCAGCAGCAAAATGAAATCGCCATTTTTCCTAATCAGAAGCAACATATATACATCCAGAGAAGCTAAGTCTGTAGAAATATCCAAAGTTTGCTTCTTCTACTTGGAGCTAATTTTCCATCATTGATCATGTAAGTGACTGTTTAGTGTTATTATATATCTTTATGATATGTTCATGGAATTTTTTCTGATGCAATCCAGAACAACTTATGTTTGATCAGGTCTCAGGCTGATGCCTTGAGTTTGAAGGAAGCTAACGTGCGAAATTATTGTTGCGAAATTGTAGTGAAAGGCTGGTCTTATGTGAAGAAAATCCTGACAGGATATACAGGACACTGGATTACTTTTGTGCTATGGATTATTTCAATCTCACTTGATCCTTTTGTTTGCTATGTTCCTTCCATCCAGGATGAGGAAAAGTCGCTGAAAATTAACTTATCATTACTGATTGTTATCGGGGTTCTCTATTGGTCTCTCCTCATCTATAGAATCTCTATTTCCTTCCGTGAAAACAAAAGAAAATGGCAGGTCTTCAATCAAACTGAATCTACCGCGCTACTCTTTTCAAATGTGAGGCTATATATGATCCACGCTCTTTCCGATGTCTATGTAGGGAGCATTTACTAATCAAGAATATTAATATAGGAAAGAGAACTTAATTCCTGATTATTTGTGATGGTAGTTGGGAATTAAGTTACGCATGGTTCACACAAAAATGAGGAATTGAGTTCCTAATGGGAAGGGAACTTGATTCCCAATTCCCGATTCTTTTTCAAATGAAACTTGATTTCTTTTCATTATCATTCCCAATTAGTACGTCGTAGTCATAAGTATATATTAATACCGATTTCATATATCACTCGTTGTAATCTTGTCCAGGTGTTGCTATATTCACTATTTCTCATTCCGACAATAGAAGTTAGTACTGCCGTATTTTCGGTTGTATTGGCCATTTTCCTTGTTGTGTACTTAGTGAGGATCATTGGAATCTACCGATTGTTTACAGAAGAAGTTGCAAGGAGCAAGTTAACTGAAGCTCCGATTATCAATATTGTGTTCAATCTTCTACTTTTCTTATATGGAGGTCATGTAAGTTAAATAGTCATTTTTATGTCATATTTTAATTGTTCAAAAAAAAAAAAAAATACATTGATATTTTGAATTCAAATTTAAGAACAAGTGACATATATTGTTGCATTGCCTTTAGCTATTTGGAGGTTTGTGGTACTTATTGGCCATATGGAAAAAGTTTAAGTGCTGGAAAGACGCTTGCACAAAACGTGATGATGTATGCCAATATAGCAACCGTCGCTTCACTGTAAGTCATGGAAACAACCAATTACTGAATGATATTTGTTTCGCCGAGATAGCAGAAACAAATAAAACCTACGAGTTAGGGATATTTACGGATGCTATTGAATCTCATATTGTGGAGACGAAGACAAAGTTGTGGAAGAAGTTGTTATATTGTTTCAGATGGGGCATACAAAATATTAGGTTTGTGCAAAATACTTCACTTGTATATTTAAGCATGCCGGATCTTGTACATAATTTCTTGTGCGACTTGACTTTATAACGTTCTAGAGTGTTTTAGGGTCACTTTGTAATGTTAATATCATCTATGTTGAACATCTCTTCCTTATTCTAATATTATATTTTTTTTCAGTGGTTTTGGTCAAAACCTTCAAGTTAGTACTTATCCCTGGGAAAATATCTTTGTGATTTTAATTGCCATCTATGGTGTGGGAACGTTTACATTTTTTATTGGAAATATGCAGGTTGGTAAATATTATTTTGTTCATTGTCTCTCATTTTTTATATTGTAATTAGATAAAAATGAAGCACTTAATTTTATTTTCGGTGGATCATATATGCTTTTTGTGGAACAGAATCTTATAAAGTCTACAATTGATGAAAGAACAGAGGAGAAGAGAAAGAAAGAACATCAAGCAATCAAATTGAGACAACAACAGCTACAGCAGTGGGTTCTTTTCGGAAAACTCTCAGAGAATCTGCAAAATATTATTAAGGAATACCAGCAATACGGTTGCAAACAAACTGGAGTTGTTGATGTTGAAAATTTGTTCATTAATCTCTCCAAGGATGTTGAAAACAACATAAAACGCGAATTATGCTTAGAACTGATAAAAAAAGTGAGTTCTCTAATTCACACATCTTTAAGATTTCTCTTACATGTCTACTTGCCTATGGAAATTTCAAATAATACATTCATATAATTTCCTTGGATCGAAGAAAATTTCTCAGTCTATTCTTGAATATTTTTCAAGGTTGAAAGGTTTCGAAGGTTGAGTGACACATCGCTGCTTCATCTATGTGACTGCGTCAAGCCAGTGATCTATGCTGAGCGCACTCGCATTGTACGTGAGGGAGATCCAATCAATAGGATGTTGTTTGTGCTGCACGGCAAGCTATGGAACTTCTCCTCCGCGGCAGGCTCTACGAACAATGTTCCTCCTCTTGACAGGAGAAAGGAATTTTTGAAAGATGGTGACTTCTGGGGAGAAGAACTTGTCAATTGGGTTCAAGACGAATCCTCCTCCTCTTTGTCAAACGAACTTATTTCACAGACAACCATTCAAGCACTTACAAAAGTTGAAGCTTTTGTGCTCAGTGTTGATGACTTGAAAAATCTGTACAATGAAAAAGCTAAAATCCTACAATCATGGCTTTGTAAAAGAAGAATCAAGATTTCTGAAAGGAATGCCCAGGAAAAAACACCACCACCACCTGGAGATCAGTTGACTGGTCCAGAAATTGTGTAAGGAAATTAACTCTCCTGTGACAAACAGAGAATTCTTGTATGATCATCAATTAGTGAGTGTATATAAGTGGACTGTATTCTATTTATCATTTTTGACAGTCGCTGGGATTCTGCACTCGTGCGGGATTTCAATTGGCACCGATTCGTGTAATAGGACACCACCAGGCCCCAAGGCCAGGGGAGGAGGGAGGGGGGCCTAGCAGGGGCCATGTCCCCCCTGCCCAAACTTGAATTTCTGGCTCTACTGCTCAAGACTCTAGCAATCGTCTCAAAGAAAGGTTTCCCTACAAGCTCTTGGGCAGGACCTAAATTGAGATTAGGAAAGTTAATTGGTAATTAGTATTAAGACTTGAAACTTATACAAATTTTCAAAAAGAAAATCAAATAAAGCATCGCTTTGACATAATAAAGCATTCCAAGAAACTGAAGAAAGCTCTGACATAACAAAGCAAACAAAAGGATGTAGTTTCTAAACAATTTCCAAATTAACAATTTTAGGCTCAGTCTAGAATCGACATTCAATGAAACATTAAAGTGCTTATTTTTCAGAAAATAAAAATTATAAAGATATCATTTTGGAGCAGTTATGAGAAAATGCAGATCACCATATTTTGAGTATATGCACAGATCTTAGTGAAAGTATAAATGAAACAGATGATATGAACGTACCAACAGGGTCTAATGAATCAACAATATATTTTTGTTAATTCTATAATAAGTTTGTTTGTTATCTGAAACAAGAATTTGCTACATGTTCCCATTCCATGGTTAGGTGGAGACGAGTTCTCGGAGACTTTTTGATGGCCATTATTCCACAGACCCGACATCATCATCTGCTCAACTGGCGACACCGCTGTTTGAGCAGATGATATCATGGACGGATTAATTTGAACCAAGAAACTTCACAATTGAACTAGCTTTGATATCAAAATTGAAAACTTAGACTTACAGAGTTACAAGTAAGAATGGCAACACAATCAGGAATTACTATGTTATAACTGTTATCTAACCATATTCGAATATTGAAAAGGAGGCAAATCCCCTGAATACAAATTCGAGAAAAAATCTTTTCTAGGTGAAAATGGCCTTGGATATTCTGCCGTTCATGTGGGTACATGACCGTACAAATTATTACCTTTCAAGATGATTGACTTTATACTAAAACATTGGGCAGATTGCTCTTTAATGTCTATAGGCACATGGTAATGTGATATACGAGCCATTAATCCAGCACATGTTAGACAAAGTTTTTGCCTGGAATCCAATTTTTAGATCAGCATAGACAAAAATAAGTATGAAAGTACAGTCTAAGCATCCAAATCAGTTCTCAAACTCTGGGTGGAGCCAAACATATCTCTGAAGCATACAAAGTGTCAAGCATGCTTGTATATGAATATAAGAAATTGTTTAGGATTGATCAGAAATTGTTTAGGAAGTATACATGTCTTGTATATGAATATAAGAAATTGTTTAGGATTGATCAGAAAATTATATAATATATATATAAGCAAAGAGAAGAAAGTGTACGAGTTCTCGAAGACTTTCTAATGGCCGAATTGTTCCATAGAAATCCAATTAAAATCACATAATTACATTTTCAAAACATTTGTTTAAATTTCATAATTATCGGTTAATTGTACATGAAATTTTTGTATACAATTTTTGTTTTTTTTTTTGTTTTGTTTTTTTTTTTTGGTATCCATGGGCGTCTGGGCCGGTTTATGCGCACCTCGACTAATCCCACAATGCCCTGAAATTAACAGTCGGGTAAACCTCTAGTGGCCCCAAGAAAAACGTGGTTACCAGGGATCGAACCTAGGTGATCGGACCACATTTACACCTATTTGAGGTCCCCATTTCCTATCGTTTGTACTCGTTTTCAAGCGTATTTTTGTATTTAATGTGTTTTGTGAGCTTTGTGTAGGTTATTTGCCATAATTAAGGTATTTGAGCTTAATTGATGAGTTTTGGAAGTTAAAAGGGTTGAAACGGAAATGGCTCGTGCAGAACACCAAACTTTCGGGGGCCATATCTCCCACCTCAGATTGAGCTAGGTTTCGTGCTACCTATTTTCGGAAAGCCTTGTCTGTCTTCTTTCCAATGGTTTTTACAGAACGCGATTCCGATGTCTCTAGAGGAAGTTATGCCTATTTCCGTGACGGTGCACGAAGCTGGAAATGACTGAAATGCCAAAACCGCTGTACACCCGCCCTACGTACAGCGGGTGAACAGCGATTTTACTCCAGAATGTGTCCGCTTCTGATCCGCCTCCAACCTGCTGTACGTACAGCGGGTGTACAGCGGTTTGGAGGCGACTGGGCACCAGTTTTACGATTTTTGACCAATTTTGAAGGGCAATCTTGTCCTTTCACACCCAATTCATGCCCTAACCTTCCAACTCTTTAAATACCCCCATTTGGGGTCTGAAACAAGAAGTTCCACACCTCCCACACCCAAAAACCGAAATCCCCATCATCTTCTTCCTCCTCCATCTTCTTCCCCAAATAAGTGAGAGCTTCAAGCTCCCATGGAGGATTTTTCCTCCATGGGAGCTCACCATACATCTCCACCACCCATTTTACACTACATCCACCCATCTAGGAGTAGATTACAAGAAGAATGGAGTGGTCTTTGGACCAAAAACGAGATAGGAAATCAAGGAGAGCTTGGAGGAGTGTCTTCAAGGGTTGTCTCCTTTTAACTCATTTCTTTTTGTATTTCTTGTTTTCTTGGATGTAATCACCAATTTGGGAATTTTGTAAACCTACACTTGTGCAATATATGTATGAATGTTTCTTAAATTCTTTGAGTTTTGTTCTACTCTTTGCCAAATCCATAATTTTCCCTCTTATTATGATATTCATGTGTGTGGATGGTAAAAATCGATATGTATGCATGAATGGGATTAGGAGTAGAGTAATTTAGATTAGGAGTAGTGTAATTTAGCTTCCCATGATTGTTTGTATGTTGATGAGTGAGCCAAAATGCCATGTTTAGAATGATTTGAGTGTTTGAGTATTAGCTCCAAGGAGTGGGAAAAGCTTGGTTGATTATGCATTCACATGCTAGATTAGGCTTGGGTTCCATATTCTTGTGTTTAATGAGTCTTTTTATTAAGGCACAATTGCTCATCCCATGGCTTGGGTTGGGTGATGAATTGATTTTGGTGAATTCCTTAATCAAGAGAATGAACCCTTAACTTGAATTGAATGTTCTTAATGATAACAATCAACTATTTGCACATTGTTGTTTGGTGAGCTTGTCCCATTTTTAGCCATCCATCTTAGGGAGATTTGAGAGATAAGGAGAGAGCTTTCTCTATGAGAGAGTTGAGCATTCATGAGATTGGAGACCGCCGTAATAGTATAGTGGTGAGTACATATCGGATTGACAACCGAGAAACCCGGTGTTCGATTCCCGGTTACGGATGGGGTCTCCTTTCTATCTATTTTGTATTTCTTTCTTTGTGTTTTTGTCTCATCTTTGATGTGTACTTCCATTCATTAGGGTTTGATGTAAATCTAGCATTGTTGCCTCTTTTATTAAATATGTTTGTTGATGGTTGAGTGGTCATTTGAAGTGCTTAATGCTTTTGAGTGGTTAGCCACCACTTGAATGAACCTTGGTTGTTGTGTGAAGGACCGAGAGGTGAAGCACGCAACGTGCATGAGTAGATTGGTCACTACATGCAGGGTAAGGTAGAGATACGCGAGGCTTTTGCATGTAAAGCCGCTATATGTGTCTCATAGTTCTTAATGAACTCGTGTGTAGCTTAGGTAACCATCCGTTGATAGGTTGCTGGTGCATGTGGGTATAGCCTTTGTTGCTTGAGAGAGAATATTGGCGAAGATTAAGTGAGCACGGCTTTCAATATTGACAATGCATGTTTGTATGAAATTGTGTGATTGCTATGGTTGAGTCACTTACTTAGTGTAACCATTTATATGCCACATCTCTCACATCCATACTATCTTTGTAAATACTTTTGTACATAAATTATATTTTCATTGCAATATTTACATTTAATGCACACACACACCTAAATTCGTATTTTCCAAATAAGCTAAGCTAGCGACGATTGACGGATTCCACCTCCCTGCGGAACGATACCCTTGCTTGCACGCTATACTAGTCTCTTGACTCGTGCACTTGCGAGGTTGAATGTGAAATTCAAATCTTTTGATACACCTCAACGACGTGTCACTAGGACATCCGAGTTTACGGCTCGCCTTAATGACCAACGGCACCACTCCTTGCCTAAAGATGGGCATTTCCCCATGGGGCCCCCATAGGGTTTTGGGGGTGGGGGTGGGGGCAAACTTTGAAGTTCATTTTTGCTCACCTCCCTTCAAGCTTACCCCCCCTCCCAAACACATGATATGTGTCCATGGAGAGGTAAAATTGTCTAAACATGATTACCTCTCTGAACACATGTCATAATAGTTACCTCCCTTTAGGGGGGGGGGGGATGTTGAGCAAAAATATTCTCTAAACTTTGCTCCCAAATATATTTTGGGGGAGGTGGTGGGGGTACCTCCCCCCAAATCCAAAATCTCATTTCCCCCAAATAAATATATATATATTATTTTTATTTATATATAAAAATTGTAACAATTAATTTTTTTTTTATAAATTATAATATTAACATTAACGTGAATCACTGAATAGTGGTTATAATATTAACATTGTATTTTGAGATTATTTTGTATTGTATTTTAGATTTTGTATTATATTTTTATTACTTTTTAGATTGAATATTTTAACAGTGTCAAATTAAAGATTGGAATGTTCAGATTCTAAATTTTAAATTCAGATTTTCAGATTGAAAATTGAAAATTTAGAATTAAAATTGAAAAGAAATAGGGGAAATGGATTTTGGGGGTGAGGGAGAGGGGGGACCCTCCTCCGCCCCATTAGGCCCCATGCCATACCAACTCTTGCCCCTTGGGGTTATATATGTAAAATATATTGATGCTCTTTGTCTCTATGTTTCTTCGATTGATCCTTTTCTAATGCAGCCCAATCCATTTCCAAATTTAATAATTTAATTACTTTCACTTTGGATTTTTTTGGGGGGGTGGCTAAAACCTAAGTCAATATAAGTGCATGTCGATCAGATGTAGTGGATGATGCAAAAGATAAATTTGTATTGATCATCAGATCAGATCATGTGGTTGTGGTTCCACAACATTGTGATTTGTGAATCTCGATCACCCCATGCAAATGCATTTTCGCATCATGTTTTGTCTTCAAGCTTCCTATGACTGCGTATATGATATTTGCAGAAGCTAGAAATTAAGAAATCTGACACCAAAAGACTTGCATTAAATGTGGTATACAAATCTTTTATCGTCGGATACAAGAAAACACAAAAAAGGAAATCTTTTATCATTCTTTTAATATTACTTTTTCAGGGAAATTATCATTCTCCCTCCTGTAGTTTACCGTATTCTCTAGTCTCCCCCCTCTAGTTTCAAAATTCTTCAATTTTCTCTCTCCCAATTTTTTTATGGTGAGATTGGTTGTATTTGTGCATGGAAGGAGGAAAATTGGAGAATTTTGAAACTAGAAGGGGGAGACTAGAGAATACGGCAAACTACAGGAGTAAGAATAATAATTTCCCTACTTTTTATGTGTTGAATTTCCGATCATTTATTTTACATGATCATAAGCCTCTTAAATTAAAAATATTTAAACTCTGTCCCTGCCCCTACCAATAAATATATTGACCGCTAATTAATTATTAACAATAAATTGTAGATTTTTTATATTTTAATTGATTCTAACAAGGCAGAATTGATGAGATGAGGTTAGTCTGGTGGTAAACCATTCACATATGTACTACGAGATTGTGGGTTCGAGTCCTCTCACTCCTCAAAAAACCGCGAATTTATGTATTACTTAATAAAAAAAAATTAAAAAATTAAAAAAAAAATTAAAAAAAAACATTGTAGAATTTAAATTTTAATGGATCCTCCTCTCATATTTTGGATTTATCAAGACACCTGATAAAGTTAATTTTCATATTTTGGATTTGATTTCTCTTTTTGTAAATAATTAATTTTATGTACTATGACACGTAACTCAATTTTTTTATTATCTTCGATTTAATAAGTTAAGATGAATTTTAATACATGCATGTGTATAAGAAAAAAAAAAGGTGCATTTCTTGGTGATTTGATGAATTTATGGACCTTAATTTGGAGCCAATAACTCACTTTAATTTAAAAGTGTACGTAGTTTTTCTTTGTCCAATAATCCATGCAATTAAATATATACCTAATTCTGTATGGTTCAACCTTAAAAATATATCCACTTATTCACCTTAATTCGCTTTGATCATTTGAGATTTTAAGCCAATTTAACGGCTCACACAAAATCGATAACTTGAGAAAGTACTATATATATATATATATATATATCAAATAAAGCAACAATTTTTGTTTGATCTCGAATCTAAATACAAATTGTGGACCAGCAATATTTTATAAAATGTTAACCAAATTGTCAAGAATAAATAAAAATCAAACCAATTTTATAAGGACAACACTTGGGTATTGACCGGTCAGTACCCAAGGTATTGACCAATACATAGGGTTTTGACATGCGGTCTATTTGTGAAAAATGCAAGGAAATAAGTGTAAAAAATTAAGATAAAAAAGCCACATGGCAATACCTCATTGGTACTGATCAGTCAATATCCAAACAATTTCTATTTTATAACATGGGATTATGGAAATGAGTAATGCTACATTGCCCAAATTTGGTGCCCAAATGATGTGGCAACACTTTTTAACCATTCATTTAAATTGTATTAGATTTGCATTATTTAAATGAATGGCTCAAAGTGTTGCCACATCATTTGGACACCAGATTTGGGCACCAAATTTGGGCAATGTAGCATTACTCTATGGAAATATATAGTCTTGAGAAAAGAGAACATTTTTAATGACTCTCAAAACAGGACGTTCAAAACAGGACTTTGATTGAAATTTTCTGATAGTTAGGGTTTTTAGGTTTTTGGAAAAGATGGGTATGAGTTGTCACTTTCTTGGAATGGGTAAAGCAAGCCTAATATAAAGGACACGAAGTTTGAATTAACTTTCTTCTCTTTTAAAGAGCTTGTGTTTCATATTCTGGTGGTTTAGTGATCGAGTAAAGTCTGATAAATTGAACCACTTTATTAATTACCCAACAACCCTCTTTAAAGTTCACTCATCTACGTATGTCTATAAATATTCTTTTTCTCTTCCTTCAACTTTCCTCAACAGATCAAACCCAAAATATTTCCTTTCATTTTTCTCAACGCTTTCTCACTCTCCAAACACATTAATCTCATAATGTACTTCCGATGTAAGTATATATATCTTTCTCTTTTCTTTGCACTGCTTTGTGATATATTTGGTAGAAAAGAAAGTGAGTTTAACAAAGCTGATTTTGTTTTGTTTTCTTGGAGGTCATAGAAAAGATATAAACTGCACTAAAGAAGGAATTCCAGCCAGTACTTCTCGTCTGACCATGATTTTTCTGTCCAACCTGTATACATCTTCACTAACGAAGGTTTGTTTAATAACTTTGGTTTCATTATATATTTGCTTTAATTTATCATCTTCTTCTCTCCAAGTTGGACAAGTCATGAGTTATACTTTCAAGTTTCCTTTGGATAAACATCTTTTGTTCTTCCTCCATGTCAAAACATTCAGATCTTGTTTTTATTATTTATTGATTCATTGTTTAACTATTCATTTTCTGGAAAGTGAATTAATTCACATATAATTAACAGATAAGTTGCCTATGGAATCAAGGTCAGGATCTTGGTACAAACAGCCTCTTTCATCTATCCCCTCGTAGTACCATTGACCCAACTCTTCATCGGTAGGTCTCAATTCAGATTCCGTCATCATATTTGCAGTGAAAATCTTTAACAGTTTCTTTTCACTCAATAGCTGCGTGAACTCCCACTTTAGAATACGGGGGAAGTTTATTTCATTCCTACGAGTGACATATTGCGTGGTAAGGGTTGGGATAGCTTCAAAAGCAAAAATCAATAGTATGTTTGAAATTCTTGATTTTAGTGTTTTCAGTTTAGCATTAGCTTTGGACTTATATTTGACTTTAATTTTAGCTCAAGTTGAGCCCAACCTTGTCCAAAACCTTGAGCATGTCCCTGACCAACAACAACCTTCTCAACCACATAAAGACCAAGAGCACAAGACTAATGAGGAGCATTGAGCTGGAGTCAATGACGAGGAACTGTCCAACCAAGTCGACCTCAACCAAGATGATGGTGATGATCCCTGTGGGGCAGATATACTGGAGGGAGGCTGTGAAAGGAGTTGAGAGGCCCAAGAAGACTATCATATACATTTAGTGGCAAATCAGATATATTTGTGTATCTTTTTTCCATAATTAGAAGATTAACCTATACATCTAGTGGCAATATCAGGTATATTTGTGAATCTGGTCTAGTGGTGTCTAATAGTTCTCCGGAGAAAAAAAGGCATGGAATATGCATATAATGATGATGGTGAGTACTGAGTAGCAGCAGCTTAAGATGATGGTTGAAAGGTAAAACTGGCGGACAACGAGAAAATTCCCCCAAGAGCAGGGCCTAAAGAATAATATTTGATGAGTCTTTTAGTGTGTATGAGATAGAGAGATGAATATGAGTCTTTTAGTGTGTATGAGATAGAGAGATGAATATAAACTCATCAAATATTATTCATTTTATTGAGTCTTTCATGAGAGACTATAACTAGTGTGCGTTGTGTTGTGTTGTTGTTTTGCTAGTCGTTGGTGTTTGCCTGTATGTTATAATTATTATTACTAGTCATCAGACTCAGATTTTAATGAGAGGTCTGGCATTTACATAATTAAGGCTGGTTAAAATTCAGCAAGGCTAGTTCTATACTGGTCTGTATCGTGTGAGGAGGAGAGCCTCAGAGAAGCAAAGGCTGTTGGCCTTTGCCATTCCTTTTATACTCATTTCCTGGGACGTGCTTGGACCTCCTGGGAAGTGGCTCGAACTTTTTCCTTTCTCTTAATATGAGATTTTTGACTCACTGCTGTTCATTTTTTCTAACAGAGATGTGTAAAATAAAACAGAGATGTCACAACTACAGTCAGTTTTACTTTAATTTTATTGCATATTATTTTTATATGTTATTTTTAATTAATATTTTATTTGATGGTGGTTGTTTGGTTGTAACATTCAGGGAGAAAAAAGAATCGAAGACTTATCACATGAGGAAGAAGAAGAGAGTTAATGAACTGTATAAGTGAGAATAAATATTTGGTTCAAAAATATATGTGCTGTTTTGGCATTCCGAGATCATCATGATTGTAAATATATGGAAGAAACCAAATCAAAGTTTTTGTGTTCAAAATGGATGAAATTGTTGTTTTTGGTCGACCACATGCATGTTCTGTCGACTTGGTCGGGAAAAGTCCAAAATGGATATGTATATTTCAGTGATTCAAGTTATTGCAGTGATTCAACTTTTTAGTCGACCAAATGTATGTTTAGTCGACTTAGTTGGGAGATCTTAAAGAAGCATTTTAACCTTTTAAACATTTATAATTTTAAAAAATAAAAATAAAATAATAACATGTGGTTCTAGGGTGGTCACATTGAACCCAACCTGACCCCGACCCAATCCGAAATTGACGGGTTGAGTCCGTTTAGCTGCAGAAAAATATGTATCCAGAAATATTATTCTTGCATACAACCACATCGCCTAAAAATATTTCTGGAGGAAAAAGCGGATGATAAAAGCCTAAAAAATATTTCTGGAGAAAAAAATGGATGATAAAAGCATGCATAAGCCGCATTCACTCTCCACCGCATCAGCATTAAAGCGTCTAGATCAATGTTTTCCCTTCATACAAATCACATACAAATTTTAACCAAGAATCTATATTATCCCTTCCCACTAAATTCGACCAAAATTTAACTTTCAAGAAATTGAACTTAAAAAAAAAAACGGATAACGTATTTATATAGAAACAAGAAGTAGGTTTTTACATTTGTTTTATCACAATTAACTAACAATCCAATTCAATCCAAAGTGCGCGCAAGCTGACTCGGACACCCATGGATACTAAAAAAAAAAAAAAAAAAAAAAACAACTGACAATCCAATTCAAATACACAAAAAGACCCTATGCATATCTCTGTGGTTCAAGCTCTGCAATTCTATCAATTTAAAGATTTCTAAACTGACCCTAATTCCATCAACCGCTGAAGCTGCTATAATCTTGCCATTGTGATTCAAGCATTTAAACAGATTGGGAAATTTCCACAATCAATTATTATTTTGTTTTGGGAACAAACTTATCAGCTGCCATTTAAACAGAATAACAGACAAATCAATTTAGTCCATAAAGATTAAAGAGTGTAATTAAAATAATACATTCAAAATTGAAATTATTAAGGAAAAAAAAAATACCCTTAGAAGCTTTTGTCAAACAGAAGAAGTAAATTTAACTAGAAGCCAGCACTTCAATCTCAAACAAGTAATTTATTACAATCGTGAAAACTGCAATGACAAATTACCCACACCAAGTGATCATATTTATATTCACTGTTCAATTAATAACTTTGTATTTTTACCTAAAATATCTATTTGAAAACCAATGCTAAAATAAAAATAAATAAATAAATAAAATGAGCAATTACCCACCAACACTCCTCTGAATTGTTGACTACACTGACCACTCATAAATGAGCACCAACAATAGTACGGAGCCATAGGAGTAGTACAATGATGAATAAGATTCGTTTCATGAGGATTGATGTATTCAATATCACAATTGTTTGATTGAACTACTATTTAGACAAACAAGGATTTGATGATTAAATTACACTACTCAAAATTAATTAAATTAAACTACAACTATGATGCAATAAATGATAGTACTAGACAAGCAAGCAAACAAACTCAAACACGTGGTTATCAATATGTGAATTAGGCTAAGGCCTTTGATTCCACCTAACCAATTCTCATCAATTTTAGGCATGTCATTGAAATAAAATATGCAAGTGTGTTTTTAGATTCGTGATACCCTCAATTAGTCTCTAATCACTCTCAAGTTCTCTTGTATCATGGGCTCAACCACTTCAACCCTTGATCAACTCTCGGTCTATCTAGGCATCTTCACGGCTTTTCTCAAATCAAACACTATCTTGTCACCACCAACTCTTAATGTCATTTTGTCATCCTTCAAATCAATCAAAGCTCCCGCCATTTTTAGGAATGGTCTTCCTAAGAGCAACGAGATCTCTACATCCTCTTCCATCTCTAGGACAACAAAGTCTACATGGAGTAAATTGCACCTAACAACTAGAGCTTTACCCTTTTACACCCAAAAATAATTTTATTGTTATTTTTTTTTTAAACTGCAAGAATTTAATAAGGACCGGGGAGGCCAAAGGGAACAAAAAACACAAAAACAAAGCCACCACAAAACAGAGCAAAGCAAAAACAAAACAAAACAACAAAAACAACAAAAGCCACTACAAAGCAAAGCCTAAACAGAATAAAAGGAAGTAGGAGAAAAACACCAGGTAGCAGAGGACAGACAAAAACCTCATCTGAGAACACCCCAATCCACAAAATCCCCATTCATATTGGACCCTTTTCTTAGCAAGAGAGTCAGCCAGCGAATTTGAAGCCTGGCACATGTGAACAATCATGATATTTCCATGTGTCAACAAAAAGAAGCGAATGTCATAAATAGAATTGACATGCTTAAGCTACCAAAACTGGCGATGTTGATCCAAGAAACCGTAGTTTTCAAGTCAATAATGATAACAATATTCCGGCTGAGAAGAACAAACTTTGAGGCACACAGCTTGCAAGCCCTCTGAATGCCCGAGATTTCAGTAGAAATGGCATCTTGAGCACCGATAAAAATAGAAAAACTACATAAGAATTCCCCTTTTGAATCCCTGAGCACACCGCTTACACCGGCTAAACCGGTAGAGCCTCTGGCAAACCCATCAATATTTAAGAATAAAGAATCAGACGCAGGAGGAGACCAAGCTTCACCATTGTGATTCTTAACGGAAACAGTATCCACACAACTCTCTTTTAAGTCAAGAATGAGATGAGTGATTGGCTCAAGAATCCCAACACCGCATTGTTTGAACCACAAAACGGCTTTGAACTTAACCGTATCTACAAAGAGAGCAAGACTAGGAACTTTTGCATTGAAGACCACCTGATTTCTAGCTTCCCAAGCAGTCTTCCAAACCACAGCACAAAACTAAGCTTTTCAAACTCTAAGGGGCTGTTTGCTTTTTTGTCTAAAGTCTTATAAGACCTTAATTTATTAGATATATGGATAAGTCTTAAAAATTAAGATATTATGATATGTTTGTATTTTTCATTTTAGATGACTTATTACAAATATAAAATTGATTAGGTTGTGTTAGGGTTTCTTCAAAATTGGGAATTTTTGGAAAATTGATTTTTAGTATTTTATTATGTGCGGATAAAATCATAAATGTATGAATTGTTATAAGATATTTTTGGAAATTTATTAAAAAACTCTACTGTATCACTTTTTGAATAAGATAAAAGTCAAAAAATTTTACTTTTTCTAAAAGACATATATATCTTAAAATAAGATATAAGTTGAAAAAACAAACAAACTGATTTATCTTAATTTAAGATATAAGAGGTAATAAGTCTTATTGGGAAAAAAACAAACAGCCCCTAACATTACGAAAAGAAGGACAAAGACCAGGCCAACTGATCGGACGATTTATATACCTATTTGAGGTCCCCATTCCCTATTGTTTGTTCTCGTTTTCGAGCTTGTTTTTGTATATAATGGGTTTTGTGAGCCATGTGTAGGTACATATTCCCTACAATAATGTTTTGTGCTTAAAGTCAAGTTTGGGAGGCGAAACCGAGCAAACAATGAGAATTGGAAGCCATTCAGAGTTGTCGCGGCCTCGCCGTTGACCCAAACCGCGGCGTGATTCATGATCAACCACGGCAAGCAAAACCATGTTTCCGTGGTGGATCCGCCGTTGTACTAGAACGCGACATTGAGACCGCGGCACTGGTCAACTCTGATTTCCAAAGGTTGATGGGCTGAAATTGTAAAATGTCCATGCAGAACACCCAACTTTCGGGGTCTATATCTCCCTCCTCAGATTGAACTGGGTTTTGTACCATATATTTTTAGAAAGCCCCGGAAGTCTACTTTCCAGCGGTTTTTACGGATTGCGATTCCGAGCTTTCTAGAGGGAGTTATGCCCGTTTCCGTAACGGTGCGCGAGACTGGAAACCTGACCGCGGCAAGACCGCGGCAAAGGCAACGACAGCGGCAGTTCAACCGCGGAAATCACTGTCGCGAGAGTGCCGTCGTGCCAAGACCGCGGCACACCTGATGCCAAGACCGCGGCAAGCTGTTTTTGAGGGGCAAATGTGTCCTTTCGCACCCCAATTCGTCCCCAAACTTTCCCTAACTATAAATACACCACTTTCCTCTCTTCTCAAAGAGTTCCACACCTCCCACACCCAAAAAACCGAAATCTCCATCATCTTCTTCCTCCTCCATCTTCTTCCCCAAATAAGTGAGAGCTTCAAGCTCCCATGGAGGATTTTCCTCCATGGGAGCTCACCATACATCTCCACCACCCATTTTACACTACATCCACTCATCTAGGAGTAGATTACAAGAAGAAAGGAGTGGTCTTTGGACCAAAAACGGGCTAGGAAATCAAGGAGAGCTTGGAGGAGTGTCTTCAAGGGTTTTCTCCTTTTAACTCATTTCTTTTTGTATTTCTTGTTTTCTTGGATGTAATCACCTATTTGGGAATTTTGTAAACCTACATTTGTGCAATATATGTATGAAATGTTTCTTAAATTCTTTGGGTTTTGTTCTACTCTTTGCCAAATCTATAATTTTCCCTCTTGTTGTGATATTCATGTGTGTGGATGGTAAAAATCGATATGTATGCATGAATGGGATTAGGAGTAGAGTAATTTAGATTAGGAGTAGTGTAATTTAGCTTCCCATGATTGTTTGTATGTTGATGAGTGAGCCAAAATGCTATGTTTAGAATGATTTGAGTGTTTGAGTATTAGCTCCAAAGAGTGGGAAAAGCTTGGTTGATTATGCATTCACATGCTAGATTAGGCTTGGGTTCCATATTCTTGTGCTTAATGGGTCTTTTTATTAAGGCACAATTGCTCATCCCATGGCTTGGGTTGGGTGATGAATTGATTTTGGTGAATTCCTTAATCAAGAGAATGAACCCTTAACTTGAATTGAATGTTCTTAATGATAACAATCAACTATTTGCACATTGTTGTTTGGTGAGCTTGTCCCATTTTTAGCCATCCATCTTAGGGAGATTTGAGAGATAAGGAGAGAGCTTTCTCTATGAGAGAGTTGAGCATTCATGAGATTGGAGACCGCCGTAATAGTATAGTGGTGAGTACATATCGGATTGACAACCGAGAAACCCGGTGTTCGATTCCCGGTTACGGATGGGGTCTCCTTTCTATCTATTTTGTATTTCTTTCTTTGTGTTTTTGTCTCATCTTTGATGTGTACTTTCATTCATTAGGGTTTGATGTAAATCTAGCATTGTTGCCTCTTTTATTAAATATGTTTGTTGATGGTTGAGTGGTCATTTGAAGTGCTTAATGCTTTTGAGTGGTTAGCCACCACTTGAATGAACCTTGGTTGTTGTGTGAAGGACCGAGAGGTGAAGCACGCAACGTGCATGAGTAGATTGGTCACTACATGCAGGGTAAGGTAGAGATACGCGAGGCTTTTGCATGTAAAGCCGCTATATGTGTCTCATAGTTCTTAATGAACTCGTGTGCAGCTTAGGTAACCATCCGTTGATAGGTTGCTGGTGCATGTGGGTATAGCCTTTGTTACTCGAGAGAGAATATTGGTGAAGATTAAGTGAGCACGGCTTTCAATATTGACAATGCATGTTTGTATGAAATTGTGTGATTGCTATGGTTGAGTCATTTACTTAGTGTAACCATTTATATGTCACATCTCTCACATTCATTCTATCTTTGTAAATACTTTTGTACATAATTTATCTTTTCATTGCAATATTTACATTTAATGCACACACACACACCTCAATTCGTATTTTCCAAATAAGCTAAGCTAACGATGGTTGACGGATTCCACCTCCCTGCGGAATGATACCCTTGCTTGCACGCTATACTAGTCTCTTGACTCGTGCACTTGCGAGGTTGAATGTGAAATTCAAATCTTTTGATACACCTCAACGACGTGTCATCACCAACCCAAAAACCAACCCTCCAAAGAAACATTCTGAGAGCAAACAATATCCCACCACCCCAAAACTGTGGTCCACAACTTCCAAGTCCAAACACAATGCAAAAAAAGATGGTTGATAGATTCAAAACCAGAATTGCACAGCTTACACTCCATCTCTACCTGAGACCCTAAACCAAACCGCGATAGAACCTCATTCACCGCTAACCTCTATTTGAGAAGTTGCCACATAAAAACTTCCACTTTAGGCGGACAAACTTTTTGCCAATGAGGTTTCAGAGCAATAGTCTTCAAGGCTACGATAAAAAGAACCATCTGAAAAGATGTCTTTTAGACACAAAGACCAAGCCAAAGAATCTTGCAAAAGCTTGCGAATGGAAATCTTCTCCAAGAAAGAAAGGAAACTTCTCCACTTCAAGACCTCCCAATCAGCTAACCCCTGACCTATGACTTCTCTTCCTCCTATAATCTTTTTTCCTTGATCCGCGCTGAAAGAAGGCGTATGCAGCTTATGTGCCATTTGTTGTCCTTTGACTTCTCTTTCTCCCATAACTTTTTCTCCTTGATCCATAGTAAGAAGGCACGTCCAGCTCATGCTCCAATTGCTGTCCTTTGACTTATCTTCCTCCCATAACCTTTTTTTCTTGATTCACACCAAAAGAAGGCACATCATCTCTTTCCTTGATTGGTAAAGCTTTCAAAGCTGCCTGAGAAGACCACCTCTTCAAACCTAGATACTTCGCTGGTTTAGTATGATCTGTCAGAAAGGAATCTTTAGAAATCTTCACGTAAAATAATTCACTTCCAGCCGAAACCTTAATTAAACCAGGGCTGGACTGATTATGAGGAATTAAAACCAAGATCCTTCCTCTATCAAACCTCTCCTTTTGCATAGTTTCTTCATCAACCAAAAGAGGTTCACCTAGTAACCTACCCAACTTGATAAAAAATGTTTCCTTCTAAAATTTCAAAGGGACTCCAACACATTGGACCCACACCAGACGAGCATAGGGAGCTGTAGAATTAACTCCATTCTCCATTGAGGAGAATCTGTCATCTCAGTAAAATCTACTTGAAACAAAGCCATCTCTTTCCAATTTTGATTCAAAAATCCATAGAATCCTTTTGTCATCTAGATACATTGAAGAAAAGGAAATACCTCTTGAAACTAATATTTGATTCACATTAGAAACATTGAAAAATTCCTTTAAAATGCCCATTGCGCACTTGGATAGCTATTCATTTTCGTTGTCTTTGCTATTCCACTCCATTTCCAACGTTTGTTCTGCCTCTTCTTTAACACAACAGGTATGGTTCCCTTTCACAACCTCAACAAAAGATCGATTTCCTCCATTGCCACTATCCCAACATTCTCTATCTCCCACATTTGGCAAACCTTTATCACCATGTGCACCATACTGCTTAAAGCCCGAGCTTCTTCTATTGTTCTAGCCAAACAATGTCACTTTTGCTCGTGTAGGCAAGCCGAAAACGAGCATACCATCTACCATCTTTACCACTTTGGATGCCTCCTCCATTGACTCAAACCGAATGAACCCAAAACAGCTCTTTCGAGAGCTCTTTTTTGATGATAAGAACACATCTTTGACCTTCCCAATAGACTTAAAAATCCCCCGCAAACCAAACGAATCCAGGCAAGGATGTAGATTGTCAATAAAAAATTGAAACCAACCCTTCCCTAACATCCCTAATCGGAACCCCGCCGTTAAAAGCTACCTCGCTCCCTTCACGGCCAAGGGAGTCAAGCTCTCTCTCTCTCTCTCATTTTTGGTTACTACCGAATTTCCACTATCACTGTTAATCAGACCAGTAATTTGGATTTTGCTTCTGGTCGTGCTTCCATATTTGTTTCATTAATTAGTAATTTTAGCTATAATCTCTCAAGGCAAAATCATTGTTTCTTATATTATACCTTGTTGATAAGTACATTTTGTTACACCATGTCTGGATTTTATTTTCGAAAGTATAACTATAAAACAAATCTAACGAGATATATATATAGTTTTGCATATAAATAATTATTCTCTAGAAAGGGAATGAGTTACCAGCTTCTTATGTTAAAGGGTTGACTGTTGAGTGACATATTCTTGATTCTTGAACGAACAAAAGGGTGTCCCGGTAGCAATGGAAGGAGTTTCTCTCTTCAACTGTTGCAAGATCCCTTTGTTTGATACTTTGATATGTCCTGTAGTTTTTGAGCAATGTAAAAGATGTTGACAAGTAATGAGTTGTCTTGTCAAAATTTATATAGAGTTGATAGGGGTTAAATGGAATCCACTAGGATATATATTGACGTTATATATATATATATATTACTTTCTCTAGCTATCTGGATTTTGTATGAGCCGTTGGATTGGTTCAAATGATCAAAGCAAATTAAGGTGAACAAATGGATATATTATATATATACTTAAGTTTTGATTTTGCATTTAACAATTAATGGCCATACATGTCTCTCGTCTTTTCTCTTTCTGAGGAAAAGTGTGAAAGTAGTCATGTCCACTAGGTAGTCTGTCTTCTTCGGCTAGAGGCAGCGGTTGTCTTTTCCGATTCGAGCTATTTCTCTTTTCCTCTCTTCTTTTTATCCCTTTTAGTCATGAATACAACGGAGATAGCAAAGTTATGTGAGAACCTTTCACTAGCAAATGAAGATAGAGCCGTTCTGGAACTATCGAAGGATGCCAAAGTAGACAGTGTGGAGGATGTTGATCGATGTTTAGCGGGAAAGTTCTAACGGGAAAGAAAGTCAACAGAGAGGCATTCAAGGGTCTGATAGAGCAGATCTGGTACCCATTTGGTCAGGTTGAAGTTGAGTTGGTAGGAGACAATACTTTCATGTTTTACTTTATTAACAAAGAAGATCGGAATAAAGTCTGGCAAAGAGGGTCATGGCACTTTGGAAAGAACCTAATAGCCCTAGAAATACTGGAAGGAATAGGAGACATCTCCAAGCTGGGATTCAATAAGGCTAACTTCTGGATTCAGATCCACGACCTTCCCATCTTGTGTATGAACTGGAGAACAGCCAAATGGTTAGCGGAACATAGGTGAGACTATGGAAATACTGTCCGAATCTAGGGATTGTTAGGGTAAGTATATGAGAGTGAAAGTGTGTATCAACATTTCTAAACCCCTGAAACATTGGCTTAGATTAAAGTTGAGCAAATATGATGAAGTCACAGTTGTGGGTTTGAGATACGAGAGACTCCCAAAGTTCATTACGCCTATGGTAGAACTGGCCATGGCATTTTGGAATGGTCAGATGTAGAAGCTAGGAAAACAGCTATAGATGGAACACCTACCAAATTCGGATCCTGGTTGAAAGCTTCATCCCCTAAAAAGGTCACTCAAAGACCAAACTCTCTAGGATATGGAAGCTCATTAGACAGATCTAGATCTAAGGAGGGGTCTCGTGAAGGTGAAGGGGATGGTTCTGTAAGCCTGATACCAGGATCTCTAGCGTCCCATAAAGGCGATCTGGCAATCTCTGTGGCAACGACCAGTGGGAAGACGCAGGTTGCCTTACTTTCTGAAGTTGGGCAAGGGTCAACCCATGTTTAGGATATGTGTTTGGATGGGCTAACTTTTGGGCCAACTATTCCCCCAAAAGAAAAGGGACTAGCAATGGGTAGGAATCTTACTGACCCACTTCTTAGATCGGAGAGTTCAAAAATCCTAGCCCATTTACTACCAAATAATACAACCCTTCCTAAATCCATGGAGTGTGAAATCACAGAAATATCAAATGGTCTAATCTCTCAGTCTGAAACCTCTAAACCTCTTTTTTCCCTAAAAAAGAAAACTTCAAGGAAATGAAAATGATCCACCAGAGAAGAAAAGAACCATTTAAATCTCGGAATAACCTCCAGCCTCTTTCATAGATTGATAGAGATCAGTAAATCCTCTTAGAAACCCCACAAAGGTATTGTCTCTTCTCCTTCATTCATAAAGAAAGGATTTTCGTCCACAAAGGGGAAGAGTCCTCAGAAATTCAAATCTCCCAGTCACAGTTCCCCCAAAAATTAGAATGGTTCGGATGGTAATGTGTGTAAGAGGAAATTGATCTTTGATTTAATTTCTGAAGATGACAGAGTCATGAAGAAAGGAAGAAATCATAACCTATCCCCAGAAACTGTTATATCGGTGGAGCCTGCAATTCAGGCCCATCGGGAGCAATGAGCAGCCTTAGTTGGAACGTGCAGGGTCTCAAGAATCCCCGTATGTTCGCGGCCTTGTCAATGCTACAAAAAAAGTATTCCCTGAATTTAGTCTTCCTTTTGGAGACGAAAATCAATGGTAACAAAGCTGGTAATATAAAAGTTCTGCTGGGTTTTGATAGTTGTTTCTGTGTTGATAGTAAAGGAAGTAGTGGTGTCCTCCTTCTTCTTTGAAAGGATAGTATTATTGTTTCAATTCTCTCTTATTCCTCTGGTCATATAGACGCTTGTGTCTGTATAAGTGATGGTTTTTTATGGCACTTTTCGGGTTTCTATGGCGACCTGACCCCCAAGAAAAGGATTGTCTTATGGTCTCTGCTCCGTTGCCTTAGGGACACTAATAATCTTCTGTGGCTTTGTGAGGGTGGCTTCAATGAGTTGTTGTGCATGAGTGACAAGGAGGGTGGCTCTGTTAAAAATGTTTCTGGTTTAATTCAGTTTAGGCAAGCTATGGACGATTGTAATTTCTATGATTTGGGATTTACGGGACCTAAGCTAACATAGAATAACAAAAGGGATGGTAAGAATAATATTCAGGAAAGGCTGGACAAAATTTTGGCCAACAATGAGTGGGGTGACCATTTCTAGAAAGCTCAAGTTTCTCATTTGGGTTTCCACTCTTTCGATCATCGCTCCATCCCCTTGAATTATGCTCCAATGCCCCCTTTCTCAGAGGGCGTGGTAGAAATTTCTGGCTTAACCCCATTGGCTGAAAGATGTTGAATATAGCAGTTTAGTGAATATAGCCTGGCTCGAGAAATGGGACATTGATCTTGCCAGAAATCTAAAGTCTAAGCTGCTTTGGTGTGCCTCCAAATTGAGTGCTTGGAGTCAACGTAAATTCGAAATCTTCGTAAACAGATTGAGGACAAACAAAAGAAATCAAGAGGTTTTATGTCAAAAGTGGGAAACCAGGTATGATATCTTCTATCAGGTGTTTAGAGAAAGAAGTTGAGGGGCTTATGGAGCATAAGGAAATGTATTGGAAGCAGTGAACCAGGGCTGATTGGCATTAGGCTGGCGATCGGAAATCAAGGTTCTTTCATGCCCGTGCCATCGCTAGGAAAAAAGGGAATTTCATCTCTAGTCTTTTGGATTTGAATGACTGCCCTCAAAATACAAAAGAAGGTCCCTCCCAGGTAATTAATGATTTCTTCACCTCTATCTTCTTTTCTTCCAATCCTACTGATGGTGACATTCAGAATGCCTCTAAAAACATTAAGTGTTGGCTGAATAAAGCTATGAAAAAGGACTTCTGCTCTACCTTTACTGCCGACAAGATAAAATCCGCTATTTTGATCTGAATTCCACCAAGGCCCCTGGCCCAGATGGTTCCACGCAATTTTATTTCAGAAGGCTTGAAGTGTTATTGGGGTTGATGTTACAAATGTTTGCCTGAGAGTTTGGAATGGAGAATTGTCAGTGAAAGAGTTTAATAAAACTAATGTGGTTCTAATTCCCAAAGTGAAAAATACAGTTGAGATCAAGGATTTTCATCCTATTTTGTTATGTAGCATGATCTACAAAATCATTACTAAAGTACTGGCTGTGAGACTCAAATAAATTTTGTCGTTTATAATCTCTCCTGCTCAGTCTACTTTCGTGCCAGGAAGACAGATATTTGACAATGTGCTTGTGGCATTTGAATCTCTCCATTCTTTGGGCCGTAAGAAATATGAAAAACAGGGGCAAATGGCGATTAAGCTCGACATGAGTAAAGCTTACGATAGAGTGGAATGGCAATTATGGATAAAATGGATTTTCTAGAGCAGTGGATCAACCTGGTTCTAGATTGTATCTCATCATCCACTATTTCCTTCCTTCTTAATGGTCAAGTGTATCCCCTTCCAGAGGTTTAAGATAGGGATGTCCCCTTTCCCCGTATTAGTTTATCCTGTGTGCGGAGGCTTTCTCCTACCTGATCACTAACTCTGAAAGAGGGGGTCGCATGCTGAGCTCCAGATGTTGTAGAGGAGGTCCTCTCATTAGCCACATCTTCTTCGCGGACGATAGCATCCTCTTCAGTAAGGCCTTTGTTGTTAGTAGCAATCACATCCGGCTGCTCATTTATACTTATGAAAAAGGTTCAGGCTAACAAATAAATCTGTCTAAATCCAAAATAACTTTCAGTCCTAAAGTGCTGATTCCTACAAGAAGAGCTATTCAAACTGTTTTGGAAATTGAGGATTGTAACACTTAAGAAAAATATCTTGGGCTCCCTTCTTCGGTGGGCAGAAACAAATCTCGGCCGTTCAATGAAATTAAAGTTAGAGTTTGGAAAAAGTTGCATAGCTGGAAAGGCTCTCAGTTTTCGTTGGGGGGTAAGGATGTGCTCATTAAGGCGGTGGCCTAGGCCATCCCAACCTATACGATGAGTATCTTCAAGCTGCCAATGTCGCTGTGCAAAGATCTTAGTTCTATAACCTCCAAATTCCGGTGGGGTTCAAGAGACGAAAAAAGAAAGATAAGTTGGGTCAGTTGGAAAAACCTTTGCTTTCCTAAAAATCTAGGGGGTTTGGGCTTCAAAGATATTTGCCTCTTCAATCAAGCTATGCTTGCTAAACAAGCTTGGCGGATTCTCTCCTACCATGCTTCTTTGGCAGCCCAAGTCCTCAAGGCCAAGTATTTTAGCCAGGTTGATTTTCTCTCAGCTTTCGTTAAAGCAGGTTGTTCTTATGCTTGGAGAAGCTTGATGGGGTAGAAAGTTGCTTTCCAAGGGCCTCCGGTGGTCAATTTGTGACGGAAGTAACATTAGTGTGTTCAAGGATAAATGGATACCACGTTCAAGCTCTTTCAAACTAATCACCCATGATCTAGGTACGAATATCAGAGTGTCGGACCTTATGACTAGTAATAGGCACAGCTGGAATAATGACACTCAATCATCTCCTGCTCTCGATCGATAAAGAGGTAGTTCTCTCTGTTTCAGTAAGCTGGAGAGACGGACAGGACTCTCTTATGTGGCATTATGAAAAAAATAAAAGGAGTATTCGGTGAGGAGCGGCTATAGTCTCGCTTTACAAGAAAAGATTCATGCCTCTATCTCTAACACCCCCTATAGTAAGTAAATGGTGGAGCTTTCTATGGAAGCTTAACATCCCCCCTAAGGTCAAAATCTTCATTTAGCGAGCCTGCTTGAATGCCACCCCCTCATCGTAAAATCTCTGGAAAAGAAAGGTTGTGAATGTTCCCAATTGTAATAGTTGTGCATCTAATGTGGAGTTCGCTAGTCAGATCCATTTTCGGCTGTAAAGTGGCTAGAAAGGTTTGGGATTTATCTGCTTTTAGCTCTTTCCTTGTCAATTGCAGGAAACTTCCGGTGCAGGAAATTTTTTCTTTGGTGTCTGCTCAGTTATCTGGTGATGTTTTCTGTTTTTTCTGTTTGCTTGCTTGGGCTGTTTGGGAGAACCGCAATTCTTGATTATGTCGTGGCATCTCTAGGGAGCCTGAGATGGTGGTGACCTGGGCATCTAATTTTCTTGTTGAATACTAGAATTCAAAACAAGCTCTTTCGCCTCCCATTCCTCCATCTTCGGCTAGTCCCCCATGTGATTGGCTTCCCCCGTCGCCTAGTAAGCTGAAGCTCAACACTGTTATCTCCTTCCGTAAGAATTCCAGCATATGGGTTAGGGCTGCTATCCAGGACTGTAAAGGTAATGTCCTTGCAGCTAGGTCCATTTCGCTAGTTGGCTTTTTCTTTTCTGAGGTTGCCCAGTTTCTGGCGCTACACGAAGGCTTGTAGCTTGCTAAGGCCCATAATCTTCAAGTCTCTCTAGCCGAGACTTCTTGCCCTAGTGTGGTCACTACTGTCTGCATCCCTTTTCCCTTTCTTGGGGATGTTACGTTTATTGTCTCTGACATTAAGGCGCTTTTTAGTGAAGTCGGTATTTGTAAGTGCCAAGCCATCCCGTCCTCTAGAAACTCCTTGGCACAAAACCTTGCTTCGATAGCCTTCTCCCCTTCGCGAGAGTTCCTGTGGCTGAATCCCAGTCATTTTTCAATTTTTCCTGTTGTGTAATTTCCTCTGTTTCAATCAAAAACCATATATATATATATATATACACACACACACTTAAAACCATGCATACAACATTAGATTCATGATCTTCTTTAATTTGTTGGCAACTGTCTAAAAACTTGCTAGATTAGATTTGTTGTTTTTGTTCTGGATTTTCTAGTCTTTTAGACCACTTGTTCACCTTAATAATATTGTCACAGTTTGACATTAATAAATTTTTCAGTTCGAATATATTATTAATGTATTAATTGGTACTCAATATTTACCTTTGATGAGAATTTTGCATTCAATTTGGTTGGAACTGTAACCTAGCTAGCATTATAGAGCTTGATTTGGCTCGCAAGTTTAGAGTGGAGTTTTCTTAAACTTTTGGAGTAAATACGTTGACCCTCGCCCTCCCCTGTAGTTTGGAATAGATGCAGTTAGCGGGCAATTATACATTTAGTTATTAAAATAAAAAAAACGAATTTAAAATGGAAAAATAAATTATGTTTTAAAATTTTAAATTATCGTCATTTTTTTTTTACTAGCATTTATTGATTTCTTTTTTATAAAATGATTATTTTCACTTTTTTTATTTTAATAATCAAGGGTAATTTGGTCTTTCTATTAGTTCAATTTTAAATGTAGGGAAGGTCAAAGTTTAAATTATATGGAGATTTTTGGGTCTATTTGTAACAAACCCACTCCCCTTTAATAGGGTTGCTGCCTGCTACCTATCCATGATAGAGAAAAACATTTGTTAACTCGTTTTGGATGAAGGAAATGACGGAAACTTAGGGGGAAAGTCAAAAACATAGGTCATAGGATATAATGTCTCTCAGGAATCCTGATTTTCTTTTGATTTTCATTGTTTCATTAATTTTTTTTAAGACCCCACTATTATTTATCTGATTATTTTCTTGAAGATGCATATTTTCATTTTTCAAGACCTAACTCCTGAATCTTGATTGATTTCTCAAAGAAATCCATACATCTTTGTTATAAAAAAAAAGATATAACTGCTGCACAAGTAATATTGAAGAGGTTCCTTTATGAAATGAATGAGACGTAAAAATCCGCACCATAAATAAGAGGCAGTTGACCCGGGACGAGGCTTGATTCTGATCATGATTGTGAAATGTGAACATGAAATCTTTTGTTGGAAAAGAGTTAACTTGTAAATATGATTCGACAACCTTATTTACAATGAAAGACTTATAAGGCTTGTGAACATATGACAAATCTTTTGAATATATATGTATATATATATATTTTTTTTTTGTAATTAAGCATAAGGTGCAGCACTATTAACTTCATTCATGGATCATGATTTTTTTGAAACATACAAAATCTCTTGAAGTCTGCAATTGAAAAATCCGAGAACAGACGGAAGGAAATGCGACCAAACGGAATCTACAAGAGCTTGAGAAGTGGCTTCCTTTTGAAAGCTCAGGATCTACAAAATCATATAAGGAATATTACCAGCAAAACATATGGCAACAAACCGGAGGTGTTAATATACAAAACTTGCCAGTTATAATCTCCCCTGGGATCTCAAAAACAACATAAAACGTGAATTTTGCTTAGAAGCTCATAAATATAATTTCTTTCTCTTCTCTATATATCCCTAGAATTTTTTTCCAGGGTTACCTGTTCCTATTCGTTATTGTTTTACAAATTTAATAAAAAATAAATGTCACTAGAACTGTCATCGACTGAGGACAGTTTGGATTACTTGCACACCAACCGATTCAAATTTCAGAAGATTATTAATCGATAAGTTAATTATACGGGAGAATTCAAGACAAAATGAGAGAGGAATAATTGGTATATTATTGAATAATGCATTATTTTGCAATTAAATAATTGTTCATGATTGATAAAAATTTATCAATATGATAACAAAATTTAGAATGAAACTGAGTACCGAGTACTAATTAACCAAACGATACAATTCAATCAGAAATTAATAAATAAATAACTAAACATGCATATATAGGATACTTTTTCATTACAATGATCAAAAACCCTAAACCCTATAGAATACTTTCATTACGATGCTAATGTTTTCAATGATGGCCAAAGTCCGATACCTCAAAAACCAGAAAACTACTCTAAACTCTAGATCTACAATCCATACAAATCTCCGTCCAATTATTAAATTCAAAATTTTGAGGAAGGAGGTATTATTTGAACCGAAGACCTCATGGTGTAGGAGATATGAGGGGTGTACCATTTAGGTCAACCTCATCTCGTTTAATTGCAATTCCTACAATCAAAATTATAATGAAACAAATGACGAATAATATAAAAAGGATGAATCCATGCCATCGATGCAGAAACTTGAAAAAAACAATTTTCTGTACCTTTGGAGAGCTCTGGATATAAATATCTAACATTGTAATGGGACCAAGTAATAAAGCACAAATTGCCACGATAAACCAGACAAAAGGGAAATTCTGATCTAATATTATCGTCACTGTCTTCTATTGAATTCACTTTCTCTGCAAAAAAGTTCATTCGATTCATCATTGCAAATAAATAATATATAAAAGAGGGTAAAAATATGTGCATTTACATATTTGAATTCCTTTAAAGAGAGTTGATTAGGTGCATGATATCACACATTTTTTTTGTGTGAGAATCGATTACACAACGTTGTGTAATGTTTACCATAACATTATGGAAACGATCCACAATGCTGTGTAATCGAATACCAAACTAAAAACCGCACCTGATAATTTTTATTCTTTTAAAAGACACAATAATATACACTAGGTTGCAAGATGAAAAAAAAAAAAAAAAAAAAAAAAAAAAAAAAAAAAAAAACATATTGCAAAATATGCATGACTTGAAAGAATTAATACAAACAATTACTTACAAAGAAGAAACGATAAAGATTGTAGTACATTAATATCAAATGAATATGCAAAAATTTATAGAAAATCTGAAATTGCTATATTATTTAAAAGTTTTAAATTGATATTGTCTTAGGATTTGTTTTAGAATTAAGATTGCCTTTGAGGCATGTTTACCGATCGAGAATTTTAACGAGGGAAATATAACTTAATTAATGATAATTTTTCAATGAAACTTGATTTCTTTTTATTTTCATTCTCAATTAATAAATGCATACACAATTAATACATACCAAATTTAGTGTGTATTTAATTTTGATTTATTCGATCAACTATGCTTATAAAAACGGATAGTGTTAACCCCTTATGACACATGTTAACAACATAAAAGTTTCTTTTATATGAAACTCAATCACTGTATTTATTGTAACAATATAATAAATACGGTAGTTGACTTTCCTTACGTTGTAACTTTTATGCTCTTAACTTTTCTGCCATTTTTATTAGCAAATCGTCTTCATTTTTTATGAGCCCCAACTGGGCTGCCTAACCAAGTGGGCCGAACCCATGGTCAAGTTTTCTTAAAAACAATTACAAAAAAAAAAACCTCAGATACAAACGTTAAGCCTGTAACACTTTAGAAGTTTTGCAAGTTGCAACTGTTGAAGTAAAACCATGCTGCTTTGTTGAAGTAATACCCCTCCTCACTGTTTCGATTTCACAATTAGGATTGCCTTGAATAAAATTCAAATTCGAATGTAGAATAAATACAGACACAGACTCATATACATATTTAGACGTTTGAGCAAGATATAGATCCAGTCATCTAGATTAGAGTGGTCTATATGTACCGACATGTTTGTTGAAAAACAGAGTCGGTACTTATCAAAAGAGAAATAACGATGATAGAATTTCTTTGCATGATAAACCAAACAAAATGACAATCCTACTATATTATAAGAGTAATTGGTCATTATACATGCTAGGATCAAAATCCACACTCAATCACAAGCTTGATCTACTACATATAATAATATCACCCTACCGAGTAATATCTTGATGGAGTAAAACACAACCTTCTTTGGAAGAATAGATTATTCTTCTCAAGAAATTACTAGGGGCAGCAGAGCTGTACTGTTTCTAGGTTGGAGAATCATAGAGTAAGCTCACCTCTCTCTTCAAAAATGCAGGCAAAGCAAAGGCTGCTGACTGAATCTATTGACAGAATGAGACGATACAAAACATTATTTTGCTATCAATGTCAAAGTTTAGAGAGACTTTTATTAATTATTTATTAGTAGCATGATGAGGAGTAGCAGTTTCATGTTTAATTAACATTAACATGTACTTATATATAGTCCAATTAATAAAAAATAAGACAAGATGCAAGAAAATCGGAATGCATTTCATCATCATTTAGATTCAGAAACAAAATTCCACACATCATGATCATGACATGAAACTAATTGAAAGTCTCTACATCTTACCATCAAGAAGTTGTGACTTACATTCCTAAACAAATAAACTTGGGAGAAGTTTCATTCAAGATCTATAAGTGAACCTGCCCAACTCAGACACCTAAAGAGGCAAAACCTTTCCATGAATATTCTATGTCAGCAATAACAGCACGAAAACAGGATGTTATTCGTCTATTAATACAATAGATACAATGTTGAAAAAGCAAGAGAAGATCAATTTTGAAACTAGAACTTGAATAAGGTATATTGTACATCTCCAACAATCATTGTTATCCTTCCCATATGTTAGATCATATACTCTAAAGTATTGTCATTTCTAATTTAAAATGCGGATATATTAGACATGTCAAGCCAAAGATCTCATATGGGAGGCAATCACCTAATGACCAGATGAGGTTGCAATTTTCATCTAAACCTATAAACAGATTAAGTTGGCTTCCAGCGAAAACCGACATAATGAATGACAACACTGCATTTAAGATGTTAAAGTCAATATAACCAGTAGGTGCCGTAATTCACATCAACGTTGAGAAACAAACAATTTAAGCTTATCTAAGCAAAAACTAATGAAAGCTAGACTTGAATTGAGGAGCTTTTACCTCTTACTTATAGAACCTCAGTTTTCTTTTATGCTTGACAGCTCCCACTAGCTTCTCAATAGATTTATGGGGTTAATGAAATCAACAGGAGGCCTCTCTTTTGAGCATACCAGGAATCCAATCACACCACTGCATGCCAAGTAAGAAAAGAGTTGTCAGGAAATAAATATTTCACTTCCATATAGCAATTCTAAAATCAATCAGTTCGACAAGTTTAAGATCCTATGATAAGTACCGAATTTGCTGCACCAAAAAATATCAGCAGAGTGGGGTAAATAATTGCCACATGTTTTCTGCTATGTTACAGAGGACACCACCATGCCTCAATGCTCTAGCAATCGTCTCAAAGAAAGTAAATCGGTACTTAGTAATAAGACTTTGACATGAAACTTGTAAATTTTTTCAAAAAGAAAATCAAATAAAGCACTCAAGTAAGCTCTGACATAACAAAGCAAACAAAATGATGTAATTTCTCAACAACTTCCAATAATCAACATTTTTAGACATTCAATGTATAATTTGCTATCTGAAACAAGAATTTGCTATATGATCCATTTCCTAACATGTAATTTGCTGCTACAAGTCCATTGCATTGCAGAGATTAGTAAATTTTAAAATGAAACCCTTAAACAAACATCACAATTGACAATAGAAAAGTAAAGAGAAGAAAGCGTACGGTTAGATGCCGATGAGTTCTCGTGAATCCGAACATACCCAATCCGCCAATTGCTTCGAACGCTGAGAATTTATTGAGAATTTTTGCTTTATTTCATTCGATGTTGACCTAAAAACACTCGCTTTTTGTTCCTCTTTTGTTTTTTGAGAGGTTGGAATTGAGAGGAGGACGAGGCAAAGGTGACGTGTGTGAGCACGTCAGACAAGTTGGCCGACGTGTCTTTCCACATCATCAAACGATGACAACGTATTAAATATTTTCAGCCAGATCAGATGACGTGTCGATTGGATGACGTGGCTAACAGGATGGGCTGAATTGGCCGAAATTGGATGGGTTTACTATGTGAGCCCAACAGGCGGATTCACTAAACGAACCCACAAATGTGTTTTGGGCCCAAAATCACAAAAATCCATTCCACTGTAATCCATTCCACAAATGGGCGGATTTCTAATTTGTTGTCTTTAAGGTAATTAAGAAAGTTGGAAAAAGGGAATTAATTGTGATTTTACCTTTTATGATAAAGGTCATACGTACTAATCAACCTTGAACCCCAATGAGATTATGAGTTCAAATCGATCATATATCCCGTCTGGCTTCTCGATCCGACTCATAAAAGAATACTCTAAAAATATAAATCACACGATGAGACTAGTAATATTAATTATTCCTCTTACCCCTCCACGTACTGCAACTAGTCATGACTCTCTCTACTGATCTTGTTGTGAAGAATTAAGTAGTGTCGTCTTCTTCTTCGCTGATCTCTTCCAAGAGTCGCATCCATGCACGATTGTGATCATCAACACCGTAAACATCACAGTCGATGACAGCTGTTCGGGAGGGAAGAAAAGGGTTATTGTGTACCTTGTTGAAGAGGTGGTAACCGACAAGTAATCCCACGTCCGAAAACCAAGTTGTTATATTCTCCATATGTACTAAGAAAAAAGAATCCTAAAAAGAAGCAATCATTAAGAAAGTGTTGTTGAAGAATAATTATTTCCTGATGATCGAAGTGAGAAATTAGGGTTGCAGTAAATGCCATGTGATATATATGATCACAACAAAAGTATACAAAATTGTATTTATAGGGAAATTTATATCCTACTTAGATAAGAGTTTTAATAAATGTAGAGTTCCCAATTAATATTTGTTGATTTTTGAATAATTATTACATTTATTCAGATGAAGTTTCCATTTCTAATAAGGATTATTAGATCGAATAGGAAATTAATTCTAAGACCTATTTTAATTCGGATACAATTCTCTACTCTCACGGAATTTGATTATTAATATCATTCATGCTACTCCATCTCTTAATATTTCTCTTTTTAATTTCATATCAAAGATTGATCATCAAGATCAAGGTTGATATATCATGGAGAAGTATCAATTGCTTGATGAAGTAGGTGAAGGTGCGTTCGGTCGAGTCTGGAAAGCTTTGAATAAGCATTCCGGTGAAGTTGTTGCTGTCAAGATGCTGAAGAAGAAATTCCATTTATGGGAGGAGTGTTTGAGCTTGGAAGAGATCAAGTCTTTACTAATTCTGAAACATCCCAATATTGTGTCGCTCAAGGAAGTCATCCGAGAAATCGACAACAGTTTGTACTTTGTGTTCAAATTCATGGAATGCAATCTATTCCAGCTTATGGGATCAAGAGCCGAACCTTTCTCCGAATCCGAAGTTAGGTATTGGTGTTTTCAGGTTTTTAAAGGCCTACATTATATGCACGGGAAGGGTTATTTTCATCGTGATCTTAAACCGGAGAATTTGCTCGTTTCAAAAGGTTTGATCAAGATTGGTGACATGGGTTCTGCTAGGGAGATCAATTCTAACCAGCCTTGCACCAATTATGGCATGACACGTTGGTATCGAGCTCCAGAAGTGATACTTGGTTCAGAGAATTACAGCTTCAAAGCGGATATGTGGGCAATGGGAGCTATCATGGCAGAGTTGTTTATATTCAAACCTGTCTTTCCTGGAAAAGATGGCCCCGATCAAATGTTAAAAATATGCCGCGTTTTAGGCAGCCCAACTATGGAGTCTAGCAAGTGGTTTGAACTATAAATTTCCGCAGCTTCCGGGTGTGAATCTGTCCTCTTTGATGCCATTGACGAGTTGGAATGCAATTAGTCTGATCAAGTCGCTGTGTTCATGGGATCCAAGCAAGAGACCAAGTGCTTCAGAGGCATTGAAACATCCATTTTTCCATGCTTGTTACAATAGTATTCCACCATCTCCTTGTCTAAGAGCGAGTGTCAATAACACCACAACCAGGGAAGAATTTGAGCAAATACGATCCTGCATTAATCGAAATTTATTTGTTTTCTTAGATTATTAGTATATTTTATGAATGTTTTTTTAAGGGTGGTTTTCAAATCCACACCACAATACAAGTAGTATGTAACTCTCTCTCTCTTTTATTGAAATCAATGAAATTCAATCACATAATATATATGCTGTATATCTAATGGAGGCCGTGAAATATATATGAAACTGTACAACTCCATATCGACTGTGATTTTTATAACTTGTTACAATTCAATATGGATTTGGCAACTCGAATATTTTTCAAACAATCAAAACCCATAAAATGCGACATCATCGTCATTTGCTCAAATGGCTACACTGCCTAAATGAGTAAACCGACCCTAATTGATAAGTTAATTATACGGGAGAATTGGAGGAAAAATGTGAGAGGAAATGGTAAATTATTGAATAATGTATAAACAAAATGAGCTGAAAATGGTAATGTATAGATGTTTATGGAGAACCAAATTCCTAACAATAAAAAAGTCTTGTCTGTTGCCTCTGCCTTTTCTCTCTTTGTATGGGTAAGTGATGTAGGACAAAAAAGAATGAACCGCAGTCCAGACTGTGCCCTGACTCCATCAGATGAAATCTAATTTGGGCAATTATTTTATTTTATTAATTTGGGTCTTTGTTTCTTGTTTAGCAAGTTTATTTATTTTAGTTTGATTAGGAATTAAATTTAGGTTTTGGAAATAAATCAAACTTACCTTTTTGGTAAGATTTGATCTTTGTTTTTCAGTCAAATTAGGAATCATGAATCTTAGAAGATTATGATTAGTTTTGATATTTTTCTGTTTTAGTTTTTTTTAGGAATGTCGTATTCGAGTCATATTAGGATTAGGGTTAGGGTTTATTTGCTATAAATATGCTTGTAAGCCTTTTGGCCGAATTATTCAATTATTCAATAAAGTTTCAGACTTTTCTTTGAGAGTTTCTCTCGTTTTCTGGTGGATTCCAGAGTTTATCAAGAATATTGACGTTGGTCGTATTCTTTTATTATTTCCGCTGCGTCAGTAAGGGTTTGAATGAAGGCAATAATCGGAATATTTTGAGCTTTTTGAATGACTAGGCTAGATATCACCACTTATATTGGAAAGATGCTACATTTTCCGCCCCATTTGAGTCGATAATATCTTAAGTTTGAGTTGACATATTGATAGAAATAAATTGGATACAGTTTTTGATTTTATATATTTTGACCCTAATTGATTTTATAAATTGCATCATCCCTTTGAAAAGGCTAGGTAAATGCTATTGTTTATATATTAAACATATATCTAAGGCTTCAAATGCTACAATTTTTATGATAAAGAAAAAAAAAACGAGAGAATTGAATCAGTGACTCAACAATGGATAGTCATGATTCTTTAATATATGAGTGAAGATGAGACGTAAATTCAAATGTTTCGTGTTCGATTCTACGAGATACAAAAACATAAATTTTAACCGATAAAACTTAAAAAGTATCCGTGATTTTCTTCGATTCTAAAAAAAAAAAGGGGGGATAAAAGTACTTCGTTAATAAAAGAAAAAACATTTTTCATTTTAAAAAAAATAAAAAATACTAAACCTTCCATCAAATTCGGTGTTTGTGATCACATCTGACATTCTGACCTAAAATTGCACAGCAGAATACTACTATTTACAATCAAATCCAACAATGGTAGACAATATTGAAATTCTTGAAAACCACTAATGTACATAAAGAGAAAAACAATAAAGCAGCAACTTCAAATCAAATCAACATATATCAGCACTAGCCAAAAACCTAAGATACGTAAACTTAAGCGGCTGGGGATTTGTTTATCAATCCCGATTCTCTGTATTCATAGATATATCAGAATATATAAAAATACTGATCAGTTAAAGATGCTTAGAATCTAATTACACAACCCCAGTCGTATTTGCAAATCACCGCCCTGTAAAATCATACAAGGAAAACCTTTGTATTTGTATCACTCCCCATTACCATTTTTCTAACAAGATTTTTTTTTTTTTTTTTTTTTTTTTTGAAAAGCAGCTTTATTAGAGAAGCAGGCCAAAGAAGGCCACAACAACACAGGAAAAAACAAGCAGCAAAGCAACACCCTAACACAGCGGGAACAGAAGCCAAAACAGAGCAAAAAAAACCCAGCAAACAAAACAAGACACAAAGGAAAAAACAACAGGCCACCCAACCGCTACAAAACCTGCAACAGGGAACCCAACGAGGCCACCATCAAAAATCACCCCACTCAACAAAATCCCCCGACCTGCTGGATCCCATTTTTGCCAAACTATCCGCGAAAGAATTGAAAATATGCGAGTCAAAGACAACTTTGATACCTCCAGCAGCCTTTAGATACTCCCTGATATCGTAAATTGTCTTAACATTAGCAATGTTTCCAAAGTCCTCATTGTTCACCCAATTTTTCTAACAAGATATATTCTTTTCCATAGTATGTACCTCCCAACAAGAGAAGAATCAGATATATTTACCTTGCCAAATCATTGAGCGTCAAATTAATCAGTAGTCCTCGTCCTAGAAGGCATGGCTCTCAGCTGTGGAGCGGGAAGATACGATGAATTCTTGGCTGCATCAAACTCATATGATGACATAATAATCTAACTAAAGAGTACAAGTTCATGCTAAAAGATGTCATTCTAAATTTGTCCAAACGAATCAGAAAATTTTCACTTCTTCCACTGTTATAGAATTAACATCCTAACTGAGAGATGTTGTGCCTGCAAGTCAATATAATTCACCTTCTTTAGCCATTAATAATTTACTTTCTTTGGCTGTGATAGACCCCACTGCCTGGATAATGATGATGCCCGTGACATGAGCCACCGGTTCTCCGGCCAGGTCCTTCCCATGAGCTACCACAGCTGGCGACTCTGCCACTTCCACTTGAGATCCAATGAGAATTGAGTGTCTGGGTCCCCAGTCCATTGCTATCCTCTTCTCTATCATTATACTCCAAAACCAGCCTCTTGATGTCTTGTTTCTCTTCCAACTCGGCTGCTTCTTTCTGTTTCGTGCTCTGCCCGAGGGAGCAATCTCTAGGAATAAACATTTGCTTTGTTTGTTGCTTGTTCCCACGCTTCACAAGAACTTTCACCTGAACCTCTTTGTCTTCTTCGATGTCCTCATCCAATGCCTCATCACCACTTTCCCCAGCCATTCTTCCATGATGATCCTTTGAGGATCCTTCAAACACATTAATCGGGATCATCATATTTAAAGCAGGTCGGCCTCGCAGCTCTTGCTTGCGCTGCTCCATGCTCTCCTGAACGACAGCCCTGAGTTCTAGGTCAAAATTTGCTAGTTCCTCTGGGTCAACCTCTGCCAGCTTCTGTCTGAAACGAACTTCATCATCCTCGTCAGAAGCAGGCCCACCACGTTCATCATCATCATCGTCCTCATTGTCACCTTCATCATGATTCTCTTCGTCTAACCCTTCTTCATCATGTCCCTCTGGGTCAATGGTATCACTCCCTGAATCACTGTCACTGTCTTCATATACTCACCCATTTTCCTCGGTACCACGTACACCATTTTTTCCATTAGATGAGATGGAGTTGGTAGTAGTCCGGCCTGACAACTTTTCAGCGTCAGAGTACTTGTCACTATGAGCCTTTTCAGTTGACACATTACGATCATGCTCCTCAAGGTCTATCAGCGCAGCATTAACTTCTTCAATGGAAGAGTATCGAGTCATGTTGTGACGTAAGTCCGCAAATAAATCCTACAAAATGCTTCATTTTATGAGCTTACTTGATACAAAACACTAGATAATATTATCCAACAAAATATGTACCAGATAAGGCTAATTCTTAAATAGCATATGCAAAGGATATAAAGGAATGCACGCTTTATAATAGATGTAGAATGGTTGTTAATACTTGCAAGATCCTGGCTCTAGTTTTGTTACAATCCACAAGTAAATAAGTTGTGCATGTTAAAGGTTTACTTTCATTTGTATACTATCACTTAAAATGAAACTACTCTTGCATCTACCTGTTTCAGCTCAACATCTATGATCTTAAGATATCCCTATGGTAATACATTTTCATCAAGGTGGCTTAAGCATTTTCGTTCAGATAGATAACAATCTTTTACTGTATCATTCTATAACAAAAATGAATGCTAAATTATGAAGCCTAATTTCTCTAAATTCTGTAATTCCATACAATGGCGATTATCTTTTAGAAGAGCAGTGTTGCTGACCTGCAAGTCAAATTCGACATCCAGTGGTAGCACACCTTTGCTGAGAATATACCTCTGGAAATGTATCAAGAATCGATCAAGTTTCCTCTTGGAAGATCCTTGGTCAAAGTAGTGCCCACAAGTCTCAAGAAGAGTAATAGCCATTCTCATGCGGAAACAATCTTCTTGTGGATCCAGAACATCTTGCTGATAACATGAATTACCAAAATTGTATCATCATCCAAGAAAAGAATGATTGCACTAGATAATCAAAAATTAAATCAACACAACAAAATCTAATAAAAATTTATAATATAGAAGCTACAAAATACAAGCAGCCACACATTTAGTTCACCAAACAGTTAAGTTCATAGCCATATTTTCCAAGATAAATTCTGATAAGATCTATCCTTAGTGGATGCATAATTGTCAATACACCCAATAGTCCATCATGAACGTGTCTTTCATCAAAGATTAAACTATAAGACAAATGATAAGACAAGAGTAGCACACGGATAATGGGTTCTACACTTTTAAGGCTGTATATAATTTTCCAAAACATGGCCAAAAAAGCCAAGTACACCACAGATGTTATAAAATAGACGAGAACGTACAATAGTCCATCCTAAGCATGTCTTTCATCAAAGATTAAACTATAAGACAAATGATAAGACAAGTGTAATGCACACACACGATGGATTCTCCACTTTTAAGACTGTTTAAAATTTTCCAAAACATGGCTGAAAAAGCCCAATACGCCAGGGATGTTATAAAATAGACAAGAACGAAACCCATACCTCTGCTGTGCCATGACCGTAGATAAGAATCAAACAAAGAGTATCAAAAATAACAGATGAGTCCACATGTTCATAGTTGTATAGCTCTCCTAAGAAACGCATATGTGCAATGCGCCTCTGCTGCATCCATAGTATTCAATTCTAGTCCAAGCCTGATATCCTCCAAAACCTAAAAGTAAACGATGTAACTATTACAATTCAGCAAAAGCTCTAAATAGAGCCATCTGCAAACAATCCACACTTTTCCTATAAGAGTTTCCAAGAGAATTTTAAGGGCCAGATCTGTTTACAAATGAAAAAAGCATAAAAAAAATAAAAATAAATAAATAAAGTCGTGTGCCTTGCCATAATGACACACTTAAAACCCTATTGCTGGCTGACATGAACTACACACGCTCTTTAAATTCCAAATTTCAGACCTCAAGTCAGTACTCAGTAGAGAAAAAACCAGTACACTAAGGGGTCGTTTGTTTTTTGCACTTAAAACTTAATGGGTTTGAGAAGTTACTTGGATGGATTTTTGAAACAATAACAGCACGAAAACAGGATGCTATTCGTCTATTAATACAATAAATACAATGTTGCAAAAGCAAGAGAAGATCGATTTTGAAACAAGAACTTGAATAAGCTATATTGTACATCTTCAACCATCATTGTTATCCTTCCCATATGTTTGACCATATACTCTAAAGTATTGCCATATCTAATTTATATAAATGCGGATATATTAGACATGTCAAGCCAAAGATCTCATATGGGAGGCAATCACCTAATGACCCTGATGAGGTTACAATTTTCATCCAAACCTATGAACAGATTAAGTTGGTTTCCAGGGAAAACCGACATAATGAATGACAACACTGCATTTAAGATGTTAAAGTCAATATAACCAATAGGTGCCCGTAATTCACATCAACATTGACAAAACACCTACAAACAAGCTTATATAAGCAAAAACTAATGAAAGCTAGACTTGAATTGAGGAGCTTTTACCTCTGAATTACAGAACCTAAGTTTTCTTTTATGCTTGACAGCTCCTTCTAGCTTCTCAATAGGATTTATGGTGTTAATGAAATCAACAGGAGGCCCCTCTTTTGAGCATACCAGGAATCCAATCACACCACTGCATGCCAAGTAAGAGAAGAGTCGTCAAGAAAGAAATATTTCACAGCATGTTATTCATATAGCAATTCTGAAATCAATCAGTTCGAAAAGTTTAAGATCCTAATGATAAGTAAAGAATTTGCTGCACCAAAAAATATCAGCAGAATGGGGTAAATCATTGCCTTGGATATGTTGGAACACTCGCCCAAACATAATGGATAGAACCCTTAAAATGTTTCAGGGCAGATAGAGATCATATCTTCGATAAGGTGTGTATGGAGGCACATGTTTTCTGCTATGTTACAGAGGACACCAGCAGGCCCCAATGCTCTAGCAATCGTCTCAAAGAAAGTAAATTGGTAATTAGTAATAAGACTTTGACTTGAAACTTGTAAAATTTTCAAAAAGAAAATTAAATAAAGCACTCAAGTAAGCTTTGACATAACAAAGCAAACAAAATGATGTAATTTCTCAATAATCAACATTTTTAGACATTCAATGTATAATTTGCTATCTGAAACAAGAATTTGATACATGATCCATTTCCTAACATGTAATTTGCTGCAACAAATCCATTGCAATGCAGAACTTAGTAAATTTTAAAATGAAACCCTTAAACAAACATCACAATTAAGTAAAAAAAAAAATTGAAGATAGAAAAGTAAAGAGAAGAAAGCTTACGGTTAGATGCCGATGAGTTCTCGTGAATCCGAACATACCCAATTCGCCAATTGTTTCGAACGCTGAGAATTTAAGGAGAATTTTTGCTTTAGTTCATTCGATTTTGACCTAAAAACACTTGCTTTTTTTTTTTTTGGAGAGGTTGGAATTTGGAACTGAGAAGAAGACGAAGCAAAGGTGACGTGTGTGAGCACGTCAGACAGGTTGGCCGGTGTGTCTTCTCACGTCATCAAACGATGACAACGTGTTAAGTATTTTCAGCCAGATTAGATGACGTGTCAAAGGCACGTCAATACGATTGGATGACTTGGCTAACAGGATGGGCTGACTTGACCGAAATTGGATGGGTTTAATAGGTGAGCCCAACGCAAATGGGCGGATTCACTAAACAAACCCACAGATGTGTTTTGGGCCCAAAATCACAAAAATCCATTCCACAATAATGTAATATCTAATTTGCTTGGCACGATTAAGGCACATTAAATTAAAAAAATTATCTATTAATTCTACATGAAATTTTTGTTTAAATAAATACATTGTTCACTAGTTATCCCAAAACAATAATTAAAACACACAAAAGTAATAAAAACAAAAACAAAAAGACATGAGGTTTTATGTAGTTCAGCGTAAATCTACATCCACGTAACGCCTCATCACTCAATTTCCAATATCAAAGAAGACCAGGAGTGGGGCTCGTGGTTTCAATTTCAGTGTTGTAGATGAAGTGTTGGCGGACCGAATTGCTAGAGAGAAAAAAAGATGACAAAGGCTAGTTCCAAGTTTGCTTTGTTGTTATAGGTGTGGGGGCTTGGGTCTAAGTAATGTTATTGGTTTTTGTTTTTGCGTAGGTTGGCTGTTGGGTTGTTTTTCTAGCTGGTTTGCGGTCTTTGGGTGCGTTTTATTGTGTTGATCTTTTGGTTGTTTGTTTGCCCCATGGGGCTGAGTGCATTTTTGCTCACCCACATTAACTAGGATGAACCATTACCATCCACTCCAGGTGTTGACATGTGTCCCAAACTTTGAGTTAGCTTTGGATTAACTCTGGACTTTGGATTAAGTTTAGGAAACGTGTCAACATCTGGAGTGAGTGGTAATAGTTCACCCTAGTTAGTGTGGGTGAGCAAAAATGCACTCCATGGGGCTCTTGTTTCCTCGGTGCGGTTTTTCCCTCTTTGTTTTATAAAACTTGCTGTTAAAAAAAATCGGTATTTATAATGGTGAAACACTTCATCTCAATTCGACTCTTGTCTCTATCAATCTTATTTCTTTTTATTTATTTATTTATTTTCCAGATTCTTATATTAATAGCAGTTGACTTAGAACTGTATATTTACTTGTTCAATAGTATAATGAAATACACAGAAACCATACATTTGTCATATAGTATAAAACAGAGAAATCAGCAAAGTTGACCGAGCATTTCTAATATTGGTTGATGTTTTTGACACTCCATGTAATGGATTGGAAGATTATGCTTGCAACTTGCAATGCACTTGGAAAATATATAAATATCAGTTAATGCAGCTGCTGTTAAACTTCTCATGAACGATAAATAAGACAGATATTACCAATTTTTTTTTTTATATTTGTACAACACAAATAAAATTCAAAATAATAATATTCAAATATTAGGCCAGCATATATTAACAATAAAATTCAAAATTAATAATATAGTAATGTTAAACAACTCAAAAAATTAATCAAAAAAATTAAATAATACAAATACTCCATAAATATCCAATTGATATGATATATTAATAAGACCATAGTATTTTTTTTTTTTGACAGTATCTATCTATCCACCTATCTAGACCAGATATTTTTTTGAAGTTTTTTGTCATTAGTAAGATTCGAGCCGTTGATTTAGGGGTCATTTGTCTAAACTCCAAGCTCGTCCATCTATCAGCAGAGCTACGTTGGGAGGTAACACCATAGCTATTAAGCTATAAGTTATTGTTTAAATGTCTATTTAAATGTTCAATCATCAATGACATTATAGGGGATTTGAGGGTGGCGGCCCATTTTCATTTTGGTTCTTTCAAAATAGTCTAAAATCATGTTGGGAGGATATTTAAAAAATAAAAAATAAAAAATAAAAATAAAAAAATTCAATTGAAAAGCTGCTTTCAAATTAGTCCAAAATCGTATTGGGTAGACATCAATTGAAAAGGCTGCTTTCAAAATAGTCCAAATTCCAAAATCATGGAGGGTAGATTTTTTTTTGGAGTAATTGCACAAACACCCACAGTTTTAGGTCTAATTGCATCTAGATGGAGAGTTTACTCAAAATTACACAAACTCCCTTTCCTCAGTTGACTTCCCTTAACCTTAACAGTTGACTGACTTTTCAATGCCAATGGTCAAAACTACCCTTGGTTAAATTTTTTTATCCATATTTATTATTGTATTCACTCAAAAAAAAAAAAAATGAAAAATAGAAAAGATAAAATATTTATAAAATGAAAATAAGTAACTACCTTAAAAACAACAATAATTAATTTACAAAACTATACAAATTACAACTAAAAAAACTATAAAAATATTTTTTAAAAAACTACAATATTTTAATAAAGTATAAATATTACTAAATATAATCTAGTTATTTTTTCTTATTCATATATATATATATATTGTTTTCTATATCTTTTATATAATATATCTTTTAAGTTTTTTATTTTATAAAAATATTAAAATAATAAATTAATAAATAACTGGGGGCCTTTTAGTCCTTTTAACTCAAAAGTTGGTCAACCGTTAAATTGGATAGAAGCCAACTAACAATAGGGGCGGTTTGTATAATTTTAAGTAAAAGTTCCATCTAACTATAATTACACCTAAGCTTAGGGGTGTTTGTGCAATTAATCCTTTGGTTTTATGTTTTTCTTTTCTTTTTTAAGTATCATCTAGGGTAGATTCGAGAGTTGGAAACTCTTACATTTTCAAACCAGTGTGGTTTTTTTCAGAAACTAGTGTGTTTTCACAGATTTTTGTGCAGCATTGGTGACACGTTGAAATAATTATTGATACCTTTATAAAATATTCTTTGTGATGAACATCATTCGTGATGTCAAAAGTTATTTTCGACATTTTTCAAAATCCAAAAATATATATATTTTTTAGTGAATAACTAAAAGAGATATTCGTGGTAATTTAAAATGACAAAGCTAATTTTTCAACCAAAAAAAAAAGACAATACATATCACTCCAGTTTTATATGAGGATAAACATGCACTTCAAATTAACGAAGATATCATGTACACAAAAATAAAATTCATGAAAATGGATAATATTCAAATATTATATCAGCATATTATCACATGATTGATGATGATCATGTGATAAATATCCCACATGGCCATATATAATAGGAGTAATTGCACAAACCTTCCCTGATTTTAAGCCTAATTACAGTTAAATGGATATTTTGCTTAAAATTACACAAACCTCCTCCAGTATTTGTTGACTTCCGTTAAAATTAACTTTGACCAAACTTTTTGGACAAAATGACTTAAAATTTTATAACCTATAATAAATATTATATAATAAAAATTTAATTTTTTTTTTTAAATAATAAGGATAATGTTGTTATTTTTTTAGATATCCATCACCATTTTCAAAGATATATTATATAATATATAATAAAAATGTTAAGGATAATGTAGTTATTATTTTTTTCAGGTTAATTGCACGTTATCCTCAACATTTTTATTATATATTATATAATATATCTCTGAAAATGGGTGATGAATATCTTTCAAAAAATAATAACATTATCCTCATTATTTTTATTAAAATTGATTTTATTATATAATATTTAAATGGGTCAGAAATGAATTGACGGTGGTAGGCCCATTTTCATTTTGGTTCTTTCAAATTAGTCCACATTTCCCAATAATAATAAAAAGCCAAATGTGTTTATGGCCCATTACTATTACAACTATGAAAGGTGGATGAAAGAATTCTCATGTCTTTATGCTGGTCACAGCTGGTGCGATGTTAGAACAACCTCCACCTCGTGAACAGAATTCGTCAGGTCGACATTATTCCAACATGTGACGTGTCAATGTATAAAGAGCACGTGCCCCTCCTGTTCTTGCATCGGGTATCCTTGTGGATTTGAGTTTTTTTTTTTTTTTTCCTTCTATTTATTAAATTGTGTTAGGGTTTGAAGAACAATAATGCTAAACATCCCACCTACAATCCCACCATTTCCATCCCAACACATGTGGCAGCTGATGTGTCACTTGGTGAGTGGACACACATTAATTGATATTTATCTCTCTTACCCATGCATTCACTCACCAATTAATAGATGTCCACTCACCAACTGACACATCAACTGCCACGTGTGTTGGGATGAAAATGATGGGATTGTAGGTGGGATGTGTAGCATTACTGTTTGAAGAATTAGCTTTTGATAAATAAAAAAAACCTCTATTGAGTTTCTCAAGATTATCTCTCTCTCTCTCTCTCTCTCTTTTTTCTTTCTATTTTCTACGGAATTATAGAATTAAGAAACTCTTGTTCGATCGTCCGTCTGTGAGTTCACGCTTCTATCTACATCTATATGTTGTGTTCATGTGGAGGATGGTACAATATATATATAGCCTCAAATTAATGAGAAACAGTACCAGTGAAGATCATTCAATTCATTTAATCAATTGAACTTATTGTTTAATTATTAAATGAAATGGCCTGGATAAACATACTATTGCTTTGTCAAACCACATGAAGAACTCATGTATACCTTAAATAAATAAATAAAACATAAACTAGGATTGAATACCAGTGCATTAAGGATGCATGTATTGTGAGAGTCGATACCCGGGCCACACATATATACTGTTTGATCTCGGTAGGTCTCGACAGACTCTTAAAATATTCAGTGTCAAAATTTTTTGTAATTCTGATAGGAGGGAATTGGGGGAAATAGCACCAAATGAGTTTGGTTTTATGGGAATATCACCAACTTATTAATTCAATGTTTTATAGCACCCAAATATGTGATGAGACTGAAATAACCTCACTTATTCTCTCTCTCTCTCTCTCTCTCTCTCTCTCTCTCTCTCTCTCTCTCTCTCTCTCTCTCTCACATTCATTTGTATTTTTCAAAGAACTCCATTGATCCATCAATGGAGGTCGAACAGACCTTAAATGGAGGTCGAAAAGACCTCTATTGGAGTCGAAATGACCTCGACCTCCATTGGTGGCCAATGAAGAAGAAGATAAAAAAAAATCTGGCACCCGAGACTTATTTCAAGCTACCAGAGACTTAATTTCAGATACTTGAGACTTATTTCCAGCTACCCGAGACTTATTTCCAGCTACCCGAGACTTATTTCTAACTACCCGAGACTTATTTCCAGAATTTTTTTTTTAATTACGGATGTCGTTTTGACATTCATTGGAGGTTTGTTTGATCTCCATTGATGAATGAATGGAGGTTTTTGAGGAGGAAGAAAAAAAAAAGGGGGAAGAAAGAGAGAGAGATAAAGAGAGATTAGGGGCAATTTTGACGGATCTCATTAATTTGTGCTATTTCTATAAAATTTATTAAGTAGGTGGCTTTTTCATAAATGGCTTTGGAAAGAGTGCCATCAAAATAAAAAATAAAAAGAACCCATTCTGATAGATGTGATGGATGGTCAGATGGTGTATGTCTTGAACCGATTCAGTGGAAATTTAATGCTCCAAACGTTATTGTGGTCACATTTTCATTTTGGTTCTCTCAAACAGTATAGTACAATGTCTTATAAATAAAGAGTCTAATAAAAATATTTTTCAAACTTTTATTGTTTGGTTAAATGTCCATATCAGGAGAGCTGTACATTTGGATATCCCTGTTTAGATTCCATTTGTGTGCTCTACCTTCCTTTGTAATCAAAAAAATAAAAAATAAAAAAAATTGTCCATATCAGGTATAAATTCCATAGATAATACCTTTTGTCATTAACAGACTAGTACAATATTTAGTTACAAGTCCATATCACCAGTAAATTAGTTTTTTTTTTTTTTTTTTTTTTTTTTTTTTTTTCATTAACAATGGCAAAAATATTATGCATGCAGTGCATTGGTACGGTAACGAGTGTCTATAATGTAAGGTTACATAACTAGATAGATATATAATTAATGTTACATATATAATGCAAAAAATAAAATTGCACATACTCATAATTTTTTTATAAAAAAAGGTTTTGCGATTATATAAAATTACATAACTATATAATATTATGTCTGTTAACGTTAGTCTTGAATCCTAAAAGGCTACAGCTATATAATTCAAGGAAGGTGAAGGTAGTGATGGCCAATGAGGGAATGGGGGCGGATGTAGGTCCCCCCAATCCCCATCCCGATTTTCCAAACCCTCCCCCATTCCTATCCATATTCCTCCCATTTTTTCCTGTTTTTTCCCGTTTCCCCATTTCCCTGTGTCACCCATTTCCCCATTTTCCTTGTATTAGTAAAAATTATATATTAAAAAAACGTGCAAATACACAGTCCATTAAATTCAAATACAAAATAACATCCACAAATATAAAATAACGCACAAACACATAAATATGATTTAGGGTTAGGTTTTAAGTTATAAAGATGTATATATAGTTAGTAAAATATAAATAATATAAATATTGAAAATATAAAAATAAATATATATTAATAGATTATAATATTATAATATTTGGGGGAAATGGGGAAATGGGGATGGGGGCTGCCCCCATCCCCATCCCCATCCCCATTTCCATTTAGTAGACCATTTTTTCACAATCTTCGCTTCCACTCTCAAGCTCTTAGCCCTCCTCAGCGCATCAACCTCTTTCAAGAGATCGAATTCGATGCCTTTCTTCTTCAACTCCTCCACACACTTGGCCAGCAAATTCCCATCCTCGTTCTCTCTCTCCAGGAGCCTCTCCAGGTGATTCTCAAAGTCTGATTTGTATCGAACGGCCCAGATCATCCCCAGAGAACACACAGATGGGATCCAAGACACACGGATGAGAAAATGAAATATTGAAATTGATGAGATAATCTTCCCCCCCAAAAAAAGTAATTGATTTGTTTGAAATTGAAAATTGAAATAAATTTTCAAAGATATAATTAATTTGTATGAGAGAATCAAGGTATGTTTGATATTTTTTAATTGTGATAATTGTGATTCCCAATCTAAAATTAATTATTTAATATATTTTTTTCCAATTAATTACTTTTTTGTTCACTCCTACTTGCATGTACTCTTAGTTTTCAGCTTTATTGATATTGAAGTCTATTCTTGATTTTTGAGTGATCAAGATAAGTTATCCATGATTTCAATCACATAAGTTGGATATATAGTAATTTTAATGATATTTGAATCTTTGATTATATATAACAATGTCGAAACAAATTCTGATGCCATGGTTTTTTTCTTTTTTAATGACTGTTTGTGATTTTTGCTTGTAAGGGAATCTAATTCAATTTTAACTTAATTATTATCACTTGTTTCTTGTTATTACGAATTAATTAGAATTAGCAGATGTAAGGTTTTTAGATTATCACATCTAACTATCGGTTTTGAACGTAGTTGATTATCAGAGCGCGACAATCTAAGATCTAGCGTGCAACTACTTAAAACGTAACCTACTAACAAATTAAAGCAATTTCGTTATGTCTTTTGAGTAGGAAGAAGTTACAAATAACAGCAGTATTCTTTATAAAAGCTGGTTGCTAAGCCTATCAAATCAATAATATTGTTCCAAATACTTTTGAACATTATATGAGAACAAAATCAATTATTGTCACATGCATCATTGCATTCCTTTATATGCTTGAGGAATTCACTTTTTATATATAATGCTATATATATATATATAGACATTCAGAGGAGCCTGCATGTAATTAAATCAGTAAAAGTTTGCTTCTTGGATATATCTACATGGACTACTTAATTTCCACTGTTGAAGGTCAATATGTAAGTGACGGTTTATTATTATTATTATTGTTGTTGTCATTAATTTGAGCTGTTTTTCGATCTTTTTTGCATGTTATTAATTACCCATATAACTTCAGTAGCTCAATTATGTGTCTGTGTTTTTCGTTTTACAATGGATACACGTGCACATAGCCATTTAGTGATGTTTAATAACAATAGATGTTTGCCTGTTTTGATAGGTTGCGAAGGGTTTGGGAAGTTTGAATCAATAATTACAGTTTTATTGAAGGCTTTATTATTTAAACCGAACCCTTTGTATTCTTAGGGTTTATGTGCCAGAAAAAGAAAAAAAAAAACATAAGTTAAATTGAAGGGTAAATTTAAATTGATCAATCATAACACAAAATTGATTACCAAATAGTCAAACCCTAATTACCTAAACCAATTTCTTCTCTACGACCTAGTCCCCTTCTCTTGTTGCCAACAAAACCCAATCTCCTTGTTTTCGCACCAACCAGACCCAGATTGTGAATCAATCTTTGCTACAAACCAGAACCGGGACTGAGACCTCCTCTTCACTGTGAATTAGATCCAAACCACCTCTTCGCTACGACACGAGCAACGAGCCGATGACACAATCCTCTTTGGGACGACAAAGTTTCTCAGATGAATGGGCACTCAATTTAGTATTATTATTATTATTTCTTAATAAATTATTAGGTTGGTTAATTTTGGTTGGGTTTTCCAGGAGTGCAAATATTGCTACTCAAAATTTAAAGGCCTCTTGAAAAGAAATAGCCCAATTATCGGCCCATCTCAACTCAATTATTTCCTCTTTCTCTTCTCTCTCAAGTTGCCTTGGATCTTGACTCATTTTATCTCGACCGCATCAAGAGATTGACGCGAGCCTTGTTTGGTTCATAGACTAATTTTGAAATAGCATTTGGATAGTGATTATTGACTTAGCCAATAGCCTTGTAAAAGGCTTGTAACCTTATCATGAAGATATCAGTAGTTGCCTGGCCAACACCACTTGAATTTTCTGTCTGTTCTGTACTCTATTGTATGTATGTGAATGATAGTTTTTTTATTGATTAACACTTCAATTATCAGAAAAAACTATTTTGGCTCACTCACATGACTTTTGAAAAAAGAAAAATGCATGTTTAAGCCCAGCCTCATAATCTCTTAGCTGATATTTTAGTGGAGAAAAAAACATATATTTCTTTATCATGTTAAATTGATAATATTGTTTTGGCTCACTCACATGACTTTTGAATAAAGAAAAATGCATGTTTAAGCTCTTAGCTGATATTTTAGTGGAGAAAAAAACATGTATTTCTTTATCATGTTGAATTGATAGTATGTGTTTTATTCTCAACTTGACTTTGAATTATCAAAATGCAAAACAAGACTACAAATAATTTTATTTTATTTTTCTTAAAAGATTATTGAACCCATTATTGTTTTTCAAGAAACATGCTTTTCTTTTTCTTTTTCTTTTTTTGTTGAAAGAAACAAGCTTTCTTAATCAATTATTATGGACTCATTAATTTAGGAGATATGTTTGTTTTTTTTTTTTTTTTTTTTTTTTTTAATTTTATTTTATGAGCTTTTTTTTTTTTTTTTTTTTCATGTGGTTCTCACTTGTGGTTGATGATTGATTGCAGAATTATTCTAAATGAGTTAGAAATTAAGAGGCTGATGAGAGGGAAGTAATTGAATATATGTTTCTGTACGTGTCTATAAAAAAAATGTATATGATATATGGAAACGAAAATATAATAAAAATGAGTAATGGAAAATTTACAAAATGGAAAAATAAAATAAAATGGGGGTAATGGAACAATAACTAAATGAATTTTTTTAAAAAAAAAAATCAAAGAATTGAAAAAATGAAAAAATAAATGTAAAATAGTACACATGAATGCTTTTCAATCTGATGTAGGACAGTTGGCGTTGGATTTTGAAGAAGAGATGGACAGAAAACTGTCCAAAAGGGGTGCTCCAAAGAAACGGGCATAACTTTTAGCTCGGTTGTCAGATTTTCTATTATAATATGTTTTCGGAAAGGGTTTTCAGAGCTCTACAGCCAGGGGCGTACCTAGGATTTTTTACTAGGGTGGGCTAAAATAAAACTATATATATAATTATTGAACTTCGGCACTATTTAAAAAAAAAGGTTTTTTATTCCTTTGAAAAAAAAAATTAAATACAAATACGCACTATTTAAACTTTGTCTTACGTGGTTTTACATCATCAAACTCATCTATTATGGAATCTAAGTCAATGATATCAGCAATCTCTCTCTCAATATATATGACCATACAATCAGTAAGAAAATCATCCTCCATCTTATTGCGAAGTGGTGTTTTAACAAGCTTCATCGCTGAAAATGCCCGTTCTGTTGTTGCAGTGGATACAGGAAGAGTTAAGACTAAACGAATCAATTTATCAATCAAGGTGTAGTGTTCTGACCTTTTTGTTTCAGCTAAACATTGACATAATTCCGAAAGAGAAGCCAAATTCTGAAATTCTGGACAACCAAGAACATCATACCTGTAATGACTCAATTGTCTTCTCAAATCTTCAATGTCATTCTTACTGAAATCTTAAGAGTAGAACTTCTTGGCAAGAGTGCAAATATCATCAACATCAAAGGATTTAAACACATCAATAGGGCTCAAAGCCATGCTAAGAGTAAGAAGTTCTATTGTTTGCTCTGGAAATCTATTATTCAATTCCATCAATTGAAAATCTATCACAGCAATAAATATACTAAAGTGATAGTAATGCTCAACTGTGACATTATCTTTCTGCTGACAAGAACGTTTTGTCCCTTCCATATGACGTGCATTCATATTAGGTATATCAATTTCATACCTTTCACAAAATGACACTACACTTTCAAGAAAAATATCCCATTCAGTCTCCCTTAACTTTTGAAAAAGCATTTTTGTAGTTGATACTAAATTCATAGCATTTAAGATATCTTGAGATTTCAATTATAAAGCTTGACAAAGCATATTAGAGATTCCTAAAACTTTGTGCAATAACAACAAGATAAACACAAATTCAAAGGATCTGAAATCTTTATACGCACATTTGGCTTCTCCACGTATATTACTGTTCAGTCCCTTGTCAATCAAATTTTCAAGAAGAGTGGAAGTTGATCCAAACATATTAATCAATCTATTAATAGAAGTAAAATGAGAACTCCAACGGGTAGTTCCAGGTCGTTGCAAAGTACGAATTTGATTAGCCCCTGTACCAGTCTCAAGTTCCCCTAAAGCGGTCAACTCCTGAATTTCTCCTACTCGAATAGATTTCAACTCCGAGTGACGCTTGAAAGAAGCACTCACAAAGTTGACAATAGAATTCAATTTTGAAAAAAATAGCCAAACATCATGCACTTCCTTGGCTACTGCAACTAAAGTAAGTTGAAGCCTATGTGCAAAACAATGTATGTAATAAGCATATGGACAATCTTTGAGAAATAAGGCTTGTAAACCATTCCACTCACCCCTCATGTTACTTGCACCATCGTATCCTTGACCTCACAAGTTTTCAATCGATAGATCATATCGAGCAAGGACATTGCATATTTCTTTTTTAAGAGTTGAGGAATTTGTATCATTAACACTCACAACTTTAAAAAAACGTTCTCTAACAAATCCTTTAGAATCAACATACCTCAAAATAATTGCCATTTGTTCTTTGTTGGATTCATCAACTGCTTCATCAACAAGAATGCAAAATTTAGCATCCCCGACTTCCTCACATATATTAGCCCGCACTCTATTAGCAAGAATATTCAACAACTCTTTTTGAATTCTGGGTGATGTATACTTGGCATTTTGTGGAGAATTTTCTAGAACAATCCCAACAATTTCTTGATTTACTTTTGCTTGCAACTTTATCATCTCAATGAAGTTCCCACGATTAATAGAATTCATGGATTCATCATGTCCCCGAAAAGCACATCCTTGCATTGCTAGCCACTTCACCGTCTCTAGTGAGGTCTTGAGTCGTAATCGATTTTGCAAAGTTTCTTGTATAGAGAATGTATTCATGACTTTATCGATATGTTGAGATGAATCTTTTAAGTTATTCCATCTTTGCATGGCAAAACTATGTTGTGAATTATGCTCCCCTTCATGTTGCACAAATGTACATTTTTTCCCACAATTGATTCTTTTCCAAGTTTGAAAACCATCTGTTGTAAACGTGGGATGCTTTGACGGAACAGTATCAAAAAGATAGCATGGGAAACAAAATGCCATATTTTTCTTTATTGAATATTCGAGCCACGAAAATCGTTTGAACCAAGAATGTTGAAATCGCCGAGTTTGTTTACCATCAAGAATGGGTGGATATTTATCCAGCATAGGTTGACATGGACCCATTTTGATATAAGCTTTTCGTACATCATCACGCTTATCAGCAGGATAAACTTCTATTGGGAAGCGTAATCCAGGATCACGTTCATAATAAGGAGTATTAATATCTGATGGAGTGTTAACATTCTCAATTTCAAATCTTTGAGATGAAGAAGGAAAATTTGAACCCCTGTCCCTGACGTTACATGGAGAACTTGATCCACCCCCATCGATGATTGATTATCTCTTTTTTTTCCAAAGTATGAAAGCATAGTTTTTCTCGGCTTTGATGTGTGGTTGTTTGACATTGTAACCTAAAATTATCAAACAATTTGGTTAAATTAATACTTTATAAATTATAATATAACACTTGAAATACTAAATTGTTGTTGGAAAATAAATTCATAAAAAAAATATCAAAATACTAATTTAAAATTATGAATAACAAACAAAAAATCTTAACTTGTTAATCAGAAAAAAATAAAAAATAACTAAAAAAATACCTGATTTGAAGAACGAATACTTTTTTATTTTCAATTTTGTAATTGAAAATTTAAAGGAACCGAGCTGATACTAACCAGGATGAGAGATATAAATCATATAATTGGCACAAGAGAGAGAGAACTGGATTCGGAATTTAGTGTGACTGTGTGAGAACAAGAATTGAAAAGTTAGAGTGGTCGTAGGTTTTTGTGTGAGAGAAATATATTAATATATATATATAGGAATATAGGTTATAGGATGGAATGATGAATGTTGATTTTTTTAGTATTTAATATGGGTGAGATGACCTTGTCTGACAAGGATTTTAATTGGTGAAAGAAAAGTACCGTGAAGATTGGGAAAAGGTTTGTACTAAACTATTAACATAATAAGTTATACAATTAAAATAATATTATATTAATTAATTATTATTTTTTTTTTTTCAAAAAGCTGACCCGGGCTACAGCCCGGGTCAGCCCTCTATAGGATCCACCCCTGTCTACAGCATGGCAAACCAGGGTTCCCCGGTTGACGTCATTTACGTTCTCAACGGAGCTGTTTAAGTTAAGTTGTTGGGCAGCCGAAGTTTTTAGTGTTTTTATTTGTTTTCCGTTTTGGCTTAGTTTGAGGATATTTTAGTCTTTTTGCTTATTTTAGGGTTTCCCGAGTCTATTTAAGGCTCTTTGTTATCAGTTTCACATCATTGAATAATATTATTATTTTGGTTTCGATTGAATTTACTGGTGGATTCCAAATTGTGAGATCTTAGGGTTTACGCTGGTAAACCCTTTACTTCTGTTCTGCGTCACAATCATATTAAAAAAAAAATGCTTTTCAACAGTAATTTTTTTAATCATTATTTTTTATTTTTGAATAAAATATTATAGGGAAAATCAGAATATCAAAAATATTAAATGACAGTAATTGTCGTATTTTCTGATTTTTATTAAAAATATATATATATATTGATGTATGGATAGTTTGGTAATACTATATTGTTTATAAGACCATATAAGTCTTTTTCAATAAGGTAAATTTGTAAATATCTTATTGATGTTACTAAGCAAGGGTGGGATGGATCGTGCTTACGAGTTGTATAATCGAATCGTGCTTACAGCTGAATCTCGGAGATTGCTGGAGAAGCTGGTGTGGAAACAAGATAATTTAGTAAAAATGGATGCCTGTCGAAAGAATGAGATCTGGGAAAGGGATGGCAAATGGGTTGGTGTTTTTGAATGAAGCACAGCATTTGGATTTATATAATTGGATTCAATATTGAGGGGCTTGAATTATTTCTTATAAGTTGTAGATAGATTTTTTTTTTTTTTTAAGTCATCTTTGGAGTCATGCTACTTCAAGAATATTTTAACTGACCAACCAGCACCAAAATTAATCGCCATTACCAGCTGTGAAGTTTTCTTCTTCTATGCTTGGATTTTAATTTCCATTGTTGATCATGTAAGTTACTGTTTAATTAATTGGTATTATCAGTACATGTTCTGTTCATTATTACTATATTTAGTGTTTTTTTTTAGGCTAAAGTGGAAGCTAGCTTATATAGAGAAGATTACTTTTGTATTGATTCAGGTCTCATGAGGCTGCCTTGATGAGTTTAGAGGAAGGTACTGCTGCCGGTCAACTTTCCGGAAGAGAACATAGAACGGGAACGAATGCAGACTCATCAAGAACCAGTACTGTTGTTGAAATCAAAGAAGTGATTAAGAGCATTAAAGAAGGCAGCAGATCACCTCATGTGAAGAAAATCCTGACCAAACCTCTAGGAACTACATAGAGTTTGATCACTTTTGTCTCTTGGATCATTTCAATCTCTTGGACCAAACCTGCAGGTTGGTATAAAGGGTGTTTTTTTCCCTGTATAAAAGTCTAACCCGTGTTTGTATTCCCATTGTAATTTCCAAATAACGAGGCAGACTTGACAACTCAGAGTTCAAGTTTTTATGGTCAACATATTCTTTTACTTTCTCTCTCAAGTAGAAACATACATCTCGCAACCACATAAATTTAATATTCTTTTGTACCTAAACATAATTAGTAGCGAAAGATGTATATTCATAACCAAATATTTTGTTGTAAAAATAACATTCACAACCAAATATATTGTATTATTGTACAATATAAACATTCAAGACACATATTTTCATAAGGAAAAACTTTATAAGATTTATAAATATTAACTCAAAAATTTTACAGTTGTAGATCATAATTAGCATATACAACATTTAGGTACCATCAAAATCAAGAAAAATCAACATTTAGGTACAACATTTAATAAGACAGTGTCTTCTTAATTTGACAAGTTGAATCTCCAATACTAGTTTGACAAGTAGAATTCATTTGTTTCAATATCATCAGCGGTACCGTCGAATCCCGTTCTAAATTCCACCACTTGTCAAAGTAGACTAAATACTCGAACTTTGAGTCTTTGGCTGTATATTTTTTCAATGAGCCAATATATAAAAGTCAGTAAGAGAAATAAATTTCAACAAAAAAAAAAAAAAATAACCATCAAAATTTGAAACATAACTGTTTTTCATCTTTTGAAACTTTTTGTTCCATGTTGATCGATCAGAGTCCTTACAAAGTCAAAACCATTGCCATGGATCTAATGACACAAATTAAACCCTTTAGTTATATATATATATAGGAATAAAAAAATAGAAAATAAACTAGAATCCAACATCATAAAAGAAATACATATCCAAATAGAAAATTAAATCAAACCAAATAACCAAAAATTAAAAACAAAAAACGAAAGAAAATTACAAACATTAAAGAAATAAAATCAACCGATATGAAAAAAAGAAACATAAAACAAACCAAATATATTTGCTTGACTTAAAAAAAAAAAAAAGACTTATCATTAAAATAAAATAAAACGGAAAAGAAAAGAAAAGAAAAGAAAAAGAAAAGCGAAAGCAAAGTGACGAGCAGACCCTAAAACAATAATCTAAAAAGGTAAGTAGACCTCAACAGAAGGCAAGGAAACATGAATATAAAAAGGCATAAAATTAACCATTCCATGCTGCCTCAAACTGTGCGGCCCTATCAGAAATAGCAGCACAATGTAATTCTACATAAGCCGATGAAGCCGCAGAATCAGGGCGAATCTTAGTCTTAGCAACAGAGAAGCGCTTAGAACTTCCCTTACTCATTTGAGACTTGAAATTAGATAAACTCTTAAAAGTTGGTTTCACTCTTCTATTCGATTTTGTCACTATGGGAATCCAATTATTGTCTAAATTAAATTAGATATAAAAGCAAAATGAAAAAATTGTACTGATTTTTTTTAATTTTTTAAGTAAATAATTTTTAATATTTTTAAATAATAAAAGAACAGATAAATAAGTTTTCAAGGGTAGTTTAGTCATTTCGAGATACAAATGTGGTTAAAGATTAAAGTTAACAAAAGTCAAATGACGGTAGGGTATATTTATGTAATTATTAGAAAAAAATTGAATATTTATAACCATCAAAATAGCCTCTCCCTTTTACCCAAGGGCACTATTGACTTTTTATACCCCAAGTACATTCCAATTGGGATGTTTGTGTTTGAATATGACATTTGTTTGAAAATTTGCTTTATTAGTTAAATAGATGGTATGTTTGTGTAATTAACTCATTTTTTGTTTGTGTTTTTCAAAGAAGAAAACACATAAAAAGAAATAGTCGGTTTGTGGAATTTGTGTGTCAGTTTGTGGAATTTGTGTGTGCTATGAATAGAAAAAGATAAGTAGGGGTAGGGGTTTTTTAATTTCGACTCCACCTTATATATATATTTTTCTTTTACTCTTGTATCCTGGTCTCATTCGGCTAATTTGTAAAGGATAATCCTGCGGATTCAAAACGCTACATCTTTTCATCGTTGATCATGTAAGTGATTTTTGTTGTATTGCAAATTTCATTGAATTTCTTCACTAATATAATTCTACAACAATAGTTGTTTTTGTTTTCTCTGTGGTATAAATTAAAACTTTGTATTAATTATCATTAAATTGAGCTGTTTTTGCATGTTAATTATCCATATAACTTCGCTCAATTAATTGTCTGTGTTACAATGTATACACATGCACAAAGTCATTTAGTGACTTGTGAAGTCTGAATGTTTAATAAATTAGCTGTGTTGGGTACTTGGGTTAGGACTTGTGAAGTCTGAACGTTTGAGAAAAAATTGGACGTAATCATTAGATGACACTGTTGCAGCAAAGACACTGTTGCTCTATTTAATTATTTATTATTTTTTTTAATCCATCAGACTTCTCTCTCCAAAAAAAAATTTCTTTCTCCACGTCACTTTCTCTCTTCATCTTCTCCATCTATCAGAGTATCAGACTTCTCTCATTTTTAAACGCTCCGCCGCCTGCAGCTGCCGCCCACCGCCTGACGGAGCAAGTGATTCGATACCACCCACACCAGAAGGTGCGGGAAGTGACGATCTTACGATCTCTCAAAAGATCCGTCGCCAAACGAAATCGTTTTCTTGGTCAAACTGTCCTTCGAAGTTTGACGAAGTTGCGCCGCCGACATAATCACCCGTGATTTGACCCAAAAAACCATCGGGAAAACATTCGTCGAGTGCCATCCGTTATAACCCAAGTGTCCGTTTTCAGATTCGAGCTTTGTGGAGAGAGAAATGAAGCCAAATCCTTACTGTCGCCAAACCTTCGTCGTCAGATCTGCGCCGATCCGTCGTGAATCCAACGAAACTGATCGCACCAGCGAACTAAGCGTCGTCCGCTCTTTCAGATCCGATAGTCGCAAGAGTCAACCGGCACCGTAGAAAGAGCGCCGGTGACCGATTCAGACAGACGTGGAAAATGGGTAGAGAAGTCTAATAGATTTTAAAAAATAATACATAATTAAGTGTCATCCAGTGATTGCATCCAATGGTGGTGGTGCATCAGGTGCCCCTAAGTTTTTTAGAACACTTTAGCTCACCCTAAGGAGGTTACCATTACCCCCTTCGAAATTGATAACATGTGTCTATGGAGGAGATAAATTTATCCAAACACGGTTATATTTTGGATAAATTTACCCCTCCTTAGTAAGTTTTTCTGCTAAATGTTGAGTGTTGACGCATTAGGGGTCGGTTCCCCACAAGACTCACAGTGGTTGAGCTGTCCTATCAGCTCTGAGTAAGGGGCAAGCCTCCAGAGCAAAATTTCAGGACGCATTTGATGTCATTTTAAACTATGTTTTTGAAAATTAATTTAAAAAATGAAAATAATGTTTTAAAAAACATAATATGTTTGTTAAAAGTAGTTTTCAAAACCTGAAAACAATGCAAACGGAATTGGTATTATTTTTAAAAATGAATAATATAGTTATTTGGAGGAAAAAGTTGATGTCGTCGGTTTTGAAAACAGGTCTCAATTATCTGGCAACACAACTGTCATTTACAATTTGAGAGTACTAACTAACTCCTTCGTAGATATGCTTGCAAAGAGGGGGTCTAGCATGAAGGGGGACATATTCAATTGGGGTGATAGCTGATCCTGTCCCTTTTCTTTCTTTGCTCATGTTGCTCCTGTGTTTCCAAGATTCTTCTTTTGGGTTGTTAAATGTTTGCTGTTGTGTTTCGAGGGTAGTTTTTTCTTCTTTGCTTGGGGTGCTTCGTTTCTGGCGTTTTGCTTTTGTTCTTGGTTTTGGGTTTGTGGGTTTGGGTGACCTTCAGGTGAAGGGTGTTTGTTCTTGTATCCTTGGTTCTCTTCGGCCTGTTGGCTTCTTAGCCAGTTTTATTGTTTTTCTTGCCTTGTTCTTGGCTTGTTGAATAAAGTTGACCGTTGAAAAAAAAAAAAAAAGAGGGAAAACAGTAAATTATTTTTTTCAACTTTTTAGTTATAAATTTAAAAACATTGTTTTTATTTTGAAAATGATTATTGAAAACAGATAAACAAACAATTTTACAACCGTTAACCATTTTAAAAAACGAATCCAAACAAGACCTTTGTCTCTGTTATATAATAAAGCCCTCTATAAAATTGTCACTTGTCAAATAAAACAGGAAATCTAAACCCTTTGTATTCTTAGGGTTTGTGTGCTAGAGAAAAAATACAGTCAAAATAGAAAGTTTTAGCTTCTCCATTATAAACCATGATTTGATAGTAAAAACTGAGTGCTGGTACACTATGTGGGTATAAACTTATACTGAACCATATAAAATCTTTATTAACAATTATTATGTTATCAGGTCTCAGTTTGTGAACTTAGAGGAAGTTATGGTACACAATAATGGAACAAACACTGAGGTCTCAGGACATATGCAAAGAGATACTCCAGATTCTGATGTTGAAGTTCAAGGGATTAGTAGCAGCAGTAGTAGAGAAACAACGAGACCTTTTTATAACAATATTATTGCGGGCAAACCCTTGCTTCATGGGAAGAAAATCCTCAGCAAAGTTTGGCCTTTGGTGAATATATTTCCTTTTATGTGGTGCGCGAATAGAATCTCAATAGATCCTTTCTTCCTCTATGCTTATGTGATCAATTATGACAAAAAGTGCATTGAAGAGGACAAGAAGTTAACGACTGTGGATAGACATATCATGCCGTACGACTATGTCATTATTATGGGATCTTTTGTTTCTCTGGCGAGGGCGGGTTTGCTTAAAACATGGTTACAGAGGACAGTATGGTTCCTTCTTTTTCTAATTGACTTCTTGACATATCTTCCTTTCAGAGAGGTGAGTCAGATTATTTTTTTATTTATTATTTATTTTTATAAATATAGAGTGGAAACATAAGATTATATTTAAACTATGGGTGTAATGTTACATAGCACCATGTAACTACATAGTCCAATGTGTAACTACATAGTCCAATGTAACATTACTCCTATGATTTGGACATAAATATTTATGTTAGCAGGTGTGCATGTGAGATCAGATGCGAGATTTCCTATACAGAATCCCCAATAGCTACTAGTAGTAATTTAATTATTATTGATACCTACTTAATTAACACTGGTAATAAATGAATTACAACCGGTAGCTATTAGGAATTCCGTACAAGAAATCATGCACCAGAAAGTTACTATATATATGTCAATATATTATTTTCAATATTTTAAATAAGTATATGTTAATTATTTGTTAATTATTTTCCAATTTTAACATGAAACACATTAGTACAGTCATTTATTAATACACAAAAGTTAACTCAAATGAAAGTTGATAAATCCTTATAATATATTTACTCAATATATCATCCCATGATTTATTTTATTGGGGTTACGTGATATTACCAAAGTCCTAGGGTTAACTGCAATCCATCTGGTGGAGCCACACGGTCCACACAGTGTGGTGGCTTTGCTTCATTTGATGGAGGATACCCCATCTGATGGGGATGAAATTTCTTTAAAATTGTTTTTTATTTTGGGTTTGAAATATAGTATAGAAAAATATGAACTGTTTTATATTATTTTATCATTCTTTTCTAGATAGATATTTAATTATAAAAAGTGTTGAGATCGTTAATTTTTAGTTTTACTTGACAGATAATATGACTATTTTACCTTCAAACATTAAAGTCAACTTTTAAATTTAACCACTGACCATTAATGGTAGGAATTGTTAGTGTAATTAATACTATTTACCGAATATTTTACTATAACCTTCTTACTAATATATGTACGTTTTGATATATGTTGTAGACTCTGGCGCTGACGAATACTATATGGCCAGAGAGTTGGCCAGAGAGTGAACTAAGCGTCTCGAATTTCTATTCAGCCAACTTGTTTCTTTTACAATACTACATAACGGTTATTCTAGTCTACATAATATTTACAAGAGCTACAAGGACTTGGGCTACACTTGCTAAAGCTACTTGCGGGAAAGCTGTTTTCAATCTTCTTCTTTACATTCATGGGGGTCATGTAATTTAAATTATCTTTTGTGTTTCGATTATTTTCATAATTCATTTTTTTTTTTATAATAACCAATTGTACTAACAAGTGATTTTTTTTAGGTATTTGGAGGCTTATGGTACGCTTTTGCCATACAAAAAGAGATGGAGTGCTGGATGAAAGCCTGCAAACATCATCCTTTAGAGTGTCATCCTAGTAATTTTACTTGCAATGGTAATTCACAAGACAACAAATTTATAAATGAATTTTGCCCAACAAAACCACCTCCAAATGCAACTGCTTATGATTTTGGAATATATCATGAGGCTCTTGAGTCTGGTATAGTTGAGATGTGGAATTTACCGAAGAGGGTTTTACATTGTTTTCGATGGGGACTCCAAAACCTCAGGTTTGTAACTCAAACCTGAGATTGAATGATTGCCTTTTATTACCAAACCACATTTTACGGAGTGATTTTTTTTTTTAAAATTATTACAAATTTGATCAAAAATCAAATATTCTTTACAGTGGTTTTGGTCTAAACCTCAAAGCAAGTACGGATGCATGGGAAAATATCTTTGTGATTTCCATGATCATTTACGGCATGGTGTTGTTCGTCTTTTTCATTGGAAATATGCAGGTTAATTTGTTATATTAGTATACACCGTTAATTCTCAATCTAGTTAATATTCCAATTAAGATGAAAAAATAGTAATTAGTTCTCGTTCTTGTACCTGGACTCTTGTGAATACAGATGTATCTGAAATCAGAAACTAAAAGATCAGAGATGATAAGACAGAAGAAACAACAAATAGAGCAGAGCAAGTCCTTTGCTATACTATCGGAGGACCTCCAAAAGCAGATCAAGAGATACCAGCCAGACATATGGGAAGAAACCAAAGGTGTTGAGTTTGAATATTTGTTCAATCTTCCTGAAGAATTCAGAAAGAACATAAAACGCCAACTTTGCTTAGTATTACTTAAGAACGTAAGTACTTTAATTTGTTATCTATTTCATACCTTTATCAATTTGTGAAGTTAATTACAAATTAAGAAGCTATTAATTAAATGACCAACTT
>OX940799.1:2661937-2846652 GCA_954870605.1 Acer campestre | reverse complement strand
AATTATTATATGTACAACTATATTCTGTTAGAAAAATAGAGTAAGCAATCATTAAAAAAAAAAATCAATAGAGAAAATGAAGAATTCATTTGATTTAATATAATTTAAGTCTCATACACATCAAATACTACTTGTCAAACTGTATAAGTATACCAAAATCCCCTACACAAGTATACCAACTTGTTCCTTTTAATATGAAAACTATTTAAAAACCATACCTGATTGCACCATATTCAAAACCACATAAAAATTTGACAACCAATTTTCATGGTATCTAAAATAACTACCAACCTTAACAAAAGACATTATTGTTTTTTTTTTTCCTTGTTTTTTTTTTCTTTTTAAACTGAAGATTAAAAGGAACAAGTTGGTATACTTGTGTAGGGGATTTTGGTATACTTGTGCAGTTTGAAAAATAGTATTTGATGTGTATGAGACTTAAATTATATAAAATCAAATGAATTCTTCATTTTCTCTATTGAATGATTTTTTTTTTTTTTTTAATTATTGCTTACTTTATTTTTCTAACAGAATATAATTGTGCATATAATGATTGCTTTGATACCAATTAACCAAATGGATGGTCAAAAAAAAGTTGGACAATTATAATGGCCATTTTGATACCAATTGACCAAATGGATGGCCACTAGAGTAATTTTGGAGAAAAATGATTATAATGGCCATTTTGATACCAAGTGAACAAATTGATGGCCATTAGTGTAACATTCTTAGACAAAGTTAACGGTGTTATAACGGAATGGCCATTAGTGTAACATTGTTTGCCAAAAATGGCCATTTCTAAACCAACTTCCCATCCGGTGGCCATTTTGATAGTGGTGGCAAAAGTCGATGGCCATCAGGGTAATTACCCCTAATTTTTATAGTATATATATATACTATAATCCTGGTAGCTCAAGACTTTCTCGAGCTACCCGGACTTTATATCAACAATTGGATTGGCTCAAATGATCAATAAGTTCAACGGTTCAACCTTAAAAATATATCCACTTGTTCATTTTATAACATGGAAATCTTTAGTCTCGAGAAAAGAGAACATTAATGACTCTCAAAAAAGACTTTTTTATTGGTGTTTTCTGATAGCTAGGGTTTTTAGGTATGAGTTGTCACTTTCATAGATTACGTAACAATGTAACATTGTCAAGAAGATGTGTGTGCCCTTATTCGGCCATTGCAATTTGCAAGTCACATATATGTAATATTTATATTAAAAAAAAAAAAATGGTTGTTTGTTTTATATATGATTTCCATCGGCAGTTGAGAAATTAATAAATGCTCTACTCTATGTTGTCACATGCATATTTCATAGAGATTTGGTTCTAATCAAAATCCTTTTCAATAAATAAATTGATCTTACAATAATTTTCAATGGAAGTTATTTTGTTTTTATGATTAAAATTAAAGAGATGGAATATTTCAAAAATAATAAAAATAATGAAGGGTGCCTTTTTTTATTTTTGTTTTTATATTTTTATTGGGGTAAAAGTATATATATATATATATGATTGGTGGTTCCAGATTTCATTTGGATTACTATTTAAAACAATAAAAACAAAATTTATAAGATACATTGAATTATGTGAAAACGATTGCATCGAGATGATACATTTTATATACATTCAAAAAAAATAAAAGAAAAAAATTGATTTCCAAAAAATATCTAAAATAAATTAATGTCACCCATTTATTTACTAAAATATCACTCATTTGATGGAAATGGATGGAATGACTATTGATGTGACAGTGTTTGTCAAAAATGGTCATTTTGAAATTAATTCCTCATTTGGTGATCATTTTGATAATGGTGGCATAAATTGGTAGCCACTAGGGTAATCACCCCTACATTGAATTATGTTCCTAAAAAACTGAACCAAAAAGGCTATGCAATTATACTGTAGTAAATTTTCAATCTTTCCAAAGCTTTAAGCTTTCTTCTTTTGTTTTAAATTAAATAAATTAATAAAACGGATAACATAAAAAAGAAAGCTTTGCAAAGATAGATCAAATTCTACATCCAAAAAGTATCCCATATTTTGTAAAAATAAATAAATAAATAAATTCCAGACTTGAATAGGAAGCAAAAGAAAAAAAAAATCACTTGTTTTTTTTTTTTTTTTTTTTGATAATATAAAAATCACTTGTTAATTTCAAGCAAGAAAAACAAAACTTTAGTAATTTATTTATTTATTTTTGTTTTGAAAGAAACATTGTTATGGATATGGTGCTGCTCGCTGAATGTACCATTATAATAACCTATTAAAGAAATAAAAAAATTGTTTGACTAGTATTGTCACCTATAAATGTGAATAATGGTGGTACTCTGTATATTATGATTCTTCTATTTTTTTTAAAAAAATATATATTTTCAATTACAACTACTACACCGATCTGCACATCATCTCCTAGCAGATTTGATAGTGCGCATTTTTTCCGTATAAGTAGTGAAGGGTTCAAATTCTATCATGTGTATTTTACAAGCATATACAGAGAGTTTTGATAGTGCGCATTTTTTCCGTATAAGTAGTGAAGGGTTCAAATTCTACCATGTGTATTTTACAAGCATATGCGGAGAGTTTTCTTCCCGGGTTGTAGGAGTATTGGAGTAGTTATCTCCCATTATGGAAATAAATATCCGGGTTGCATGTGTATTGTTTAATCTCGATAGGTTTCGACAGTCCTATTATAATGTTCTTGTAATACTAAAAAAAAAAAAAACTACTACCCAATCTAAAAAATAAAAAAAAACAAACCCAAAAATATCTTTTTTTTTTTTTTTAAGTGAATAATTAAAAGAGATATTCGTGGTAATTTAAAATGACAAAGCTAATTTTTCAAAAAAAAAAAAAAAAACCAAAAACAAAAACAAAAAAACAAAACATGAAAATTCAGAATTTCAGATCACTCCAGTTTTATATGAGAATAAACATGCACTTCGAATCAACGAAAATATCATGTACACAAAAATAAAATTCATGAAAATGGATAATATTCAAATATTAGATCAGCATATATTAATAAGATGATGCAATAATCAATCGTGTCATAAATATCCCACATGGCTTCTGAGTACTAAAAGACAACATTATGACTTCTGACTTCTGAGTACTGAAAGACAAAAGTCGCAATTATTTTTTTTGGACTAATTGCACAAACCTCGCCTGATTTTAGGCTTAATTACAGCTAGATGGACCTTTTGCTCGAAATTACACAAACCTTCCTTACCATAAGTTGACCTCCGTTAAACTTAACCATTGACCAAACTTTTATTGTTAAATGACTTGCATGCCCCCATTTATATTATTTTATTACCTAAAATAAATAATTAAACAAATATTATCTACTATATAATAAAAATTTAAAAATTTAATAAAAAAGATAAGGTTAATGTTGTTATTTTTTTTTTTCGATATTTATCATCCAATTTTTAGAGGAGAAAAAAAAATGGTGAACTTTTCTTTCTTGTCAACATCTATCACCACCCATTTTCAACTAAAGAGAAAATCATCATCATCCGAGCTTTTCTTTCTTTCTTTCTAGGTTCAACGCCCATTTTCAACAAAAGGAAAAAAAAAAAAACATTCACAGTCAAGCTTATTTTTTATTTCTAGATTCATCACCCATTCAAAAAAAAAAAAAAAAAAAAAAGGTCTACGAAGGATTTTTATGAAAAATGGGTGATACATATCGAAAAAAATAACAACATTATCCTCATCATTTTTATTAAATTTTTATATATTAGATAACATTCGTTTAATTATTTATTTTAAGTAATAAAATAATATAAATGAGGACATTCAAATCATTTAAACCTAAAAGTTTGGTCAATGGTTAAGTTTAATAGATGTCAACTATGGTAAGGGAGGTTTGTGTAATTTTAAGTAAAATATCCATCTAGCTGTAATTAGACCTACACTCAGGGGAGATTTGTACAATTAGTCCTATTTTCTCCTTACAAGTTCATGGTCAGAAATGAATTGAGGGTGTTACTTGGTAGGCCTATTTTCATTTCCCAATAAATAAAAAATCAAAATGCTTTAGGGATTGAAAAGACTTACTAGTACACCTATGAAAGGTAGATAAAAGAATTCTCATGTGTTTATGCTGGTCACAGCTGGTGTAGAAAACTTATTGTTAGAACAACCTCAACTTCGTCAACAGGATTCGTTAGGTCGACATTGCAACTTGTATTTCAACTTGTGACGTGTCAATGTAAAAAGAGCACGTGCCCCTCCTGTTCCTGCATTGGATCCGCCGGTGACGAGACAGGTCTTTGAGTCATGCTTGCTACATCAAAGATTTTAAGTGACCAGCAGCAGCAAAATGAAATCGCCATTTTTTCCTAATCAGAAGCAACATATATACATCCAGAGGAGCTAAGTCTGTGGAAATATCCAAAGTTTGCTTCTTCTACTTGGAGCTAGTTTTCCATCATTGATCATGTAAGTGACTGTTTAGTATTATTATATATCTTTATGATATGTTCATGGAATTTTTTCTGATGCAATCCAGAACAACTTATGCTTGATCAGGTCTCAGGCTGATGCCTTGAGTTTGAAGGAAGCTAACGTGCGAAATTATTGTTGCGAAATTTTAGTGAAAGGCTGGTCTTATGTGAAGAAAATCCTGACAGGATATACAGGACACTGGATTACTTTTGTGCTGTGGATTATTTCAATCTCACTTGATCCTTTTGTTTGCTATGTTCCTTCCATTCAGGATGAGGAAAAGTTGCTGAAAATTAACTCATCATTACTGATTGGTATCTGGGTTCTCTATTGGTCTCTCCTCATCTATAGAATCTCTATTTCCTTCTGTGAAAACATAAGAAAATGGCAGGTCTTCAATCAGGCTGAATCTATCGCGCTACTCTGTTCAAATGTGAGGCTACGATCGGGAATCTTAACATGGGAAAGATAACTTAATTCCTGATTATTTGTGATGGTAGTTGGGAAGCTCACACAGAAATGAGGAATTGAGTTCCTAATGGGAAGGGAACTTGATTCCTGATTTCCGATTCCCGATTCCTGATTCTTTTTCAAATGGAACTTGATTCCTTTTTATTATCATTCCCAATTAGTACATCTATAGTCGTAAGTATATATTAATACCGATTTCTTATATCACTTGTTGTAATCTTGTCCAGGTGTTGCTATATTCACTAGTTCTCATTCCGAAAATGGAAATTAGAGCTCCAATATTTTCGGTTGTATTGAGCATATTCCTTGTTGTGTACTTAGTGAGGATCATTGGAATCTACCGATTGTTTACAGAAAAAGTTACAGGGTGTAATTCAAGCAAGTTAGCTGAAGCTCCGATTATCAAAATTGTGTTCAATCTCCTACTTTACTTATATGGAGGTCATGTAAGTTATATCATCATTTTTATGTCATATTTTAATTGTTCAAAAAAAAAAAAAAAATACATTGAGATTTTGGATTCAAATTTAAGAACAAATGACATTGTTGCTTGCCTTTTGCTATTTGGAGGTTTGTGGTACTTATTCGCTGTATGGAAAAAGTTGGAGTGCTGGAAAAAAGCTTGCTCAAAACATGATGGATGCCACTATAGAGACCATCGCTTCACTGTAAGTCTTGAAGACAACCAATTCCTGAATGATATTTGTTTCGCCAAGATAGAAGATACAAAACCCTATGAGTTAGGGATATTTAAGGATGCTTTTGATTCTCATATTGTGGAGACGAAGACAGATCGAGTTGTGGAAGAAGGTGTTATATTGTTTCAGATGGGGCATACAAAATATTAGGTTTGTGCAAAATCACTTGTATATTTAAACATAACTTGAGTGCTTTAGAGTCATTTGTAATGTTAATATCATCTATATTGAACATCTCTTCCATATTCTAATATTATATTTTTTCAGTGGTTTTGGTCAAAACCTTCAAGTTAGTACCTATGCTTGGGAAAATATCTTTGTGATTTTAATTGTCATCTATGGCGTGGGAACGTTTACGTTTTTTATTGGAAACATGCAGGTTGGTATATATTATTTTGTTCATTATCTACCATTTTTTATTTTGTAATTAGATAAAAATGAAGCACTTAATTTTATTTATATATACTTTTTGTGAAACAGAATCTTATAAAGTCTACAATTGATGAAAGAACAGAGGAGAAGAGAAAGAAAGAGCATCAAGCAATAGAACTGAGACAACAACAGCTACAGCAGTGGGTTCTTTTCGGAAAACTCTCTGATAATCTGTAAAATATTATTAAGGAATGCCAGCAATACAATTGCCAACAAACTGGAGTTGTTGATGTTGAAAATTTGTTCAGTAATCTCCCCAAGGATGTCGAAAACAACATAAAACGTGAACTATGCTTAGAACCGATAAAAAAAGTGAGTTCTCTAATTCACACATCTTTATAGATTTCTCTTGCATGTCTACTTGCCTATGGAAATTTCAAACAATACATTCATATAATTTCCTTGAATCGGAGAAAAATTCTCATTCTATTCTTGAATATTTATCAAGGTTGAAAGGTTTCGAAGGTTGAGTGACACATCGCTGCTTCATCTATGTGACTGTGTCAAGCCAGTGGTCTATGCTGAGCGCACTCGCATTGTTCGTGAGGGAGATCCAATCAATGAGATGTTGTTTGTGCTGCACGGCAAGCTATGGAACTTCTCCTCTGCGGCAAGCTCTATGAACAATGTTCCTCCTCTTGACAGGAGAAAGGAGTTTTTGAAAGATGGTGACTTTTGGGGAGAAGAACTTGTCAATTGGGTTCAAGATGAATCCTCCTCCTCTTCGTCAAACAAACTTATTTCACAGACAACCATTCAAGCACTTACAAAAGTTGAAGCTTTTGTTCTCAGGATTGATGACTTGAAAAATCTGTACAATGAAAAAGCTAAAATCCTACGATCATGGCTTCGTAAAAGAAGAATCAGGATTTCTGAAAGGAATGCCCGGGAAAATCCACCACCACCACCAGGAGATCAGTTGACTGGTCCATAAATTGTTGTTTAAGGAAATTAACTCTCCTGTGACAAACAATTCTTGTATGATCATCAATTAGTGAGTGTATATAAGTGGGATTGTATTCTATTCATCAATTAGTGAGTGTATATAAGTGGGATTGTATTCTATTTACCATTTTTGAGAGTCTGGGATTCTGGCTCAGTCCAAAAATTGAATACCATTTGTATTCTAATTACCAAATCACCATTTTCAGGCTCAGTCCAGAATCCACATTGAATGTATAATTTGCTATCCGAAACATATAATTTGCTTCAACGGTCCATTCCGCAGCATACGGACACAAATGGCGACACCACTGCCTTCAATAGTACACAAATTTTAAAATGAAACCCTTAAACAAACATCATAATTAAGTAAAAAAAAAGAAAAAAGATTGAAGATAGAAAAAGCAAAGAGAAGAAAGCGTACGGACACAAATGGCGACACCACTGCCATCAATAGTACACCACACTCTGTTCTTCTCGTGAACCTGAAAATACCCAATTCGTCAATTGAAAGGAAAGACTGAGAATTTACAGAGAATTTTTGTTTTATTTCATTCGATTTTGACCAAAAAAAAAAAAACTCAAAAACTATTTTTTGTTTTTTTGTTTTTTTTGTTTTCAAGAGGTTGTAACTAGGAAGAAGACGAGCCAGAAGGTGACATGGTGGGCACGTCAGATATATTGGCCGATGTGTCATGTCACGTCACCTGTGATGAACGTGTCAAGCAATTTTAAGCAGATCGGATAACGTGTTAAGACACGTCAATAATTGTCTTGTGACGTGGCTTTTAATGTTAACAAGAATGACTGACTTGGCCGAAATTGGGTGGGTTTACTACGTGAACCCGTGAACCCAACGTAAATGGGCAGGTTTACTAAATGAACCCACAAAAGTGTTTTGGGCCTAAAATCACAAAAATCCAATCCACAATATTTTCTTCTTTCGATTAAGACACCTTACCCAATTAAAATCACATAATTACAACTTCAAAAAACACCACATTAAAAATTTAAAATAACTCTAGTTTGTAAATAAACCTTGTTTAATGGTAAAAATATCCTTTACAATAAACCTCACTTAATAGCAAAAATATAATTTCCTTATTATTATTATATTGTATTTTTGCAACTAAACCCCACCTATACCTATTTTATCATCTAATCAACTTTATTATTATTTAAAAATTAGTTATTTTATTTCTTGTTCTTAAAAAAAATAAAAAAATTATAACTCTTAAATACATAAATTATAATATCAAATCAAGTTGGGGTTTGAGTCAATTTTATTTATAAGTGGTTGATTAAAATAACCAGAAAGAAGATAATACAATAAAAATAAAAATAAAATTAAGGCAATATATTGATGCTCTTTGTTTGTATGTGCACCCCAAATCAAACAAGTTCAAAATTTTTGCACCCCTTGAAATCACAAAAGTGCTTTGGGCCCCAAATCAATATATTTTTAAAATTTCAATATTATCTTTAAATTAAAATAATTAATATAAATATGTTTTATACATCATATTAATAAAATATTTAATATTGTAAATATTTTGAAAAATATTATAATTAGTTAAAAATAAAAAATTATAACATCTTTTGATCAAATATTATAATTAATTACACATAAAAAACTATAACATCTTTTGATTAAATTATTATTTATTAATTAAAATTATAAATATTAAGTACTTGTTATAAAAAAAAATTAAGAAGAGAGAATCATTGAATTTAATTAAAAAACTAAACTAATATAAAAAAGGTTAAAATAAAATAACATAAACAAAATTATAAGGAAAAAAAATAGAAAAAGAAAAGAAAACACATGAAAGGTTCTGTTTTTCCTTTTCCCTATTATTGTAATTATTTTCTATATTTAGGTTTATGAAAAGAAAATAACCTATAAACTAGGTCATACAACTTCTTCTCTATTTTTCCTTTTATTATTGTTATTTTTTCAGAATTTTATAACATTTTTTTTTTCAAATTAACTTATTAATTTATAATATTTTATCAAAAATTAAGAGAAATGATATATTTGGTAATGAATGTGTGGGTGTGTTTACAAGTTTAACCCTTTTAAAAAAATTTAGTGAGGTGGTCCTTACAAAAAGGGTGCACATACAGTTTTTCAATGGTGAAATCAAAGCTTAACATATATATAAATTTTAAATTATATATATATATATGTTAATGTAACTATTTTTTTTTGGGTAGGTTGTGGTATTTTTTCATTCAATTTAATAATTTCATGATGCATTGGTACACAATAATGTAATTTCTAATTTGCTTGTTTCGATTAAGGCCCATAAATTTTTATATTTAATTTTTTAAAGGCTGAGTCCCCTTAAATTAAACCCAATTAAAATCATATAATCGCATGCACGGCATTAAACTGTTTTCTTTGCCTGGAATTGGAAGTTGCTTGTTTGTGTAAATTAGGGACTGTTTGTTATTTTTGCTTGTATATATTTTAATACAATTTTAATACAATTATGAATTTTAATACAATTATATATTTTAATACAATTTGAATTAGGGATTTAATACAATTTTAACTTATTATCACTTGTTTCTTCTTATTATGAATTATTAAGAATTAGCATGCTTGAGATTTCAATTATTTAGAATTAGCATCTAACGATTGGCGACAATCTAAGTTACGGCACAAATTAAAGTGATCTGGAAATTGACAGCTGGTTGCTTTTGTAAAGAACAATATTGTTTCAATATACTTTTGAACATTTTGAGAGCAAAATCAATTATCACTCCAGTCTAAAATTATGCCCAAATGAGCCCATATTAATTGAAGTTAATATCAATGTGGGCCGTTTGAAAGCTCAATCCACTTCAATTCACCACCCACTTAAAGCCCATCATCAAGCCATCAGTGACATGTCACGTTAATTTAAAGAGTAATGTTACTTTACTCGAATTTGATGTCTAAATCTAGTGTTTAAATGATGTGGCAACACTTTAATCTATTCATTTAAAGTATGCAAATCTAATACAAATTTGGACACTATTAATTACAAATTAAGAAGCTATTAATTACAAATTAAGAAGCTATTAATTAAGAGCTTGTTTGGTTGGGCTTTTGAAAAACCTCTATTGGTAAAAGATCTACTTGCAGTAGATCTATTAGAAATAGAGTTTTTGAAAAAAAAAATCATTGATGTTTGGTTGGTAGACTTTTTTTTAAAAAAAATGTCTATTTGGAGAAGCACCTCTCTATGAGCTTTTGTCCAGTAGAGGTTTAAACTCTAATAGCCTCTACTCAATTTAAAATAGACAATCTCAAAAGCCCAATCAAACAACTCTAAAAAACTCAAATAGACGTTGGTAGACCTTTTGAGCCAGTAGAAAACTCAACCAAACAAGCACTAAATAATTAATTTATAGGAAAATTAGATGCAATTGCATAGATTTTAGTTTATTGATGTATAGGACAATTTGGGAGCTTCCGTGAAGCTGGAGATAGACTATCTCCGATTTGGGCTCATAATAATCGTTGTAATCATATCAATGAGCCCTATCCTTGTCACACATGATTTACCCTTGTAGCACATCACAATTTTTCCAAATTCGGCCATTTGACTTATGTTTTTCATTTTTTTTTTTCCTTTTAGGAAGCATTTTTAAATTTTAAGCTTTTGGTATTTTAGTCAATTTAGGAAACTGAGTCCTAGTGAAATCGGTATAGTTTTTATATTTAAGAAAACGATCCTCGTTATTTTTTTCTTAGCATTAATAAAAAAAAAAATCGTTCATTTGATACAATTATTGGATATTAATGTTTGTATTCTCATTCTTATTTTTCAATTGTTTATTATAAAGGTAGACGAATTTAGAAGTTGGAGTGAACAATTGTTGGTAAGCTGTGTGATTGTGTCAAGCCAGTTTCTACGCTCAGCACGCTGAGATTGTTTGAAAGGGCAGCTCAATTGATGAAATGCTTTTCTTCGTACAAGGCAAACTACATACCTACTCCTTAATGAGTGTCGATACCAGCTCTGCTGCAATCCCTCCTCGTTTCAAAATATCAATTAATCGTTTCGAAGAAGGTAAATTCTGTGGAGAAGAACTTGTTGCTTGGTTTCAAGCTGATCTCTATTCATCTAACCTCCCTATCTGAACCAGAACTATTCAAACAATTACAAAAGTTGATGCATTCGCTATAATGTCCTATGACTTGCAAAATGTATTCATTAAGCATCGGACAGTTCATAATACATCTACCCAACTGCAAGCACCTCCGCCTCCAGCGCAGCAGCCCGCAAGTGGGATTTGAGATCACTACTCCATGCTTTTTTGCTCCATCAAGGCAAAAGACAACCATAATAATTCTGATATAGAACCCCCGGCCCCTACAAAAGTTTTTAGGAACATATAATTAAAAAAGGACTAGGATCCTCTACTGCTCTTCTTATATGCTGAACTATGCTGAGCTTGTAAGCATCTGACTCCCAGTGTAATTGAAAGTAATATGTGGTCATGATTTATTTTGTTTTGTTTTGTTTTTCCTCTAATAAATGTAAAACTATGTCGTTTCATAATGACCAAACCCTTCCCCAAAAGTCAACGATCAAACATTCCTTTATCGTTTTGTTTACCACTCCGTCAATCGGCGAAAACAATCGGATTTTTTTACCAAAAGCGAAAGGAAAAATAAAGAACTTTGAATCTTCGATCTCCGGCTCTTTCTCTATCTCCATTACTCTCTACAAAATTTGAACCTTGTCTTCTGGATTTGCTTTAATTTTCAATGATCGGCGATTCGACAAGATTTATGATTATATCTATTCCTGATTATGCCTTTCAGTTCAAAAACTCTTAAAAGTATTCACTACAGTACTTCAATCCATTAATCTGGCCTGTATTGGCGTAAGCAAATGGAAATAAAATCTGGTTCCGTAGATATCCTCACTCCCAAACAAAAGAAATGAAGATTTTAATGGCAAAAAAGAGTCCAAAAAGAAACAAAAAATACACAATGATTACATCTTCTGGTTTTGTGGGTTTTTCTTGATTGTGGATGGACAAGGGAATCAAAACAATGGGAGGATGGATTGTAAGGTTTGCCCAGGGACTGTTGAATTTATTTTTGGTTTGTTGCTATATAGTCTTCCTATTCCAATGCAATCAAAGCTGTGATGTTGGTTTTGGTAGAAACAGATGACGATCGATCGATGATGATATTGTGGAACCAAAAAATATAAAAAGTTACTTAAAAAAAAAAAAAAAAATTTAATCAGATCAATTCTTGAGCTTCTGAGAGATTCAACTGTTTCGACTTTCATGCTTTGAAGGAGGAAAGTTGCATGTTGTTTAGCATAAATGATATCGTTTAAACAAGTTAGCAAATAAATAAAATACCTAATCAAATCCCGACCTTACAATTTCTTAATAACCATATGGCGCTAGATCGTTAAAAGCTCAGCAAAGTGCAACAGGTAAAAAGATCAGTAGAGGATCCAAGTCCTTAAAAAAATGGATTTAAATTATTTAATGCCTTCAAATTTGTTGTGTGTTAACTATATATCCACACTATCTTGTAATTAATGCCATGGTAATTCACAGATATCTCTAAAATAATTTATATTCGTGTTTTGTTTACTTGTACAACACGGGGTTTATTTTGAATTAAATAAATATAATTGTTCTTTTAAGGGAAAAATATTTACAAAGATTAAAAAAAAGTAAAAAATAGCTGGAGAGTAATAGAGGCTTGACGGACTGCAATTGAACATTAAATGTTTAGCCAAATATAAACCTCAAGAGGCTTCAACGGCCTATGATTTTGCAAGACTCAAGAGGTTTGATCAAATTTTTAGCCAAATGTCAGGGTTCTAAATCTTCTTGTCAAACTTTAGTTAAAAAACAGCAACAAAATTAATCGCCATTACCATTTATCTAGTCAGCTGTGAAGTTTGCTTCTTCTATACTTGGATTTTATCTAGTGTTGATCTTGTAAGTTACTGTTTGATTAATTGGTATTATCATGGAACAACTATATATATATATATGTGCTTCAATTGCTATATATATAGTGTTTTTTTAGTTTAAAGTGGATGATTATACATATATAGACCATATAGATACAGATATAGACAGAGAGAGAAGGCAGTGAAGAGATATTTACTTATGTATTGACTGTGGCAAAGCTACGAAGAGGCTCGGAGGGGTCATGGCCACTGCAGCCTCTTGAAAAATTTCCTAATATTAGTCCTATAATTTTTTTTTTCTGTTTGCTTATGTTATAAAAAGTTTGGTGTAAATTGCTATATAAATAAATAAAAAGAAAATAAGATTAAAAACACAGTGAAGAAGTTGATAGAAAAACCTTCACAATTTGCAGTAGTTTTGTCAATAATTCCTTTGAAGTCGAGGCTAGTGTTTAACACTATGTCTTTAAGATGATTTATGCCCGCCCACTGGTGCTATTGGTCAATCGGCGCTCGCCTTCTAGAATACAATGACTTCTCTGTCTTGTGGTAGTAGCACTTCAAATCCACAAGCATACAACGAACTGAATATGCAGAATTCTCTCTCAATTACCAAAGGACTCAATACTCAATGCAGTAATTTTATGAAATTTTCTAGATGTTTAGAATGAATGACTTCTAATTTATAGATACAAAGTTCCTTTTAGAAAGGTCATGATTCAAAGGAATAGTTGCATCTATTCATGGTTGTGTCTTTCCATTTCAAAATATATTTCCTTCTGTAATTTGGTGTCTGTTAAATTGAACAACCACCTTTATGCACCTTTCCAGATCTATTTCATTTTTCATATGGTTTTAATTACTTTGAATAATTTCTCATTCATACAAAATATGATTTTCCAAGCAAATAAATATTTTTAAATATTTATTTCTTTTAAAACCATATTTCCAACAGCTTATTATAAAATGAAAATTCAATTGTTTGATCCTCTAAGCTTCATTAAATATGTAATTTTGGCTTTGCTTATGTGTATTGATCAGGTCTAATCAGGACGATTGGATCAGTTTAGAGGGAGGTACAGCAAGTCATCAACTTTTCAGTGAAGAGAGAAATATTAAACAAGGCAGCTGCTGCTGGTCTCATTATGTGAAGAAAATTCTGGCCAAACCTCTTGGAACTACAGAGAGCTGGATTACTTTTGTCTCGTGGATAGTTTCAATCTCGAACGATCCATTGTTTTGCTACGTTGCTGTGATCAATGATGAGAAAAAATTTCTTGAAATCAACATAAGATTGTTGATTTTTCTCTTGGTTATATTTGTGGTTCTCCATGGCCACAAATTCCGTATTTATTTGCAGCTGGAACTTGCTGGTTCATTAGGCAGAAAACAAAGGGTGAACTTCAATATGGCTGAATTTATCACACCCTTTTTGGCAAATGTAAGGCACCTTCTTTACAACTTAATGCCTCTTAGTGTTTGATAAAAATCAAACACTTGTTTGATGAAAGTTCAGAGAGAAAAACACTCTCTGTTAAACTGCCATTAATGGGAGGTCTTTATTCTGGTTGAATTAATCACACTGTGAGTGATATTAAACATGAAGGTGATCAGAAGACAAGCAACAAAACAACAGTGTCAATACCAAGTCAACTTCACTGCAAAACAGAGCAAGCAAAGGGAAGCTCTGGGTCAAGCAAGTGGCCACATGCCTATAAATATGAGCTTAGTCTCATAATGTAAACAATGAAGAAAAAATACAAAACTTGTTAGAATGTGAATTCTTCTTTTGCTCTGTTTTACTTTTCTTGCTTTCTTCTTCTACTCTGTTTTTACTTCTCTTTGAAGCATTTGTTCAAACACTTGTTTTCTCATACACACCTTCTTTTTTGGCAAATGTTAGGCAGATTAGAGTATATTTTTTGGTTCAATAGGTGTGATCAGATGTGGGATTCTGCACATTTTTCCATATGAAATTCGATTTTGTAATAATATAAAATCATTCAAAGTTAGGTCATGTTTGATTTTTTGTTTGAAGACTGAACAGTGCTGAATGTTACTGAAGACTGAATAGTGACTGAAAATTGAAAACTGAAAAACATGTTTGTTTTTTTTAACTGAAAACTGAACATAAGTGATAAGTTGTTTGTTTTTTTAAGTTATAAATATCTGAAAATAAACACTTTTACCTCTATACCCTTCTAAATATTATTTGTTATATATTTACATTTTAATATATTAAGGACAACACTAACATATAAATTAATTATAAAATAAATTTATTTAGTTATTAATAATTGTTGACAGTGATTTTTGGTGGTCACCGAGTTAATGATTTATTTTCGAATTGCTATAGCTTATGAACGAGAACGATTAGAATTCAAGAAGAAATAACAAGCAATTACGTGGTAAAACTCCAATGATTGGAGAAACATCCACGGGTTGTCGCCTTAGCAATGATGCCAAATTCACTATGAAGAATGGTTACAAAAAGTACAGCACTATAATCTCTCTCTCTCTTGCTATTTCTCCCCCCCCCCCCCCCCCCCCCCCCCCCCCTATTTGCGTAAAGAAGGGGTATTTATACATGTTGCTACTAGGGTTTGGCATGTGATGCCCTAGTTTTGGGGTGTGCGTTCTAATCATAAAAGGATTCTGTTTCTTTCTTTGTGGTATATTTCCTGATTTGGTTGAGTCCAAGTTCGATTCTGATTCCTCCTCCTTTATTTGGGGAGAATCTATCTGTTTCCTTACTTGAACTCTGAGTAGTCACACCGTTGCTTATCGTGGAGATGCTGGTCGCTGATTATGTCCTACGTTTTGAACATGAACGCTGGTGACTATCTGTTTTACTGATTCCTGAGTGTGCCCGAGTATGCGCCCGAGTAAGTTTTACTGCCTGAGCTGATGGCCTTTGTTTGTGGTCGGGCGGCTTACTCTTTTTCCGAGTAAGTCGTCGTGGGGGGATTTTTGTTCCATAAGTTGACTTATCTTGACTCATGCTTGCATAGCCTTATATGGTGATAACGTGTTTGCCACGACTATTTTTACCTATAACAATAATTATTCAAATTTATATTATTCTGGATTGGTTGGTTTGTGAATAGATTGGTTTTTTTTTTGTTTTTTTTGTTTTATTTTTTGTTTTTTTGTTCTAAATTTAATATCATTATCAATGAATAACAACATGAATATCATTTTATTTTTTTGAACAGTAAACATTTATTAAAAGGGCAACAACAACATAAGAGCAAAGCACAAACAGCGACAAAAGCAAACAACCAAACCACTTCAGCAATACCAAAAAAAAAAGAGAAAGGAAAAGGTAAGAGCAGGAAATAGATTAAATTATAAATACAATTAGGGCTTTAATAGAAGATAAAATTGGAAATAGATTAAATTGGTGAGGATAGTTTTGGAAGTAAAATTTTGTATTAAATTCTCCTAGATTTGTGTTAAGTGAAAAGTGAAAAATTTTCACTTTTCAAAACAAGTGGTTTTAGGTACTCATTAAGTGATTTTACTACTTAAAAAATCAAACAAAATAACTGAATGGAACACATTAAGTGCAATTAAGTGTTAAGTGGAAAAATCAAACAGGGCCTTACTCTCTAACGAAAAAATATCAGAGACCCCACACCTAATAATTATTATTTAGCTGAATTATAATAAGTCATATCTTACTTTTTGCCTATTAACAATATTCTACTTGTATATTAATTCCAATATCACTTGTTGCATTTTTTTTTCCAGGGGCTCATGATGTTTTTTGTCAATTCGAGGACAACAAGCATTGAAGCTTCAATATTTTCGATTGCAATGACCATATTCGTTGTTCTGTACTCACTGAGGATCTTAGGATTCATCGAATCATTTACAAATGTTAAGGTTAATACCATCACGAGTTCCACACATGCTCCAGCAAAATCAATAAGCTATGCTGTCACCATGCTATCTTTTCCTGTCAAGACAAGCTGATGGTTCAGCACCTATCATGTGTCTTCATATAGATCAGCATCACCTGATTCTCTCCTCTTAGAATTCCAGGCGGGAAACTCTTGGCAGGAAATTGCATTCTGTTTTACAGAAGCTGATGTGGCAAATGTCAGCTGTCAGCTGGAGCACATGCTTTTCTGATCTCCTTAATTTACGGAATTCTGTTAAGACTCTGTAATGTTGAACTATAAATGAAAAGCTCTCCTCACTTTGTAATAACAATTCAATCAATGAAAAACAGAGAACGTAGCTTCTCTCTCTCTCTCTCTCTCTCATATTTTTCTTATGAAAACTCTTTCTTCTTCAACCACTTTAGTTTCATATTGATAGTTCCAGATTCAATCTTTGAATCTTTGCATGGTATCAGAGCTTCAAAAATACTAATCGTTCATGGCTCTATTAGATAGTCTAATTTCTGGTCAAACTGAAAGAAATGGAGAAGCAATTTCATCATCTTCAACTTCCGCAGATTTCAACACACTTGCCAAATCGTTCAACTTCAATCTTCGAGTCAAACTTGATGCTGACAACTACTTTTACTGGAAGGCACACGTATTACCTATAATCAAAGCGTTTGATCTTGAAGATTTCCTAACAGGTTTAAAACCTACTCCATCGAAGTTTGTTGAGGCTGTAAAATCTGATGGTACAAAACATCTAGTTCCAAATAAGGACTATGTTTCCTGGAAAAAATATGATCAACTTCTACTGTCATGGCTATTTTCGTTTATTAGTCAAAAGATCATAGGTCAAGTCACTAGTTGTACTAGTTCGTTAGAAGCCTGGATTGTTTTAGAAAACTTGTTCTCTCAACAATCTCTTGCCAAGGTTCTTCAGCTGAAACATCAGTTGAATAATGTCAAAAAAGGATCAAGTTCTATCAGTGATTTCACTTTGAAGGTCAAAACTATTGGAGACAATTTGATAGCTGCAAATCAAATAGTCACTAACAATGATTTAATCATGAGTATAATAAATGGAGTTGGACATGAGTATGATACAGTAGTGTCAGTAATAACTTCTCAAAGAAACTCAATCAGCCTACAAGAGGTTCAATATCTCTTAATGAATCATGAGCAAAGGATTGCTCAACTGGATTCAGTTAGTCAGATTGATGTGAGTAATGCAAATGTGAACTATGCTGCTGGTAATCAAGGTGATAGAAGAGGTCAACGAGGTGGAAATTACAACAATAATGGAAATTACAACAATGGTAGTCGGTCTAATGGAAATAGAGCAAGAGGCAGAGGTAGGTACAATGGCAGATAGAATAATAACAACAGGCCACTTTGTCAAGTGTGTGGTCGAATTGGTCACTCGACAATGACTTGTTATCATCGTTTTGACAGAGGTTTTCAGAGACAGGATCAACAACAACAGCAGCAGGCAACACACAATTCTTATCCTAATTCCTCTACACAATACCAAAATTCTCAGAATTTTGGAAGCAATATGCATGCCATAACTAATGCACCTCATCAAGCCAACCTCAACCAATCCACTGCTTACTATGCTACGCCTGAAAGTGTATGTGACCCAGCCTGGTATGCTGATAGTGGCGTAACCAACCACGTCACAGCTGACCTGTCGAATCTGTCCTTTCACTTAGAATATCAAGGGACTGATAGGCTTGCTGTGGGAAATGGCCAGCAGCTACAAATATCTCACATTGGTAACACTCTTATTCCCTCTCATGCCATGCCTTCACGTCTTTTAGCACTTAATCATATTCTATGTGTGCCATCAATTGCTAAGAACTTACCAAGCATATCCAAGTTTACAAGAGACAACAATGCTTTTGCTGAATTTTCTTGTGACTCTTGTGTTATCAAGGACAAGACCACCAAGGTAGTTCTTCTTCAAGGCAAACTTGAGCATGGACTCTACAAGCTCAATCTAAATGGTGTTGAATCTACAATAAAGCATGTTTCGAATAACTGTTTTACAGCTTTTCCAATTTCCGCAAATAAAGATGCAAATATCCATAATCTTAGATGCAATTCTGCCTCCTTAAATGAGAACATGTGGCACATGAAGCTTGGCCATCCAGCTCCCTTAGTGTTAAGAAAAGTGTTAAATACCTTGCATTTACAGTGTAACACAAATCAGTTGAACTTTTGTGATGCTTGCAAGCTTGGGAAGATGCATCAGCTACCATTTTATGCATCTGCCTTTAAAGCTTCAAAGCCTATAGAGTTAGTTTACAGTGATGTCTGGGGTCCCTCTCCAATGCCTTCTTTAGATGGTCATAGATACTATGTTGTTTTTATAGACTCATACTCAAGATACTCTTGGTTGTATCTCTTGAAACAAAAATCAGAGGTGTATCATGTGTTTCTTCAATTCAAAAAATGTGTTGAACTTCAATTAGAGTGTAAATTGAAGTGTTTACAAATTGATTTGGAAACTGAATTCAAACCATTACTGCCATTCCTTAGGCAACATGGTATTGCTTTTCATACATCATGTGCTTACACACACCAACAAAATGGAATACCCGAAAGAAAGCACCAGCATGTTGTTGAAACCGGTCTTACACTTCTTGCTCAAGCTCAAATGCCCCTCATGTTTTGGGTTGAGGCTTTCCAAGCTGCTACCCTTCTTATTAATAATCTTCCAACACCTATACTCAAGCTGAAATCACCTTATGAAGTTCTCTTTCACAGACTTCCTAACTACAACTTTTTTAAAAATTTTGGCTGCTCTGCCTTCCCTTATCTCAGACTGTAAGCCTCTAAAAAATTCAACTTCCATTCATCAAAATGTGTTTTTATTGGATATAGTCTAACCCAAAAAGGCTACAAGTGCTTGGATTCAACTGGTAAAGTGTATGTTTCAAGGAATGTTGTCTCCAATGAGTTTGAGTTTCCCTACAAATCCTTATTTCCTGAAATCATATCACATACTTCAGAATCTTTACCAAGTCTGCCTACAGCTATTCTTAATTCCCCTCAATTTGAGTCTTCCTTTTCTCGATCACCACCTGTCCATATTGCAACTAATTCATCGCCTGTCAACATAGCTATTCCCTCATCACCTATCAACTCTGTTACTTACAGTCCTACTACTCACAACACTACCACTCCACCAGCTTCTGTTGATAACTCACAACTAGAATTAGTTGCCAATGTACATCCAATGACAACTCGTCTAAAAGTTGGTATAACAAAACCAAAAGTCTATTCTAGTATTTGTTTGTCAGGTGCAGAATCCTCTCTCACAGCTGATCCAAAAACTGTTAAAGAGGCTATCTCCAAGCCTCATTGGCTCGCAGCTATGACTGAAGAGTTTCAAGATCTCCTAAAGAATAATACATGGTCCTTGGTGCCTTACAACAATTCTATGAGTGTGGTTGGTTGCAAGTGGGTCTATAGGACTAAATACAAACCAAATGGTGATGTTTTGAAGCACAATGCAAGGTTAGTTGCCAAGGGATTTCACCAAACACCTGGAATTGATTTTCATGACACTTTCAGCTCAGTCATAAAGTCATCCACTATTAGAGTTATCTTCACTTTGGCTGTCACTTTCGGTTGGGATATACAGCAGATTGATATAAATAATGCTTTCCTTAATGGTGATCTAAATGAAGTGGTGTTTATGGAGCAACCTCCTGGTTTTACTCAATCTCAGCTGCCTCATCATGTTTGCAAGCTTCACAAGGCATTTTATGGGTTAAAGCAAGCCCTAAGGGCTTGGTTTTTGAAGCTGAAAACAGCTCTTCTCAACTGGGGTTTTACTTCATCCCAATCTGATGTCTCCTTATTCATCAAAAGGGTTGGATCTCAAGTCTTGTACTTATTGGTTTATGTGGATGATATTCTGATTACTGGGAATACAAAGGAGCTAATTCATCAAACCATTTCAACGTTGAATGATGTTTTTGCCTTGAAAACTTTAGGTTCAGTTAGCTACTTTCTTGGATTTGAAGCCTCAAGGAATTCGGATGGTATTTTTCTGTCTCAAACTAGGTATGTTCTTGACCTTCTCAAGAAGACAAAAATGGAATTTAGCAGGCCATGTTCCACTCCTCTGTGTCTTGGTACCAAGCTCAGCAAAGAAGGTTCTTTGTTTGCTGATCCTTTTCTCTACAGGAGTACCATTGGTGCCTTACAGTATCTGACACATACAAGGCTTGATATTGCCTTTAGTGTAAACAAATTGAGTCAATATCTTGCTACTTTTACCACTGATCACTGGACTGCTTGTAAAAGACTCCTTCGGTACTTGAAAGGCTCTGCTGGCCTTGGTTTGCACTTTACTCCAGCATCTTCTTTGCGTGTTGATGTCTTCAGTGATGCTGATTCGGGTTCCTGCCTGGATGATCGTCGATCTACGAGTGGATGTTGTGTTCTACTGGGTGGTAACCTTATCACTTGGAGCTCCAAAAAGCAACAAGTGGTTGCTCGGTCCAGTTGTGAAGCAGAATATAGAGCTCTCTCTCAGGCTGCTACAGAGGTGATATGGCTTAACTCTTTATTTTTTGAGCTTGGAATTGGTTTGATTAGAACTCCTATTCTGTGGTGTGACAATTTAAGTGCTAGATCCTTAGCCCAAAATCCTGTATTTCATGCTCGAACAAAACACATTGAGCTTGATGTTCACTTTGTAAGAGAAAAGATTGCTGCTGGTGTCTTGAAAGTTCAGTATGTGCCTACAGAATTTCAGTGGGTTGATATCTTCACGAAAGCTCTTGCTGCTCCACGGTTTTAGTTTCTTTGTTCCAAGCTGCCACTATGGATTTCTCCTTTGTTTAGCTTGAGGGGAGATGTTAAGGTTAATACCATCACGAGTTCCACACATGCTCTAGCAAAATCAATAAGCTATGCTGTAACCATGCTATCTTTTCCTGTCAAGACAAGCTGATGGTTCAGCAGCTATCATGTGTCTTCATATAGATCAGCAGCACCTGATTCTCTCCTCTTAGAATTCCAGGCGGGAAACTCTTGGCGGGAAATTGCACTCTGTTTTACAGAAGCTGATGTGGCAAATGTCAGCTGTCAGCTGGAGCACATGCTTTTCTGATCTCCTTAATTTACGGAATTCTGTTAAGACTCTGTAATGTTGAGCTATAAATGAAAAGCTCTCCTCACTTTGTAATAACAATTCAATCAATGAAAAACAGAGAACGTAGCTTCTCTCTCTCTCTCTCTCTCATATTTTTCTTATGAAAACTCTCTCTTCTTCAACCATTTTAGTTTCAGATTGATAGTTCTAGATTCAATCTTTGAATCTTTACAACAAAAGTTATACAGATCACTACAGCCGAACTAGCTGGAATATTATGAAAATTATGGTAAATCTTCTATTTTACAATTTAATTAAATTGCTACATGGTATATTAGAAACTCGAACGTTACTCTTTTCCACACGAACTTGTGATTTCCTTATAAGCTCAACTTATTCAATTATACATATGTTTGTGATTGACAAGTGACTTAGTGGCCTTGCCTTTTTAGCTATTTGGAGGCTTGTGGTATTTGTCTGCTGTATGGAAGAAGGTGGATTGCTGGAACAAAGCTTGCAGAAATCACAGTGGATGTTATTATGAAAACCGTCGTTCCTTGTCAGTTCCGGAAACAAGAAGTTCTTGAATGATATTTGTTTTACCAAGACAGAAGATACAATCTATGAGTTAGGAATATTTAAGGATGCTCTTGAGTCTCGCATTGTGGAGATGAAAATGTTTTGGAAGAAGTTCTTATATTGTTTCAGATGGGGTGTACAAAATCTAAGGTCTGTGCAAAATTTCTCTCTTATGGCATGTTTACTAATCAGTAATCAAAATCATGAAAGGGAATTAAGTTACTGATTTGTGAATTCCAGTGTTTACTAAATTTTTAGGGAATTAAGTTACGTGGACCTCATTCTCAAATCAGTAATTAAGTTAATGATGGAAAGAGAATTTGATTCCCCCCACCCACCCTAAGAATCAAGTTCCCTTTCCTAAATGAAAAGGGAATTCATGTATTTTTACTAAAATATCCTCACTTCTAATAATTAATATTAAAAAAAAAAAAAAACTGTCTTTCATATCCTCACTTATAATATTCATGTATTGTTTTTTTCTTTTTACGTGAAGCATGTATTGCATATTCATAAATATTTTGTTTTTGTTTTTGTTTTTTTTTTCTTTTTCTTTTTAGTAAACCAGTATTACATATTCATGTATACATGAACTGCATATATATATATATACACTACAGTGACTTTAATTTTATATATACTGTTTTTTTTAAGTTTTTTTTTTCTTTTTCCGTAAAGCATGTATTGCATATATATATATATATATAAATATACACACACTACAGTGACTTTAATTTTTTTTTGTTTTCATTTATACAGTTAATAATTAACCAAGTACTGTGTGAGCTAATGGTTGTATATATTGAGTTATTTTGTATTTTAATTTTCGAGAGAAGGAAAAAAAACACCTAAATGTGAGAAATTAATTTGACATCAAATATACTTTCGAATCTGAATTACTCCTCAATTTTTAATTATTATTGAATAATTAGTTGAAAGTTTACAATATAAAGATGTTAATTATTAGTTATAGTGTTATGAGCGGTATAAAAAATAGTTTTTCATAATAAAAAATATATTTCAACATATTATATACACAAGGGTATTTTTGTAATCACCTATATATCATTCCAATTCCTTAGTTGAAGTAAACACTAGGAAGGAAATAAATTTGATTCCATTTCTGATTCCTAAATTGTTTGTAAACACTGGAATGAAATTTAGTAACTTAATTTCGATTCCCCTCCATTCTTTTTCCAGTGGAACCTGATTCCGATTCCCTCAATTCCCGATTAGTAAACACACTATTATAAGAATTCCTGGCATACGTACAACTTCTTTTGTGTGTTGTCCATTGCCTATGTACATTACTGTAGCTAAAGTATTTTCAATTATTAATATAAAATATTTTAATTATTAATATAAAATATAAAATATTTGTAAAAAAGGTTCAACCTGATCATCATGAAGTATGTGATAGGTTTGTGTAAATTTAGAGAGACCTGATGTCTTCTTTAATGAACAACATTTTTATTTTCCCGTGACGTACCTCAGAATTAATGTTTTCCATGACAAAAATGCATGCTTTCCGTGATGATCAAGAAGAACACCTCAAAATATGTGCTTTCTGTGATGGATCTTTAAATACATGTGATGCAGTGGAAAAATTCAAGCAAACAACAATCGATAAATATGATTTGCAAACGAATACTGGAAGTGAAACCTTTTATTAATTTGTTGATCTGAGCACAAATACCAGAATTACAAGCTTCAAAATCGTTGACCCTTGTAAAGATACCGATATTTGGATAAACAAGAGAAAAATCTCTAAATTTTATTAATCATCAAAAAATTCTTCCATCCCTGTTTTAAATAGGAAAACTAAAAACCTAAAAGAAACCTAAAATAACTGGATACAATAAAATCATCAATTTTCCTATAAAGAAATAATTGAGATAACAATCAAAATAAAAAGTATTAGAATCCTAAAAGGAAATTAGATTTAATTTAATAAAATTAAATCATGAAATAATTAACTACATAATTAAATATACAATAAAAGGAAACATAATAATATCTATTAATTACAAGAATATTTTTTAAATCCAAAATCTTCAAGAAAATCTTCAATCATAACTCATGCATCAACATGATTTTCATGACCAATCTTGAAATATATGTTTTCCTTGACAAACCTCAAAATACATTCTTTTCATGATGAATACATGTTTTCACTTATATATTCATGATTTTTAAGATAAACCCTTGTTATCAGAAACATGAATGTACATCACTGAAAGAATTGACATGCATGCTGGTCTCCATACGAGCGAGCGAACGATCATCCTCCTAATACGTACTTTTCCGAAGAAGTAAGAATAGGAGAATTTAGAAGTGATGAGAGGAGAAATAACAGAGAGAAGGATATTTGTATAACTTGATGATTTCCATTCAGTCTGTTATCTTGGCTATTTATAAGCCCGGCAACAAGCCATACATTTTCAGTAATGCAACAAACAAATATGACTCAAGAAATCCAGGAGATAATGGGTTAGTGGTGTATGTCAACACAACCCACTTATCATGAAATCAGGACTCCACTATGGCATTAACAAATGCCAACAACAACTAACTTATTCCACTTAATAACTGACAATAACTGACTCCACTAAGGCATCTCTGATGCCTCAATTAACAATAATTAATAAACAATCAAATAACTGAATTGAAACAACAACTCCGCTGCTTGTGCATGATCTGCGTGAATGTGGTGAAAGTGGGGACTGGATATTTGGACACATCAATCCACCCCACTCGGACTATCCTTGTCCGCAAGGATGAATTGAGGATAAGTACGCTGAAAACGCCATTGATTTTCCCATGTTGCATTCTCAGGAGATACGCATACCCATTTCACTAAGATTTCCGATTTAGGCCGGTATTTCCCTTTCTGTATTATACGACGATCTAGGACAGCCTCTGGCTGGGGTAGCAGGTCCGAATCATCTGTAGTAGGTGGAAGATGATGTGAGAGTGGTGGAAGAGGTCCAAGTTGCCGTTTAAGCAAGCTAACATGGAACACATCGTGTATCTTTGAATCCGCTGGCAGTTCCAGTCAATACGCAACTGAACCAACCTTCGCAAGAACTTTGTATGGACTAAAGAATCGAGGATATAACTTCAGGTTTCGGCGAAAAGAGACCGACTTCTGTCTATACGGCTGGAGTTTCAAGTAGACGTAATCACCCACCTCGAAATTGACTTCTCGACGGTGTATATCAGCCTGAATCTTCATCCTATTTCCAGCTACAATGAGGTTCTGTCTCAGTGTCCGCAAAATATCATCACGGTCGCGAAGCAACGTGTCCACAGCCTGGACCTTCGAAGTGTTTGGGATGTAGGAGAACATAGTGGGTGGAGGTATCCCATAAACAGCTTCAAACGGAGAAATTTTAGTAGCCGAATGGGTAGAAGTGCTGTAGCTATAATCCGCCCATGCAATCCAGTCAAGCCATCATTTGGGTTGGTCGCCTGCAAAACAGCGTAGGTATTGTTCTAGAGTTTGGTTGACCACTTCTGTCTGTCCGTACGTCGGTTTGGGGATGGTAGCTGGAACTCATGTAAAGGTTTGTTCCCTGCAAGTGAAATAATGTTTTCCAAAAAATGCTAACAAAAACCTTGTCTCTGTCACTGACAATAGAAATAGGTAGGCCGTGAAGACGCACAATTTGATCTAAGAAAGCTTTAGCCACGGTTAGTGCCGTATAGGGATGCTTTAAGGGAATGAAGTGTGCATACTTACTCAAGCGATCAACCACAACCATAATGACTGTCATTCCCTGCGATGGCAGTAGGCCTTCAACAAAATCCATTGAAATATCTAACCAAATTTTACCCGGAATAGGCAGAGGTTGAAGGAGTCCAGCTGGCTTGGTACACTCATGTTTGCAGCGCTGACATATGTCACAATTGCGTATATACTCCTTGAAAAAAGAACGCATATTTGGCCAAAAGAAACAAGACTTCACACGGCTGAGGGTCTTGTGGTAGCCGAAATGGCCTCCAACGGATGTAGAGTGGCACTCAGTCAATATTGTGGGAATTAGAGAGGAGTTTGGACTCAAAAAAATCCTCTCTTTTTTAAACCACAGCCCATCACGATAAACAAGGCTTGGCTGACTTGGAGTTGTATTTGATGTCAAGAACTGATGATAAAAAGAGTCTTGTTGTACCTCTTGCTGTAGCGTGCTCCACCAATTTGCCACAGGTAAAGATATAGCTTGAAATTCGAATTCAGCGACTCGAGAAAGTGCGTCGGCACCTTGATTCTCTTTACCTTTCTTATACTGTATGACATAGTCATAATCAAGAATTTTTAGTAACCATCTCGTCTGGGTAGGCGTTGTGATTCGTTGTTCCAGGAGGTATTTTAAACTTTTATGATCAGTTCGAATGACGAAAGGTTTACCTAGTAAGTATGGTCTCCACTTTCGGATTGCTTTGACGATGGTCAGCATTTCTTTTTCGTACGTGGAAAGGAGCAAGGCAGTACCTTTTAATGCTTCACTAAAGAATGCCACTGGATGTTCATGTTGAATCAGTATGGCTCTGATTCCCACTCCGTAAGCGTCACTTTCATTGTTAACTTCCGATAGTCTGTCTCGATTGGCCCCAAAGTTTCCAACCATTGGACCCTCAAGACGACTTGGCATGCCGCGACTGGAAGGATGTAGAAGTCGACCTGAATAGGATGATTCTGGATGACTATCGATGTCGCCATACACCTTCTAGCACATTCAATCTTTTCACGATTGGCCACCATTACCTGAAACGTTTTATCGCGGATGACTGGTAATCCAAACTTTGTGACCACAGATTGATCGATGAAATTGTGTGTGCTCCCACCATCGATTAACACCGTGACATTCTTATTTTTCAGTTGCCCGACTACTCTGATAGTTTGCGGATGAGCGGTTCCTGATATTGTATGAAAAGAGATTTCTGGTATTGGTGGCTCAACATTTTCTGGCACATATTGTTCTTCATTGGTAACATCCTCGACATTGCTCGGAAGATCCTCTATCATAAAGAGTTGGGGCCTGCAACAGTTATGGCCTGGTACAAACTTTTCTTCACAGTAGTAGCACAATCCCTTCTCACGTCGGTCTCTCGCTTCTTGGTTGGTTATGCGTTTAAATTGAATGGACGTGGGCTGACTTGATTTCTGACCTGGTGCTGATCCTAGTAGGCCGGCAGTATGGGTAGGTAACGCTCGCGTTGCTGCAGTTTGAAATCATCCTGAATTATTGGTCCTACGTTGGAGGTTGTTGCGCTCCTCGATCAACCGTGCGACTCCAATTGAATTCGCCAATGTTTTTGGTTTTTTAACCTTCACATCCAAACGTATCTCATCTTTCAACCCAGAAATGAAACAACTAACCAGATAATTTTTCGGTAAATCATCAATTCTTTGAGACAACTTCTCGAATTCCTCTTGGTAAGCAATGACGGTTGTTGTTTGTTTAAGTCTGGTAAGGGATTCGGATGGATCTTCGTAATCCATTGGGCAGAAACGCTGAAGAATCGCCTTGGTGAACTCGTTCCAGGTAAGGGGACCTCTGTATTTGTTGAACCATCTATGCCACTATAAAGCAATGTCATCCAAATGAAAGGAAGCAAGCTGGACCTGGTGTTGTGGGTCGATATTTTTAAAACTGAAGTATTGCTCGTCTTTGTAAATCCAACCAGTAGGATCGACTCCGCTGAATTTTGGAAATGAAAGTTTGAGTTGTGTATGGTTGTGAGAAGCAAATTGGTAGGTGTTTGTGTTGTCAATGTGTGTTGGGCGTTGGCTGTATGAACTTTCTCTAACTGCAATTGGTTGTGTATGGTTGTGGTCATGAGAAGCAAACTGGTAGGTGTTTGTGTTGTTAATGTGTGTTGGGCATTGGCTGTGTGAACTTTCTGCAGCTGCAAATGGGTTAACATCTCTATCAAGAGTGGCTTGATGTTGACGAACTTGCAAGGTCTGCATATGTGCAATTAAGGTTTTCAAGGAGGCGTTAACTTGTTCAAAGCTAGCCTCATGGCGAGCGTTAATGTGATCAAAGCTATTCATGACGAGCTAGTATCTCGTTAACGTCGTTGCGAAATTCGGCCGTTGGACTTGGCACGAGTCTCCATTAACCGAACGGCTCTGATACCAAATTGATACGTACTTTTCCGAAGAAGTAAGAATAGGAGAATTTAGAAGTGATGAGAGGAGAAATAACAGAGAGAAGGATATTTGTATAACTTGATGATTTCCATTTAGTCTGTTATCTTGGCTATTTATAAGCCCGGCAACAAGCCATACATTTTCAGTAATGCAACAAACAAATATGACTCAAGAAATCCAGGAGATAATGGGTTAGTGGTGTATGTCAACACAACTCACTTATCATGAAATCAGGACTCCACTATGGCATTAACAAATGCCAACAACAACTAACTTATTCCAATTAATAATTGACAATAATTGACTCCACTAAGGCATCTCTGATGCCTCAATTAACAATAATTAATAAACAATCAAATAACTGAATTGAAACAACAACTCCGCTGCTCGTGCATGATCTGCGTGAATGTGGTGAAAGTGGGGACTGGATATTTGGACACATCACCTCCACGGTCGTAATCGTCCACCTCCTGGTAAGAAAGATGTATGACTACTCTTAGTAAAGATATTTTGGTAAAATCAAGTTTTAATTTGCTATTTCTAAATATTTTAAAATGCTAATTAAAAATAATTTTTCTAAATTGAGAATTAACTATTAATGAATTTTTCCAGTGAGAGGAACTGAGACGAAAGCAGGAAATAGGAAAAGAAACAAAAAGATACATATATTTTCCAAAGCAGAAAAACTTGTTTGGAATTATCTCACCGCAACGTGGGTTTTGAGACCATCCAATAGAATTGTGGAAATATATTTTTATGTTTCTAATATAAATTACACAATTTTATTAGATGGTCTTCTTGTAACGTGGTAAGAATATCCCTCCAAAAAATTTCTCTTGTCAAAGCTGCTACTTGCACTTTTTTATTGAGTTATGTTTGTTTGTAAGAGATCCCACCCACACGTAGGAATGAATCCCAATGTAAGTTAAAAATAACTATAAGAACAATAATATTACTTTATCTAAATTTTAAATTTTGTGTTCAAATTATGTGACATCATTATTATCTATTCATTTAAATGGTATTAGATTTACATGATTTAAATGAATGGATTACAGTGTTGTCACATCATTTAGACAATAAATTTAGAGAAAGTAACTTACTCAAATAAGAAATACATTTGTCAGAGTCTTAAAGAGTTATTCAAGAAGGCTCAACATCCAACTAACTACCATAATTGCAGCAGAGGACTTGTCAACATCTGTTTCCATCCCATTAATGGTCGACTAAGATTTTGAAAGAAAAGGTCGAAAAGGCGTCTACATTTTATTTGAAGAAGTCTTAATCTTAATATTAATAGATTTAGGTTGACCTAATCTACTGGTGATATGGACATGTAACCAAATATGGTACATTGGTACTGTAATGAGAAAAGGTACTGTGTAATTAACACCTGATATGGACGTTTAACAATGAAAGGCTTTCGTGACACACGTTTTCGTCTAAATTTACTTCTCCAGCCCAAATGAAATAAATACAGTCTATTGAGAGAATCAAAAGATTAATTTATGGGTGACGATATTATCACCCATAAATATGATAAGCATACTTATATTTTAATAAAAAAAATTAATTATAAAAATATTCCAATATAAATTTAACAATAAGGATAACTTAGTTTAATTATATATATATATATGAGGCACTTCAAATCAATGGTGATATATCATGAATGTACATCACAAATAAAATTCAAAATGAATGATATTCAAATATTACATTAGCATATATTAATAAAAGTAATGAGTAATGTTATGCAAAAAAAATAATAATAATAATAATATTATTGTTACACATCTGCACAAGAAAATATATATATATGAGGCACTTCAAATCAATGATGAATAATTGATGATATATCATGAATGAGTGACTCGAAAGTGGCGGTATCATGGGTTAACAGTGAAGACTTTAGGAGTGTTGAGCACATAAATCTAATATACAATGTTCAGAGCTTGCTTCATTTTCATGGCCGTATGAGGGTTAAGTTTCGTTCTAGAACTTCTAATGCTGTGGCGGATTACCTTGCCAAGAGGGGTCCGAAGAATAGTGGGGACATATGCAAATGGGAGAGTAGCGGATGCTTGGCTTTTGTTTGCTCTGCTTTAGTCTATGCTCTGTTTTTTTATCTGTTTTTCCTGTGTTTCGTGCTGATGTTGGTGTCTGGGGTGGGGGTTTGGGTGCTTGCTCTTTCCTCAGTTTTGTTGTCTGTTGCTTTTGTTAGCTTTGTTGGGCTCCTGCTTCTCTCCTTATATTAATAAAGTTTAACGGTTCAAAAAAAAAAAAATGTACATCACAAATAAAATTCAAAATGAATGATATTGAAATATTACGTTCGTATATATTAATATAAGTAATGAGTAATGTTATTAAAAAAAATATATATAATAATATATAAATACGCATAAATATCTAATTTAATTTATATAAATATTTTTTGAAATATTGTAACTATAGGACTATAATGATCTTTCCAAATTAGACAATACATGTGCGGTCTGGATATCTATCTTCACAGGCCACAATCCAAGAGAAAACTCTTCATAAATGCCCATGATGTGCACTTGCACCTGTCAATATATCTAAAATGATCGATCATGGATGATATTATATGTGATTTGAGGGCGGTGGCCCATTTTCATTTTGGATCTTACAAAGTAGTCCAAAATCATGTTAAGTAGATATTTTAAAAAATCAATTTTATGTGAAAATAAACATGCACTTCAAATCAAGGAAGATATATCTATATCATGTACACCACGAATGAAATTCATGTCAATGGATAATATTAAAATATTAGGTCAGCATATATTAATATGATGCAATCAACCATATAGAATATATTACAGAAATTGACAATCTTTTTAGTACCAAAAAAAGCAAAAAACAAAAAAGAGTACATAAAGTCCTATTCAGGGTGTTACCCTTATTTCCAGGATATATAGCAAACACACTGGCTAGCTCATCATCTTGCTAAGCTAGCTCTTTTGAATGTTGATGATTTTGTCTGGATGGAGGATTATCCATCTTCTGTTTCCTCTCTTGTTTTAGAGGATGCCTTTTCTTTGTAATGTGTTAGTTTTGTTTGAAATGAATATACCTTAAAAAGCTCTTTAGCTGACTTTAATTAGAAATAAAAATAAAAACAAGTCGCAATAATTTTTCCCTTACAAGTTCATCGGAAAATGATCGATTTGAGGGTGGTAGGCCTATTTTCATTTTGGTTCTTCCAAATTAGTCCACGTTTCCAAAAAAAAAAATCAAAATCAAAATCAAGGTAGCTTTAGAAATTGAAAAGGCTTACTATTACAAATTTGAAAGGTAGATTAAAGAATCCTCGTGTATGTGTAAACAATTTTCCTTAGAACAACCACAACTTCGTCAACAGCCTAGGATTCGTCAACTCAATTTGCTGACATTTCAACTTATGACGTATCAACAAATTAAAAAAATTCACAAAAAAACACGTGCCCCTCCTGGTCCTCCACTGGGTACGCCAGTGACGACAGGTCTTCCTGTCATGCTTGCTACGTCAAAGATTTTTAGTGACCAGCAGCAGCAAAATAAATAGCCATTTTTGCCTAATCAGAAGGATCATATATACATACAGAGGAGCCTGTAATTAAAACAGTCAAGTCTGCAGAAATATCTATCCATAGTTTGCTTCTTTATCATCTTGGAGCTAGTTTTCCATTGTTGATCATGTAAGTGACTGTTTAGTATTATTATCTTTATGATATATATGTTCATAGAATTCATTTTTTCTATTGTAATCCTGAACTACTCTATGTTCTTCATTTGGTGTTAGAGAAAACTGAACAACTTATGTAATTTGATCAGGTCTCAGGCTGCCTTGAGTTTAAACCAGCAAGGTAACACGCGAAGATATTGTGGCGAAATTACAATGAAAGATATTGTGCAGAAATGTCTATCCATAGATTTTGTGCCGTGGATTATTTCAGTCTCACTTGATCCTTACATTTGCTATGTTCCTTCCATCGATGATGAGAAAAAGTTGCTCAAAATGAACTCATCATTAATGATTACTATCTGGGTTCTCTATTGGTCTCTCCTGATCTACAGAATCTTTATAATTATTATTTCTTTCTATGTAAACGAAAGAAAATTGCAGAAGTTTGATCTTGCTGAATCTATCGCGCTTATCTTTTCAAACGTGAGGCTAAGACACTCTTGCCAATATAGATGTAGAGTGCCTTTACTAATCGGTAATCCTTGTGACGAGGGAAAGGGAACTTAATTCAATGGTGTTTATTAAAAACCGTTAGGGATTAAGTTAAGTGGGTCTCACACACAAATCTCATATTAGTTCCTCATGGAAAGAGAACTTAATATTCCTCCTCCCACCTAAAAAATTAAGTTTCCTTTCCTTATTCTTTGAATTCAAATCACCTGTCAAAAAATGATGTCCCAATTTGTGTCTAACTAGCCAAATTGGGCCATGTGTACATGCTTTTTTTTTTTTTAAAAAAAAAAAAATGTAAATGATAGTGGTTGACATTGCCCAATTTGATTAGTTAGACATAAATTAGGCTACCATTTTTTGACAAGTGATTTGAATCCTTATTCTTTTTTCAATGAAACTTGATTATCTTTCATTATCGTTCCTGATTAGTAACCATGTAGTCATAAGTATATATTAATTCCAATATGACCACTTGTTGTACTCTTTTCCAGGTGCTGCTATATTCACTAGTCCTAATCCCGAAAATGGAAATTAGAGCTCCTGTATTTTCGGTGTTGTTGGCCATTTTTCTTGCTGTGTACTTGATGAGGATTATTGGAATCTACAGATCGTTTACAAGGAGTACTTCAAGCAAGCTAGCTGAATATCCATGTACTTCAATTATCAAAATTGCATTCAATCTTCTACTTTTCTTGTATGGAGGTCATGTAAGTTAAATTGTCATTTTTTTTCTCAGATTTTAATTGTTCAAAAACCAATTTACTTAACAATTACGCTGTTAAAAGCTTTACCAAACTTGAAAATTACAAAAGTTGAGGAGGCTATGTGATAACTGATAAGCCCCTTACACACATTGAGATTTTGGGTTTCAAATCTTATTTATGGACAAATGGCATTGTGGCCTTGCCTTTTTAGCTATTTGGAGGCTTGTGGTACTTATTCGCCGTATGGAAACAATTGGTGTGCTGGAGAAAGGTTTGCTTGAAACAAGATCATCAAATATGCCACTATGCAAACAATCGCTTCAATGTCAATCCTGAAGGCAACAAACTCTTGAGTGATACTTGTTTTGCCAAGATAGAAGATGCTTACGAGTTAGGGATATTTAAAGATGCTTTTGAGTCTCGTATTGTGGAGAAGACCTCAGAGTTAGGGAAGAAGTTGTTTTATTGTTTCAGATGGGGCTTACAAAACATTAGGTTTGTGTAAATTAAAATACTTCTCTTATATGGTCTCAATTCCCACATATTTATTAAACATGATGATTGATCTAGTGTGAGATCTCATGCATTTAAAGTCACTCTGCAATGTTACATAGCCAAAATCCCATACGAAAAAAACATGTTAGATCCCGCGCACCTGATATTATATTTTTTGAACATCTCCCTTATCCTAATATTTTTTTTTTTTTTCAGTGGTTTTGGTACAAACCTTCAAGTTAGTACCTATATATGGGAAAATATCTTTGTGGTTTTAATTACCGTCTATGGTGTGGGAACGTTTACATATTTTATTGGAAACATGCAGGTTGGTATATATTACTTTATTTACTGGTTCACATTTTTTATTTTGTAAGGTTAAGTTGAAACACTTAGCTTTTTGTGAAACAGAATGTTATAAATTCTGCAATTGAGGAAAGAAGAAAGAAAGAAGAAAGAGAGAAAGAAAGAAGTTCGCAAACAGCAGCGCAGACAGGGATGCAACAAACACAACAGTAGATCAGTTGACTGGTCCAGAAATTGAGGAAGTGACAGAGATGGTTCCTGTATGATCAATAAGTCGATTGATAGAGGTCTGCTTCCAGCTGTGATCGAGTCTGATGCCAAGTCAGTTGTTGATATTGTCGGTTCGGGAATCTGTCCTCGTGCCGATATCGGTCTGGTCGTTAGTGATATCACTTCTATTTTGTCTCAGTTTTATTTCTATTGTTTGGATTGAGTCTTGTCCTACTGTGTGTCTTCTATTGTGGTTCTTGTATGATCAATTAGCATATAAATAGATTGTATTCTAATTATCATTTAGACTCGATAAATAATAATAACATAACTATCAATATAAGGTGCATGATTCTGCGTAAGATCCCAATTGGCACAGGTAGTAGATTGTATTCTAATTAATCATTTAGAATTGAGAAAATAGAGCTATCATGTGTGAGATTTTGCACTTGTACAAGATCTCAAATGACACCGATGTAAAATACAGATTTTGTTTCATTTTACACCATTAGTGATTGAGATTCTGTACAAAATAACGTGTTTATTTGGTTTTGACTCGCTTTATTATTTTATGAAATTTATTTGTAAAAGTGGACACATGGGCTGGTCCGACTTCAATCCAATATCAAGCCCAAATCAGCCCATGCCAATATTAATGTTGGCCGTTTAAAAGCTCAATCCACAACTACTTTAAAGCCCATAATTGACGTGTCTGACTATACATCATCAAGCCAACAGTGATGTGTCACATTGAGTAAAACTTTTTTTTTTCCTGCATTGTTGACGTGGCTGGAAACTGATTTGTGAGTTTTGTTAAATGGCAAAACAACTCAAAAAAAAAAAAAAAAAAAAAACCCAAAAATTAAATAATATAAATACATAATAAACTTCCAATTTATATGATATATTAATAACATGAGCTGACGAGATGAGGTTGGTCCAATGATAAACCCATCACACCTGCATCACAAGGTTGCGATTTTATTAATCATGATCAATTAGCTAGTGGTAATATATAAGTAGATTCACTACAAGAAATTTAGTCTTTCCAGACAAAATTTTAGGAGACAAAGCAAGATTTGTCTGGAAAGGTTACCTTTCCCGACGAAATGAGTTTCGTCTGGAAAGATAACGTTTCGTCGGGAAAGGTAACCTTTCCCCACAAAACTCAAAATTTGTCGGGAAAGGTTAAAAAAATTTCCCAACCTTTCCCCACAAATGAGTTTCGTCGGGAAAGGTTACCTTTCCCCACAAAAATCAAAATTCGTCGGGAAAGGGTAAAAAAAATTTCCCAATCTTTCCCCACAAACGAGTTTCGTCGGGAAAGGTAACCTTTCCCCACAAAACTCAAAATTCGTCGGGAAAGGGTAAAAAAATTTCCCAACCTTTCCCTACAAATGAGTTTCGTCGGGAAAGGTAGCCTTTCCCCACAAAACTCAAAATTCATCGGGAAAGGTTAACGAAATTTTTTCCCAACAAACATTATATTTGAAGGGAAAAAGTTAATTAAAATTAAAATATATATATATTAATTAATTAATTAAAAAATATATATGCTAAAAAATATTAAAAGTCACCACCACCAAACTAATCAGTAGTGGACACCCGATACATAAAACTTTGATTAAATAAAATATAAACTATATTGAAATGGGGATGGGGATGGGGATGGGGAGAGGTCCCCCCATCCTCATTTCCCCATTTCCGCTAAAACATATATAAATATAATTATATATAAATAATTATATTAATATGTGTATATTTATATATAAATATATTAACATATGGAATGCTTTTTTTTTTATATTATTGTTAATTTATAATTTTTAGTCAAATGGGGAAATGGGGGAACGGGGGGAACAGAGAAACGGGGAAATACGGAGAAAATGGGGAACTGGGGTTGGGGATGGAGATACCTCCACTCCCCAAAAAAAAAAAAAAAAAGATTTTTCAATATATGTTTGTCATTCAAATTAGATTTTTGATTAGTTGAATAAATTTAAATTTATCTAACAAGTTTTTTTTTTTTTTAATTTCTAACAACTCATAGATTATATATAAATATAATGCAAATGATAACAGATCAAGCGTTGTAGTCCAGCGGTAAAGGCTTACCACTTTGATATGAGGTTGCAAGTTCGATTCCTCATAACGACAATTAATTGTAAATATTATCAAGGGTCGGCCGGCGGTGGTCGATGGGCGGTGGTCGACGGTGGGGAGGCTGGACGATGGTCGACGGTCGACGGTGGGGTGGCCGGACGTCGAATTAATTTTTAAAATTCTAAAATCTTTGCAGACGAATATGTACTCTTAGCAGACGAATTTATTCGTCGGCTAAAACCTCTTTAGGAGACGAATTTATTATTCGTCGGCTAAAACACTTTTAGGCGACGAATTTATTCGTCGGCGAAGATGTTTTAGCCGACGAAACAAATTCGTCGCCTAAAAGTGTTTTAGCCGACGAATTTGTTTCGTCGCCTAAAGAGGTTTTAGCCGACGAAACTCAAAATTTCGTCGGCTAAAACCTTGCCCGACCATGATGTCCCGACGAAGCGGCCGACGAAATTTTTTCGTCGTGTAAGGTCTTTCCAGACGAATTTTGACCTTTCCCTACGAAATTGGTTTGTCTGGAAAGACCAAATTTCTTGTAGTGATTGTATTCTAATTAATCATTTAGATTTTGCACTTTTATGGGATCTCAAATGACACCGATGTAAAATGCAGATTTTGTTTCATTTTACACTATTGGTGATTGAGATTCCGCATAAAATAACGTGTCTAGATTTTCGATAACAATAAAATTGATCGGTGTTCATCAAGTGTTGACTCGCTTTACTGTTTTGTAAAATTTTATTCGTAAAAGTGGGCTTTAAAAGTGGACACATGGGCTGGTCCGACTGCAATCCAATATGAAGCCCAAATGAGCCCATGATTCACCATCCACTTTCAAGCCCATAATTGATATGTCCGGCTACACATCATCAAGCCAATAGTGACGTGTCACATTGAGTAAAACTTTTTTTTTTCTTGCATCATTGACGTGGTTGGAAACTGATTTGTGAGTTTTGTTAAATGCCAAAACAACTCAAAAAAAAAAAAAAAAAAAAAAAAAAAAAAAAAAAAAAAAAAACCCCAAAAATTAAATAATATAAGTACATAATAAATTTCCAATTTATATCATATATATATACAAATTTATATGATATATTAATAACACGAGCTGACGAGAAGAGATTGGTCCGATGCTAAACCCATCACACCTGCACCACAAGGTTGCAGATTCGAGTCTTCCCTCCCCAAAAAGCCCCAAATTTATATAATAGTTTAATACTTCAATGAAAAAAATAATAACACGAGCTACAATAATTAATTCCTTAAATGCTCATATATCTTTTTTTAAGTAATACATTATTACATAAATTTATGATTTTTTTTTTGGTTAAGGAAGGAGAACTCAAACCACAATCTCATAATGCATGTGTATTGGTGTATGTGGTTTAGTGATTTACCACTGGATAACCTCATCTCAATCTTAAATATTCATATTTCACTTTTGTTAGTAGTCCAAAATCATGTTGGGTGGATATTTTAATAAATCAATTAAAAAGCTGCTTTCAAATTAGTCCAAAATCATGTTGAGTAGATTTGAGAGTTTAGCACATTTTCAAATTAGTGTGTTTTTGACTTTTTTTTGCAGATTTTTTTAGGCGCTGGTGAATATCATTCATAATGATATGTTGTTAAATGGTTTTAATAAAATAAAATAAAAAATGGGGGTAGGGGAGTTAATCTGTCTATTATCATATATAATCACCAACGTAACAAATGAATTATTTTGTCTTTAAAATAATTATTTTTTTATTGTACAGTATTTTAAATTATTTTTAACATTTTTTTTTTATTGATTTGTCACAAAATTTTACTATTTTAATTTCATGAAAAATCACAAAAACTAATATGTTTGTTACAAATCCCTTGATTGTGATGATTTCTCACATTTAACTTTAATATTTTTCGTGACAAATGAATTATTTTATCTTGAAAATAATTTTTACTATGTTCACCATTTAAAATTATTTTTAACATTTTTTTTTTACTGATTTGTCACAAAATTTTACCATCTCGTCTTGATTTGTCACTAAAACTAATTTTATCATGACAAATCCTTTGAGTGAAAGATTTGTCATGAACATTAATTTTTTTTCGTGACAAATGAATTTTTTTGACTTGAATTTTTTTTTTCACTATTTTAAATTATTCTTAAAGTTATTTATTTATTTTTAATTGATTTGTCATGAAATTTTACCATTTCATCTTGATGTGTCACGAAAACTGATTTTTTCGTGACAAATCCTTTGAGGTGACGGATTTGTCAAGAACAATAATTTTATTTAATGACAAATTAATTGTTTTGTCTCAAAAATTTATTTTTTATTTACACCATTTTAAATTAATTTTAACTTTTGTTTTTTTAAAAAAAATTTCACGATTTATTTTGAAATATATTGTTCATGATTTTAATTTTCATGATAATTTTTTTTTTTGTATGTTTTGTTTGTATTTATTTTTCAAGATATCAATTTATTATTATTAATTTCTTTCCAGAAATTTAAAATTTTTCCTAAAATTTCTAAATCCAAAATCACAATCAAATAAAAAAACAATCATATGTTATGAATTAAAATCAAATTAAAAAAAAAAATTAAGAAAATCGAGAGAAACAAGACCTGTCGGAATTTACTTGATGCCCCTGTAATTATTTATAAATTTAATCTCTGTACTGTTGTTTCTTTGATTTGAATCAAATCGGTGATTTGATTGGTATTTTACTTGTTTATTGTGAATTCCATTGGCAAGAAAATTCTTTTTGTGATGTATTTATTTGTTCTATATATTTACATTATACAATCTAGTGATTTGGGTTGTATTTATCTGCTTGATAGATGATGCTCTTCATATATAGAATCTTTGGAGAAAGGAACTTGAACGATGTTGTGCGCTCACATTACTACCATAACAGTTGTTTTTAGTCTTTTTTATTTTTTTTTGTTAATAATAATTATTTATTTCCTGGAAATCATGAATTCAAATAGAATATTGAAGTCTTAAAAGAAAATTTGTAAATATGGAAAAAGCGACAGAGTTTTTTTTTGTTGTTGACAATATCTATTAATTCGGGATAGGACCAGTTATTTTGTTTGAAAGTTTTTGCCATTAATAGGATTTGAATCGCTGACCTAAGAATCATTTACCCAAATTCTAAACTCATCTATCTACCAATTGAGCTACGTCCCTGTTGAAAAAAGCAACGGAGTTACATAAGCAAACCTAGCACAAAGGTTACAAAGCTGAATTACTTTCTTTCTCTTTTCTTGAAAATTGAAATTTAACTTTCTGCTCTTTTAGAGAGTTTGTGTTTCATATTCTGTTGTTTGGTTTAGTGATTGAGTAAAGTCTGATAAATTGAAAAACTTTATTACTTACCCAACAAGTGGCGGCAACAATCCTCTTCGAAGTTCACTCAACTAAACCTTCTTTAAAATCTTCTTTTTTCATATTTCAATTTTCGTCAACATAATTGTGTCTTATTTAGTTGACATTAAACCAGTCAATTAAATGGTCACATCAGTCATTGTCTGCCATTTCATTTACTGAAAGACAATTAAAAACAATTTATTGAACTCTGAAAGGTGGTAGAAAACAATACAATCAGAAACACAAAAATTTATTAATTTGGTGTAGAACAAGTGGCCGATGCGTACATGATGAAGAGGGAACATCCTAAATTCAAGGGCAATTGAATTCCAGTAGTCCGGGCGTCGAAATCGGAATGACCCGAAACTCGCATAGTTGATGCGTTCGGCGAGGGAGGAGATAGTCAATAGCTTTGCTATTGAAGCATACCCCTTTTTTAGCCAAATTCCATCGTTTAGGCCCCGAAATTGCTGTTTTTGCTATTTTAGGAAAGTTTCGTTTTAGCCATAACTTTTGTTTTCCAAGTTCGAATCGACTTCCGTCAATTTTGGCTTGCTTAGGATTCTTAGTAGTTTTTATTTCTGCAATTATCTCAATTTTGCTATTTTTGGTAGTTTTTAGTAATTAGTCCCGTTTCTTGTCCAACAAGGATTAGGGTTAGGGTTAGGGTTTTCACTTTAAATATGCTTGTAAGCCTTTTGGCCGAATTATTCAATTATTCAATAATATTTCAGAATTTTCTTTGAGAGTTTCTCTCATTTTCTGGTTGATTCCAGAGTTTATCAAGAATATTGACGTTGGTCGTATTCTTTGTGTTTTCCGTTGCGTCATAATTTTTGAACCATTCGGGAAATAAAAATTCATGCTATCTTTTCGTGGTCTGATAAATTGAACCCCTTAATTAATACCCAACAACCCTCGTTAAAGTTCTCTCATCTATGTAGATAAACACAAAAAAAAATAAAATAAAATAAAAATCAGGGAGAAAACCATTTTAGTCCCTGTAGTTTGACCTATTACATGGATTGGTCCCTCTAGTTCCAGTATTGTCTTGACAGGTCCTTCACGTTGACAAAAAACTGTATTTTCGTCCCTACCGTTAGAATCTGTTAGGGTTTTAAAACATTCCGTCAAATTTATGAGGGTATAACCGTAAACTTACCATGGGTGTTTCTAGAAGCCTTTTAATTTATTAATAAATAAATGATTAAAAAATAAACGAACAGTTATGATTAAAAGAACTTATCTGAGATGACACCATGTCATCAAACCACAAACAAAAGGCAAAGTCGTGGTCCCCCAATGAAATCCAAAGACCATTTTCTCTTATTTGCTTATGAAACAACCAACGTTTCCACAACCTTTCGCGCCAAAAACCCTGCCAAAACTAGCCAAAGTTTGCTCTTTTCAGTTGATCTTCACGCTTGTTTTGGAGTCTGAAGTCTTGCTCATCTTTTTGGTCGTCTTCATGAACCACTTGCTGCAGAAGAACAGTATTTGCGAGGAGTTCTGAAGCACAGTCGAGGAAAGTTTGTTTTTTTGCACCAATTAAGTGTTATTTTGTTGTTCGCTTGATATTTTTTGCATGCACTGTGTGTGTATGTGTTGATTATGGAAACATTTTGAAAAGCTAAGGTTTCTTTGTGTGATAAGAATTGGGGGTTTTTTGATTGAAACCTATCTAAGTGTGATTGAGTGTTGTTCAAGTTTTTTGAAGTGTGTTAGTAACAAATACAGTGCAATTTTTGAAGAAGAAAACTATTTTTTTTTTTAGTATCGGGTTCCAAAACTTTAGGGTTTATTTGTTTGTTTAAAGATGAAAATGGGTTGATAAGTGTTTTTGTTATGTCTGTTTGGTTATTATTGCATGTTTGTTACATGGTTTGTCTGACTTTGTTTAAAAGTTTCGTGTGTTACATGTTCACTAAAAGTTAGCTTGAACTATCAAAAGTTCTGTTTAGATGTTTTGGTACATTTTTTTTGACTCCCTTTGGTGTTATTTTATTGCTGTTGACAGGTGAAATGGAAGTTTTCCAAATATTTGTGTTGTCTGGGGATTAGGAGGTTAAGATAGGTGAGTGTGATGTTGATCACATCAGCCTCATCACTTTGGTTCATACAATAAGTGAAAAACTTTGTGGAAGTCTAGAAGTACCTAATAGAGATTACTGGGTTTGGGCACAATTACCTTGGTGTGGTGATAGAATTGAGGTTAGTACTGATAGTGGATTAATTGATGTCTTTAGGATGTTTGAGAAGCATGAGTTGGATAAGATAATGTCTGAGGTAAAAGAGAGTTGTTATGTTCCAAGTACTCCAGGAGAGTCATCTTCCACACCCAATCCAGAGCCTACAGTGTTGGACATGGAAGGTGGATACCATGCTCTAGGTTGGTGTGACATGGAGGCTGAGATGCTGAACTATGAAGGTGATAGTGAGAAGGATGATGAGGATGATGAGGCTGATGAAGGAGATAACAGACAGTATAATGGGACTGATGAAAGAGATAACAGACAGTATAACGATGTCCCATTAGGTGAGGAAGAATCTATTTATGGGGATGATTGGATCATAAAAGAGTGTATGGATTTGTTTGAGGGGTATCAATCAAAGTCTGATGACGAGTACTTTAGTGACTCATTATAGAATGTTCGTCGAACGACATTTGGGAACCTAGCATTCTATTGGCATCATTGATCAAGTTGACTCAAGTTGGTGTGTTCGAACGACATCAAGAACCCGATGTTACAATAATTAACTACGGATCAAGTCGACTCAAGTTTCTTCGCTCGATAACGATCGACTCAATGTAAATCACTCTCTACTTCGTTGAAAACTCTCTAGAGAGTGGGGGACAAACTGTGGTAGCCAAAAATGGCCCATAGGCCCAAAATGCAAAGCCCAGGCTCATCTCACTTTGGCCCAATTTGAGTAGCCCAACAAGAAAGGCAGCAGCATGACTTGGTCGTTTGAAGACCAAGTCAGCCAGCAGTTGGAAGTATATGCCCAGTAAACGAGATACGCAGGGAGAGAATATCTCCAGGAATCTCGCCCACGATCATATCATGATATGATTGATTTGGTTCAAACGGTAACTTGGAGTCTCCTATAAATAGCAAAGCATTTTACACTATCAGGGGATCGAAAAAAGCTTACGAAAGCGTACTAAAATTCTGCACTAAAGAATCACGGCCACCGGAATCTAATTTTTATGATCATTACAAACTGTTGCTCAGCCCAAGCATACCTAAGGCTAAAAATCTAACCCCACCTTCTTTTCTTTTGTTTTATCTTCATTTTTCTGTTCTTGTTCTTTTTTGCAGGTTCAACATAGAAGATATCTATATTAGGTCGATCGACCAAATTGTTTTGCAGGATTATTAAGCTAGCGACAACATCAGATTGACGGTTCAAACCAAGTTGCATTGGGCCTAGCAAAACACGACCCGATCCACTTTGATTGTAGGCCGACCCCCTACATATATAATAATGACCATAGTTGTGTCCGTCTAGAAAATAATAATAATAAATTTGGCTTCCTACCCTTTCATAATTCACAGCCAGCCATAGCTCACCACCTTCAATTATTATTTATACCAACACTAATTAGAGAGAGAAAAAAAAAAACACACACACACACACACAATATCTACTGCAACCCGTCCCGTCACAATTGGTTGGTTGGTTTGGTGGCCAAAGATTTGAAACAGTAATAGCTTCATGATACTCTCTTTCTATCTCTTTTATTATTGTTTTTATATTTTCCGTTTGTATTTACTGTCTCTTTATTTCCCATGATTTTTTAACGTGAATTATCGTATGATACTAGGTGAGTTGGTGGCTTGTTTTGTTTTTGTTTTTTGTTTTTTGTTTTGTTTTTGTTTTTTTTTTCTCTCTCTACAGAATCATGAGGTTTTTCTTGTTAAAAATTTGATCTTTTGTATTAAATCGAATCTGGTAGGACTCCTGTGTCCGGACCCAGAATTAATAATCTGTAGTCGTTGAGTTTCTGAGGAGAAAAAGAGAATTTTTTATTTTTTCCGAGTCAGTGAATGAGTGTAGTGAGTTCACTTGTCGAGTGTTTAATGGTTGTTTGAAGGGTTGCTGGAGATAAAAAGAAAAAGCAGTTGTGTTGTGTTTGTGGGGTGTTGTTTCAGTTTGGAAGCGTTTCTTTGGCAAAAATATATATAGCTTTTGTTTTGCTCATGAGAAACTCTCGTCTTGCATTTAGATTCCATCCAAGAAGTAAGCCGTATTGACAGCTTCGGTCCAAAGATTTCTAGGGACATTGTTGTTAAGCAACATCACACGGGCTATACCATGAAGGACCCTATTTTTTCTTTCAACAACCTCATTTTGTTGGTGTGTTCTAGGAGATGAGAATTCATGGGAAATGCCTAAACTATTGTAATAATTTTCAAAACAAGCATTTTCAAATTCTTTCACATGATCACTCCTAGTTCTTTTAATGCTTTTAATTTGAGAATATTTCTCATTTTGGATTTTAGTGCAAAGTATTTTAAACTTCTCAAAAGCTTCTAATTTTTCTCTAAGAAAATAAGTCCATGTAAATATAGAGAAATCATCAACACAAACAAAAATGTATCTCTTACCACTGAGACTATCGGTTTGCACTGGACCCATAAGGTCCATGTGAAGAGCTCTAATGGTTCCTTAGTGGTGAGATACTTGTCTTTCTTATGCATACTTTTGGTTTGTTTTCCTTGTTGACAAGGACGACAAACTCCATCAATTTTCTTCCCAAACTCGGGAAGACCACGCACAACATTGAACTTTTCCAAGATCTTTAAATCTCAGTAGTTCATATGGCCAAGCCTTTGATGCCACAACTCAACTTGCTCGCACTTTGACAAATTACAAGATATGGCACTAGTTTCAAGACAATAGCAAATGTCACTAGATCTTTTTAATCTTCAACAATATTTGTCCATTTGACTTTAGAATGGAGCCATCATTCATTCCAAACAAGACGAAGAGACCCTCATCACTAAGATGAGAAATGCTTATAAGACTGGCTTGCAAGCCATCAACATACAAAGCATTTGACAAGGATGGTAAACCGGGAATGGAAATGTTTCCTTTCCCAATGACTTTCTTTTTAGATCTATCACCAAAAGTGACAAATCCACCTTCCTCCATAACAAGAGATTCAAAGAACCTCTTGTTTCTCATCATGTGCCTAGAGCATCCACTATCCAAATACCAAGTATTGGAAGCATTTGCGTTCAAGGAAATTTGTGCCACATGCCAAAAATATTCATCTCTCGTAATCTACCAAGGTGAAATGTTCTCATTCCTAGTAGCCTTGGGTTAATGGGCTCTAGATTTCCTAGGTGCATGCATATTGGCTCTTCTAGCTCTATTTCTCTCAATCATGCTATCAATTCTACATTTCTTTATTACTTTAAAGCGATTAGGCCTAATATGACAATGTATATTTTTCAAAACAATAAAACATGACAATACATATCACTTCAGTTTTATATATGAGGATAAACATACACTTCAAATTAATCGTCACATTTATGTACCTATTAGAGGCCCCCCTTTCCTAATATTTGTGCTCTTTTTCAAGTGTTTTTGCGTGTTTGATTTGTTTGTTGAGCCTTATGTAGGTTATATTCTCTAAGCAAGATGTTTGAGCTTAAAGTAATGATTATGAGGTGAATTTGGTCGAAAGTGAAGAAAGGAGAAAAATGGAGGGCAAAAGAGTAATTTTGCCAAAAGATGATTCGACGGTTATAGACTACTGATTTACAACAGACAATTCAGTGGTCAATCCATTCGGCGGTTAGTGACCGTCAATTTCGACCAGTTCAGCAAAGGGACATTTTTCAAGCCATTTCAGAAGGACATTTTGGTCTTTTCATGCCCATATCGTGCCCTAGCTTTCCCAGCCTATTTATACACAATTTTGAGCCCTTTCTTAGAACACACATAGACCCATAGACCCATATACACCACACAAACCCTAACACAACCTTCTTCACAAATCAAGAGAGAGAGGAGCTCCAAAGGCATCCATGGAGGTTTTCCTCCATGGGTGCCTCACCATCCACCATCACCCATCCTTCTTCCATCCATCTCTGAAGAGGATTCAAGAAGAAATAGCTATCTTGCCTTGTCTATGAGAAAGAGGGACATCAATGGAAGCTTGAAGATTCAAGAACATCACTTGGGTTTTCTCTATTTACTATTCTCTTGTTATTTTCTTATTTGATGTGTATCCCCATTAAGGAAATTTGTAAATATAACACTAGTGCTATTTATTTGATTAATTTGCATTTAATTTCTTCAAGTCTTGTTTCATTCAATTGCTTCATAGCTTAATTCATGATTTGTGTTAATTGCACACCCACTCTTTGATGCATGTTAAAGGATTAGGTTAATTTGAGAATTAGGGTTAGGTGCCCACCCACACTTGATCTTGATTATGCTCTTAATTGAATGGGTGGAATTCATGAAAAGTATACACCCATGCTTGATTGGATTTTGGTTCTTTAATCTTCATGCTTAATGCAATCCTTGGTTGTTGCTTACACGACACACTAACAGTGAGTAGTAATCAAGGATTAGATACTGTAATAGTCGTATAAAATAGAGGATTGAACCCGACCTTGGTTGTTAGCGTGGTTGATTATTGTAAGTAGTACGAATGTCATGGTGAACATAAGTACCTTTTGAGTCCATTCACTTGCATCTCTCCAATTCGCAATTCCTATCTCAATGCATGGTAATTCAGGCATCATGCACTTAGGAGTAGTTTAACTTAGAAATGCACACACCCGGTTACTACACACTTACTCACCATTCTTACCCTTCCATATTCTCACACACCATTTTTACCACGACCATGTTCTATTTACATTGCTTTTAATAAACTTTAAAACATTAGACAGTTGACGAATGATACCTCCACACGAAACGATACATTTGCTTGCAAGCTATATTAACTTGTTGCTTTACTTGTGACTTGTGCACTTACGAGGTAGTTTTTAAAGAAATATATTTTGACCGACAAAACGATGATCCGTCACAAATCAACAAAGAAATCATGTACCCAACAAATAAAATTCATGAAAATCGATAATATTCAAATATTAGATCAGCATATATTAACCAGATTATGCAATCATCAATCATGTGATAAATATAAAATTCAATTATTCGGTCTTCTCCTAGGGTTTCTCTCTAAACCCTAGCGTGGAAGTAGTTGGTTATTAGTTTTGCCACCGGTTTCTGTCTTCTCTAGAGTCCGGTGTCTCTTGCTTTCAACATGGATTGGGAGGAAATAGCGAGATTATGTGCATCCCTATCGCTTAAGAGTAAGGAGGAAACATTATGGAGCATCCAAGAAACGCTTAAGGATGCTGTTGGAAGGAAACTTGACCTGTGTTTAGTTGGAAATGTATTGACGAATAAACACATTAATAGGGAAGCTTTTTGGACGGTGATGCCGAAAATTTGGCAAATAAATCTAGATGTGGAAGTTGTACGAGACAATACTTTTTTATTCTATTTTCGTAACTAGGGTGATCGTTTTCGTGTTCCTTCGGGAGGTCATTGGAGTTTTGACAATAGCCTACTTGTGTTGGAAAAGCCTTTGGGAGTAGGGAATGTTGCAAGTTTAGATTTTAATCGTGTCTCTTTCTAGATTCAGATACCAAATGCACCATTGATATGCATGACAAAGGAGATGGGGGAGTTTATAGGAAAGCTTATTGGGGAGTTAAGAGATATTGATGTCGGCTTAACTGGGGAATGTTTTGGGAAATATATGTGGCTGAAAGTAGAGGTTGATGTTTCGAAACCCTTGAAGAGATTCCTACGGCTAGAATTGGAAAAAGGAAAGGAGTCAATTTTATTGTTAAGGTATGAGAAATTACTTGAATATTGCTTTCACTGCGGTTTAGTTGGACATTCCTACTAGGAATGTGGGTTGGGATATGAGGAGGATATAGGAAGCTCAAGGGAGTTTGAGTATGGACCATGGATGAGAGCATCAGACCCATTAGGACGGAACAATTCTACTGGACCATATCGTTTTCGGGGTGAGGGATCAAATACTGGATTTAATGGTGAAAGAGGTCAAAAAGGTGGACAATACCAAAAGAAACAAATGTGGAAACCAAGGAGAGATCATGTGGTTCCGCCTTAGCAGCAGTCAGTAGACAGGGATAGCAAAACACAAAGTTCGCTTATAGTAGGGGTATGTAATGGTCAGGTTTTGAATGAAGTAGTGAGTGACAAGCAAGGGGGCAAATTTTCGGAAGTCTTAAATGCTGGGGAAATTAACATTCAGGTTGAAAATCTGGTGACACATATTAACGTAGAAGTTAATAGGGGTTTGTTTGCATGCTGGGATTTTTTTACGTGGAAGGGGGTTTGGGTGGTCAAGCTATAAGTGATGTGGGGACTCCTCAAAGTAATGTGTCCGAGAAGGTGGAAGAGGCAGAGGGGCGGAAAAAGAAAGGAAAATGGAAGAGGTGGGCACGTGAGGGTGGTATTAGAGGATTGGTGATGCAGCGGAATATTCACCAAACAACAATTGATAAAAATAAAGGATAAACGATTCGGATCCGTTGATTCGCGCAGGAATACCGGAAGCGAACCCTACTATTAATCTGTTGATCTACGCACAGATACCAGAATAATAGGCCTCAAATACCAACTGAGGTAGCAGAAAATTCAACACAAACAACAATCGATTAAAGAAAAGATAAATGATTCGGATCCGTTGATTCGCGCATGAATACCGGAAGCTAACCCTACTATTAATCTGTTGATCCGCGCACAGATACCAGAATAATAGGCCTTAAATACCAACTGAGGTAGCGGAAAATTCAACACAAACAACAATTGATAAAAGAAAAGATAAACGATTCGGATCCGTTGATTCGCGCACGAATACCGGAAGCGAACCCTACTATTAATCTGTTGATCCGCGCAGGGATACCAGAATAATAGGCTTCAAATTCGTTGATCCATTTAGGATACCGAAATTGGATAAAAGGAGATGCTCTCTCTCAAATTTTATTAATCATCAAAAACTCCATAACAAATTGGATTCAAACAACTTAAATAGGAAAATCAATAAGTCGACTTCCACAAGGAATCAACTTCTAAATTAACTTAAACTAAAACTGAAAAGAAATCCTATCTAGGAAAAGAGAACAAATTCTAATCAAACAAAGATTACGAAAAAGAGAACAAATCCTAATCTGACTCAAACTCAATGTCATCTAATTCAAACTTCCAGCTCAAGTCTTCGCGCAACAAAATAGATGGCCAAATTTGGGCCTTTTGTCATCTGTTACAGAGGACGGAGTCTTCATAACATTTGTATGGCTCGTCTTGGGCTTTCCGGAAACATATTATAATAGATAATCTGACTCCATATGGCCTCTGTAGAGGTCCACGAAATTCAGCTCCCCCAACTCGTCCAGCTCTCATCCAGCTCATGTCTTCGCGCAATAAGATAGATGGCCGAATTTGGGCCTTTTGTGATCTGTTATTGAGGACGGAGTCTTCATAACATATGTAGGGCTTGTCTTGGGCTTTCCGAAAATATATTATAATAGACGATCCGACCTCATATGCCCTCTGTAGAGGTCCACGAAGTTCAGCCCGGATTTGGTTGGTCCACGCGACCCAAATATGAATTCGCCACCCGCTCCATTTGTTCCATTGCCTTAGCTGCTGCTGCATCATTCTCTTCAGGTTGGAGAAAATTCGTCCTCGAATTTTGACTGTTTTGAGGAACAAATAAGTTGGAGATGCTATTGAATGATGAAACACGACAACATCATAGAAATAATCCTCAAAAATTGAGTCCCTCTCATGCTGCTCGTTCTGGAACAAATCTTCATCGAAAACTGATGGCTTATCGAAATCGACAATAACAGGTTCCATCACATATTCCTCATCAAAAATTGGCGGCTTAACGAAGTCAACGATAACCAGGTCAGACACATAATCGTCATCGAAAAACAATGAATGGTAGGAGGAAATTTTGTTTTGGGGATTCATGAGATTTTTTTTTTTTTTTTTTTTTTTTTTGGGAAATATGGATGGTGAATTTTTGGCGTTGAGGAAGATAGTAGGTTGTGGTTGTGGTTGTGGATGTTGAGCCTAGCACAACGGTAGACTCGGTGGCTCTGATACCAAACTGATGCAGCGGAATATTCACCGAACAACAATTGATAAAAATAAAGGATAAACGATTCGGATCCGTTGATTCGCGCAGGAATACCGGAAGCGAACCCTACTATTAATCTGTTGATCTACGCACAGATACCAGAATAATAGGCCTCAAATACCAACTGAGGTAGCAGAAAATTCAACACAAACAACAATCGATTAAAGAAAAGATAAATGATTCGGATCCGTTGATTCGCGCACGAATACCGGAAGCTAACCCTACTATTAATCTGTTGATCCGCGCACAGATACCAGAATAATAGGCCTTAAATACCAACTGAGGTAGCGGAAAATTCAACACAAACAACAATTGATAAAAGAAAAGATAAACGATTCGGATCCGTTGATTCGAGCACGAATACTGGAAGCGAACCCTACTATTAATCTGTTGATCCGCGCAGGGATACCAGAATAATAGGCTTCAAATTCGTTGATCCATTTAGAATACCGAAATTGGATAAAAGGAGATGCTCTCTCTCAAATTTTATTAATCATCAAAAACTCCATAACAAATTGGATTCAAACAACTAAAATAGGAAAATCAATAAGTCGACTTCCACAAGGAATCAACTTCTAAATTAACTTAAACTAAAACTGAAAAGAAATCCTATCTAGGAAAAGAGAATAAATTCTAATCAAACAAAGATTACGAAAAAGAGAACAAATCCTAATCTGACTCAAACTCAATGTCATCTAATTCAAACTTCCAGCTCAAGTCTTCGCGCAAAAATATAGATGGCAAAATTTTGGCCTTTTTTCATCTGTTACAGAGGACGGAGTCTTCATAACATTTGTATGGCTCGTCTTGGGCTTTCCGGAAACATATTATAATAGACAATCCGACTCCATATGGCCTCTGTAGAGGTCCACGAAATTCAGCTCCCCCAACTCGTCCAGCTCTCATCCAGCTCATGTCTTCGCGCAATAAGATAGATGGCCGAATTTGGGCCTTTTGTGATCTGTTATTGAGGACGGAGTCTTCATAACATCTGTAGGACTTGTCTTGGGCTTTCCGAAAACATATTATAATAGACGATCCGACCTCATATGCCCTCTGTAGAGGTCCACGAAGTTCAGCCCGGATTTGGTTGGTCCACGCGACCCAAATATGAATTCGCCACCCGCTCCATGTGTTCCATTGCCTTAGCTGCTGCTGCATCATTCTCTTCAGGTTGGAGAAAATTCGTCCTCGAATTTTGACTGTTTTGAGGAACAAATAAGTTGGAGATGCTATTGAATGATGAAACACGGCAACATCATAGAAATAATCCTCAAAAATTGAGTCCCTCTCATGCTGCTCGTTCTGGAACAAATCTTCATCGAAAACTGATGGCTTATCGAAATCGACAGTAACAGGTTCCATCACATATTCCTCATCAAAAATTGGCGGCTTATCGAAGTCAACGATAACCAGGTCAGACACATAATCGTCATCGAAAAACAATGAATGGTAGGAGGAAATTTTGTTTTGGGGATTCATGAGATTTTTTTTTTTTTTTTTTTTTTTGGGAAATATGGATGGTGAATTTTTGGCGTTGAGGAAGATAGTAGGTTGTGGTTGTGGATGCTGAGCCTAGCACAACGGTAGACTCGGTGGCTCTGATACCAAACTGATGCAGCGGAATATTCACCAAACAACAATTGATAAAAATAAAGGATAAACGATTCGGATCCGTTGATTCGCGCAGGAATACCGGAAGCGAACCCTACTATTAATCTGTTGATCTACGCACAGATACCAGAATAATAGGCCTCAAATACCAACTGAGGTAGCAGAAAATTCAACACAAACAACAATCGATTAAAGAAAAGGTAAATGATTCGGATCCGTTGATTCGCGCACGAATACCGGAAGCTAACCCTACTATTAATCTGTTGATCCGCGCACAGATACCAGAATAATAGGCCTTAAATACCAACTGAGGTAGCGGAAAATTCAACACAAACAACAATTGATAAAAGAAAAGATAAACGATTCGGATCCGTTGATTCGCGCACGAATACCGGAAGCGAACCCTACTATTAATCTGTTGATCCGCGCAGGGATACCAGAATAATAGGCTTCAAATTCGTTGATCCATTTAGGATACCGAAATTGGATAAAAGGAGATGCTCTCTCTCAAATTTTATTAATCATCAAAAACTCCATAACAAATTGGATTCAAATAACTTAAATAGGAAAATCAATAAGTCGACTTCCACAAGGAATCAACTTCTAAATTAACTTAAACTAAAACTGAAAAGAAATCCTATCTAGGAAAAGAGAATAAATTCTAATCAAACAAAGATTACGAAAAAGAGAACAAATCTTAATCTGACTCAAACTCAATGTCATCTAATTCAAACTTCCAGCTCAAGTCTTCGCGCAACAAAATAGATGGCCAAATTTGGGCCTTTTTTCATCTGTTACAGAGGACGGAGTCTTCATAACATTTGTATGGCTCGTCTTGGGCTTTCCGGAAACATATTATAATAGACAATTCGACTCCATATGGCCTCTGTAGAGGTCCACGAAATTCAGCTCCCCCAACTCGTCCAGCTCTCATCCAGCTCATGTCTTCGCGCAATAAGATAGATGGCCGAATTTGGGCGTTTTGTGATCTGTTATTGAGGACGGAGTCTTCATAACATCTGTAGGGCTTGTCTTGGGCTTTCCGAAAACATATTATAATAGACGATCCGACCTCATATGCCCTCTGTAGAGGTCCACGAAGTTCAGCCCGGATTTGGTTGGTCCACGCGACCCAAATATGAATTCGCCACCCGCTCCATGTGTTCCATTGCCTTAGCTGCTGCTGCATCAAAGAAGAAAGAAAGAAGATCAAGCAAGCAAACAGCAGCTGCCGCAGTGGTTTACTCTTGGAAAGCTCTCTGAGAATATGCAAAATTGTATTAAGGAATGGCATCCATACAATGGCCAGCAAACTGGAGGTGTTGATGTCATCATAAACAACTTAAAACGCGAACTCGGTCTAGAACTGATAAAAAAAGTCAGTTCTTTATCAATTTATGCATCTTTATTGAATTCTCTTACATGTCAACCTAACTATAAAACTTGTAGTGTTTGATTTAGTTAAAACCCAGACACATTCAGCATCATACATATTTCAAACAATACATGCATGCATATAATTTCCTTAGATTGGGAAAAATTACTAATTCTATTCTTGTATATTTATGAAGGTTGAAAGGTTTCGAAGGTGGAGTGATGCATCTTTGCTTCATCTGTGTGACTGTATCAAGCCAATGGTCTATGCTGAGCTCACTTGCATTGTTTGTGAGGGAGATCCAATTGACGAGATGTTGTTTGTGCTGCACGGCAAGCTATGGAACTTCTCCTCTGCAGCAAGCTCTACGAACAATGTTTCTCCTCGTGACAGGAGAAAGGAAATTTTGAAAGATGGTGACTTCTGGGGAGAAGAACTTGTCAATTGGGTTCAATACGAATCCTCCTCCTCATTATCATCAAAAAAACTTATTTCACTGCATCTAAAAGAAAAAAAAAAACTTATTTCACACACAACCATTAAAGCACTTACAAAAGTTGAAGCTTTTGTTCTCAGGATTGATGACTTGAAAAAACTGTTCAATGAAAAAGCTAAAATCCTACAATCATGGTTTCGTAAAAGAAAGACACGGCTTCGTTGGATGGAATTGTTGACTGCAATCAAGTCTAACCGGAAACGAACACCACCAGGAGATCAGTTGACTGGTCAAGAAATTGATGTTTGAGGAAACTCTCCAAGTGACAGAGATGGTTCTTGTATGATCAATAAGTGGATTGATAGTGGTCTGCATCCAGCTGTGATCGAGTCTGATGCCAAGTCAGTTGTTGATATTGTAGGTTCGGGAATCTGTCCTTGTGCCGATATCGGTGTGGTCGTTAGTGATATCACTTCTATTTTGTCTCAGTTTTTAATTTCTGTTGTTTGGGTTCCTAGAGTTGCTCATGCCTTGGCTAAGTTAGCTTTTGATGGTCATTTTGTTTGGATTGAGTCTTGTCCTACTGTGTTGTCGAACCCCAGTTTAGTTGTTCTCGCTATTGATTAATGGATTTTCTTTCAAAAAAAAAAAAAAAGACTATGATCAATTGGCTTTGGTTCTTGTATGATCAATTAGTGGTAGCATATAAGTAGATTGTATTCTAATTATAATTTAGACTCGATAAATAATAATAAAAAGTGCATGATTCTGCGCAAGATCCCAATTGGCACAGGTTATTGTATAAACAATTAGCTAGTGGTAATATATAAGTAGATTGTATTCTAATTAATCATTTAGACTTGAGAAAATAGAGCTATCATGTGTGAGATTTTACACTTGTACGAGATCTTAAAATGACACCGATGTAAAATACAGAATTTTTTATTTTTTTTCATTGGTGATTGAGAGTCAGCACAAAATAATGTTGACTCGTTTTATTGTTTTATGGAATTTTATGTTAAAAGTGGGCCTTAAAAGTTGTCACATGGGCTGGTCCCACTCCAAACCAATATCAAGCCCAAATAAGGCAGCCAATAATTAATGTGGGCCGTATAAAAGCTCAATCTACCCATCAATTCACCAACAACTTTAAAACCCATAATTTGTGAGTTTTTTTTTTCTGCCTTCGTTGACGTGGCTGGACACTGATTTATGAGTTTTGTTAAATGACAAAACAACTCAAAAATAAAAAATAAATAAAAAATAAATAAAAACCCAAAATTAAATAATATAAATACACAATAAATTTCCAATATATATATACAAATTTATATGATATATTAATAACACGAGCTAACGAGATGAGGTTGGTCTGATGGTAAACCCCTTACACCCTCGAATTTATATAATAGTTTAATACTTTTAAAAAATAATAATAATAACACGAGCCACGATAATTTATTCCTCTCATATACCTTTTTTTAAGTAATACATTATCACATAAATTCGGGATTTGTTTTTTAGGGAGAAGAACTTGAACCCGGCAACCTTGTGGTACAGCCGTGCAAATGTGAGGGGTTTACAATCAGACCAACCTCATCTCGTCCTTAAATATTCATATATCTAAAATATTCAAATAATCGATGATATTATATTTGAGAGTGACGATATTTGTACCCCTCAAAATTTGTATGTACACCCCAAATCAACATATTTTTAAAATTCCAACATTACCCTTAAAAGGATTAATATAAATATAACTTTCTCATCATATTAATAAAATATTTAATATTTAGAATATTTTAACAAATATTATAATTAGTTACATAAATAAAAAATTACTTTTTTGGCTAAACTTTAGTTTTTGTTATTAATTAAGATTTAAATAGTGATTATTTAAAATTGTAAATATCGATCAACTAACTATTATAAAAAACAAATTAAGAAGAGAAAATAATTGAAGTTAATTAATAAACAAAACTAATATAAAAAAATGACTATAAATTTAAACATACAAACAGATTCAATTAATGTTATTGATGGACTAATTCTCTTATATTAACTGAAATTGTATAGTTAGAAACTTAGAATAGGAAGTATATTTCGCTAGGAGATTCTTAAAAAAACATGAGAGAGAGTGCTAGAGAGAGGTACGCAGCTTTCACAAGGTCTGATAACAGAGGAGATTTTAGGGACAATTTGTTCTCAATATTTGTGGATAACTTGAATGAGAAGGTTGATTATGAATGTCTTTGGGGTTTGTTCAAACCTTTTGGTAAGGTGAGGGATATTTATCTTTCGGCTGGGAAGATTAATAGGAGCAGCAGATTTGCATTCGTGAGATTCGGCACAGAAGAAGAAGCTATCACAGTTGCAAAGAAGACTAATGGGATGCATGTATACAGTTGGCCTATAACGGCGAAAGTAGCGACGAAAGGGTGGAAGAATAGAAGCAATAAACAGGAGGATCAGAGACATCATTATGAGGCAAAAGATAAGCAGAAAGGAAAGGAATATCAGAGGTTTGAGCAGCAGCAAGGAAAGGAGTTCCAGTGGAAAGAGCCGAATTACAAGAAGTCATTCGCAGAGATTGTGGGAGATGTCAAAAATAGGGGAAACTATTCTGGCGAGAGGGAGAAGGAGGAGAAGCTGACAATGGCTTGGGATTTTAGGAGAAATGATAAGGATTGGCTGAATAGATGTGCAGTGGGAGTTCTAAGAGAATTCACCAGGGTGGAAACGGTCAATAGGAGATTGATGGATTTAGGTCTGGAGTTCACTGCAGCTTATTTAGGTGACAAAAGTATACTGTGGGTTTTCGGTTCAGATATTCAAAAGGAAAGGTTCATTAAAAACAGAGGAATGTGGGATGATTGTTTCTCTAGTATGGTGAGGTGGTCAGAATCGTTAACGGTGGAGGCTCGTTTGGTTTGGATTGATTGTAGGGGAGTGCCAATATCTTGCTGGTCAGAAGAGTTCTTCAAGAAGATTGGGTGGCAAATAGGGGAGCCTCTGAAAGTGGATGCTAAGACGGTAGATAGAGTTCATTTTGACAAAGGGAGAATTCTAGTGTTGATCCCGAACCAGAAGAAAATCTCTGTCAAGGTTCTAGTAACGAGAGGACTGAAACCTTTTACTATCAAGTTGGAAGAAGAAGCAATGCCGGTGGACATTGAATGGGTGGAGAAAGAGTTAGCTTTGAGGAAATGTGTGCTGCCAGTAGGCCGGAATACAGAGCCGGAAAAGGACAGATTTCAAATTTCTTGGTTGAATGAGGTAGGAGAGTCTAATCAGAAGTTCACTTTCCAAGGGGGGTTGGCGGAGGACAGAAGGATTCTGACGTGTCAGGATGGAGTGTCTGTAAAGTCAGCAAAGAGTGGGCGGAGTGGTCTTTGCAGGCTGGATAATAGAAACAGGGATCTGATAGGTAATAGATCCATTGATAAAGGTAAAAAGAAAAGGACTTTCAAGGTCAAGAGGAAGCCCTTTGTCCACTTGATCAGGAATGGGGATCTAAGTTTGGAAAAAAAGAAAGGGGATGTCAGAATAGGTGTGAGCAGTTCAGCAGATAGCTCATCATCAGAGGAAGTAGTTGGGAGGAAAAGTTGTTTTTTGGAGTCTTTAACAGAGAAGGGGAGCTGTTCGGGGGAGCCAGGAGTTGGGAAGAGTGGGCTGGTCTCAGGCAAGCCCAAGAGGGTGTCATTTAATTTAGCTTCAGGCCCAATTCATACAAAGTCCAATATTTGTGTGGACCTGGGTCCTCTAAAGGAAAGCCCACTGGTGATGAGAAATAATACAAAGGAGGTCAGTTTTGGGGGAGGCTCGGTGACTGAGTGGGAGATGAGGTCGTCGACTGACAGTGAGGCCACTAAAGAAGAAATGGTGAAGGCTACGATGGTAGCAGAGGGTATAGGTGGTCTCGAGGAAGTAGGGGCTGGGTGTGAGTTACGGGAGTGCTCGATTGAAAGCAGCGAGGATTCAGACTTGAGAGAGGTGATGAATTGTGCTTCGGTCGAAGAGGAAATGAGAAGGGATTGCGAGGTGCAGGTGTTCGATGGTGGGGAGGATGTTGTCCTTGCAACCTTCATAGCAGAGAATAATTCTTCACAGTTCAAAGGGGCAGTTAAGGGATCTTGTCAGGAGAGCAGACAAAATGGTAAAACTAAACGCAAAGGCTCAAACTCTCATAGGATGAAGACGAGAAATGCCAAGAACAGAGAAGTGGTCCAACGTGCTCAAGAGCTGGAATCGGAGTAAGGAATGGTGGAGGTTGAGGTGATGAAGACAATGGCGATTGGAGCTGCAATTGGTTTCGATTTCTCAGAGATGGAAGAGGAATTGCTGGAAGAAGTAACAAGAAGAGAGGAGGAGGATCTGGCACGTCATGAAGCAATGACTGGTTAGTTTTCTTCCTTTCTCTGTGGTTGGATTCTGTGATTTTAATGTTAGTGCTCACTTGGAATGTTAGAGGGTTAGGGAAAGTGGAGAAGTGCAAGGTTGTTAGGAAGTTAGTGTTACGTCATAAACCGATGGTGCTCTTTATTCAAGAGTCCAAGCTGAAAGTTTTCGACAGCAGTGTTATCAGGGCTCTAGGTGGTAATTGGCTGTCTAGAGGTATTGGTGTGGTGGCAAATGGGGCTTTGGGGGGGCTTATAACCTTGTGGAATGAGGAGTTGTTCACGGTGAAGGCGTGTGTGTCGTCGGATAGATGTTTAGTGGTGATGGGTGAGATGAGTGGCTGTAACCGTGAGGTAGTCTTTTGTAATATTTATGCCGCCAATGTGGAAGTGGAGAGGAGACAATTATGGGATTATGTGGTGGAGGTGCAGAAATCTTTTCCCTTGCCTTGGTGCATAGGAGGAGATTTTAATACCGTTCTTTCTTCGCAAGAGAGGAGTGGTAAAGTGATTGATTACGGGTCGATGAGGAGTTTTAATGGGTTTGTGCATGATGCGAAGGTGATAGATATTCCGATGAGGGGTTTTCAGTTTACTTGGACTAATAGTAGAGATAAGGCCTCATGGGCGAGGCTAGATCGGTTCCTAATTTCCCCGGAAATTCTTCTTTGGTTTCCCAATTTAATTCAATGCGGGCTTCCCCGTTCTGTTTCGGATCATAATGCTGTTTGGATTGGGGAAAAGGTGGAGGATTGGGGTCCTAAACCTTTCCGTTTTTTTAATGGGTGGCTGGAGGATAAAAGTTTGATGAAGGAGGCGGCGAAAGGTTGGAGAGTGGGTAGTTCGGATAGTTTAGTTGGCTGTTCTTTGGCTGCAAAAATTAAAAGGGCCAAGAGTAGTATGAAGGATTGGTTAGCTAATAACAAAATGAAGAAGTCTGGTAGTGAAGAGTGGGAAGGAAAGCTGGCTGCCTTGGATTTGAGGGCAGGTTCGGAGGGGTGGTCTGAGTGTTTAAGGAAGGAGCGGGTGGTTTTGCTTTCGAATCTGTGGAAGGAGCTTAGAAAGGAAGAACAAAAGTGGAGACAAAGTTCTAGGGTTAGTTGGTTGAAGGAAGGGGATAAGAATTCGAAATTTTTCCATTGCATGGCAAGTGGGAGGAAGTCTAGGAATCGTATTACGGAAATGTGGTTTGGTGATGGGGTGGTTACGGATCCGGTGCGTGTTAAGGAAGGGATCAAGGAACACTTTAAGACACATTACTCGAATGTTAAATGGACTCGGCCTAAAATTAGAGGTATGAATTTTAGGAAGATTTCGGAGTCTGAAAGTGTTGCCTTAGAGAGAGGGTTCAGTATAGAGGAAGTTTGGGATGCGGTTCGCAAATGTGACGGAAATAAGGCGCCGGGGCCTGACGGTTTCAACCTAAATTTTATTAAAGCTAACTGGGATTTGATAAGCGGGGATTTTATGAGTTTCATCAAGGATTTCTATTATAATGGAGAGATAGTGAAGGATTTGAATAAGACGTTTTTGGCTTTAATTCTGAAGTGTGCGCATCCAGTAATTATGAAGGATTATAGACCTATTAGCTTAGTGAGTTCCTTGTACAAGATTCTTGCTAAGGTGCTTGCTAATAGGTTGAGAGGTGTTATGAATTCGGTGGTTGGTGAGAACCAAATGGCGTTTGTCAAGAATAGACAGATCTTGGACAGTTTTGTGGTGGCTGAGGAGGTGATTCACAGTTGGAAAAGAGACAAAGCGGGAGGTCTCTTGGTGAAACTGGACTTTGAAAAAGCTTATGACTCTATAGATCATGCTTTTTTAGATTTTGTGATGAGTGAGATGGGTTTTGGGGAAAGATGGAGATCTTGGATGAAATGGTGCATTTCTACTCCTTTGGTGTCTGTCTTGGTTAACGGTAGTCCTACGGCCGAGTTTGTATTGGAGAGAGGTTTACGCCAAGGAGATCCGTTATCCCCTTTTCTTTTTAACTTGGCGGTAGAAGGTCTTAGTGAATGTTTGAGGAAAGCGGTGGAGTTGGATTTGATTAGAGGATGTAGTTTAGGGAGGGAAGATGTTCACGTGTCACATTTACAATATGCGGATGATACCATGGTTTTTCTTGAGCCAAAGGAGGAGTATCTAGTGAACTTGAAAAGAATTCTTCGTTGTTTTGAGTTGTCTTCCGGCCTTAAAATTAACTTCCACAAGTCTTGTGTGGTGAGGGTAGGTAAGAAAAGGATTAACGAGGTGGATTGGGCAGTGGTGTTTCGGTGTAAGCAAGAGTTTCTTCCAATTTCTTACCTTGGAATGCCTTTGGGGGCTAGGCCTAATTCCAAGGTTTGTTGGGATCCAGTGATCAGTCGTATTCAGAAGAGGTTGGCTCCTTGGAAGAGGAGATTCCTGAGTAAGGGGGGAAGATTAGTGTTGATAAAGTCCGTTCTCTCTAGTATCCCTTCTTATTTCATGACGGTTTTTCAAGTCCCAGTGGGTGTGGCAAAGGCTATAGAAAAATTTCAAAGAAGTTTTTTTTGGGGGGATGGGGCGGAGAAGAGGAAAATTCATGCGATCGATTGGGGGACTATTTGTAGGAGTAAGAGAGAGGGAGGTCTTGGGGTGGGGAGGGTGTTAGACAAAAATCGGGGATTGTTGGCTAAGTGGATTTGGAGGTTCGGTCGTGAGGAGGATTCTTTGTGGAAGAGAACGGTTTGTGCGAAATATGGTGTTAAGGCACAAAGTCTTCAGTGGAATTGGAACTATGGTACCAAAGCCTCTAATTTTATTAAAGCGGTGTTTGGTCTTTTCTCGGAAGGGTCGGAGTCGGCTAGGATTCTCAAAGAGGGGATGAAGTTGATTGTGGGTAGGGGCAACAAAATTGGCTTTTGGGATGAGGTTTGGAGGGATAGATTGCCGCTTAAGTTGGTGTATCCGAGGATATTTGCGTTGGCGGTTAATGTAGGTGGTAAAATAGAGGATTATGGTTATTGGGTAGGAGAGAATTGGAAATGGGATATTAAGTTGAGGAGAAGAGTGTTTGATTGGGAGATAGAAGTGTGGGCAGATTTTTTGTCGAGTCTTGAGGAGGTTAATCTTCAAAGAAATACGTCGGATTCGTTGGCGTGGTCTTTTTGCCCGAAAGGTATGTTCTCGGTTAGCTCTTTTCGGAGGTGTGTTGAAGAGATTAGGGATGTTAGGTGCAGTGAGTTACCCAATGTGTGGTATGGTTTTTGCCCCCCAAAAGTAGAGATCTTCGTTTGGCAATTACTTTATGGGAGGATTATGGTTAGGGGTTATTTGAATCGTTTGGGTATTACCGGAAGTGTTGACTCGTCTTGTCCGATGTGTGGCGGATGGGAGGAAACGGTGGATCATTTATTTTTAATGTGTTCTTGGGCTAGGAAGTTGTGGTGTGTTTGTTTGGGGTCGGTGGAGGGATGCATTAACAAGAATGTGAAGGAATGGTATGAAGGTTGGTCGGGGTTATGTCCGGCTTCGAAAATGAAGAGGGTGTGGATGACGATTTTTTTCGTTGTTGTTTGGGTGATTTGGGAGGCTAGGAATAAGAAGGTTTTTAAGAACGTCACCCCGGTGATGGATGAGTATGTTGATTTGGTGAGGTTTAGGGCGGCGTGGTGGTTCAAACATCACGGTAGGGGCTCGGATGATCCGATAACAGTCCTGGTGCAGAATCTGGAATTCTGCTGTTTTGAAGAAAATTCTGTGAAGAAAATCGTTGTTAGGAGATGGGTTCCGCCTTTAGGAGATGAGTTGAAATTCAATGTGGATGGGTCATGTAATTTGGAGTTGGGGAGGGCTGGTATTGGTGGAGTTCTGCGTGATTCAAAAGGGGTAGCGCTGTGTACTTTTTCAGCTTTCGTCGGTGAGGTTGATGCTACTACGGCGGAGCTAATGGCTGTTTATAAAGCGTGTGTTTTATGTGCAGCTAAGGTGTCTTTAAGGGGTCGTAAGATAAGCTTTGAAAGTGATTCGAGGGAGGTTATTGGTTGGGTAAATGATGAAGAATTCGGAAATCTGCGGTTGGTGGAGATTATTTTCGATATTCGCTCTAAATTGGGATGCTTAGTCAATTCCTCTCTGAATTATATTCCTAGAAGCGCTAACGATTTGGCGGATGGTTTTGCTAAGAAGGGTATGGAAATGGATGGGGAGGAGGTGGTTTGGAATTTTTTGTGACACTGGGTGCGTTTTGTTTTGGCTGCTGTGGGTGTGGGGTTGGCGTGTTGCTGTTGCTTTTGGCTGAGTGGGGTGGGTTGCGGTGTTGTGGCTGCTGCTGCGTTGTTTTTGTTCTTTGGGGGTCAGTTTGGTCGTTGCTGGGCTGTTGTGGCAGGTGTTGCTGTTTTGTCTCCTGTTTGGGCTTGGGTGTGGTTTCTTGTTGTTGTTTTTTGCTGTTTTTCCCCTGTTGTTCCTCTGTTTTTCCTTCTTTGTGTGTTCTTTGGTGGCTATGCCTGTGGTTTTTGCTGGTTGTTGGCTTTCTGGGGTTCTTTGTCCCGCTGTTTTGGTTCTGTTCTGGCTTTTGGGGCCCTTATAAAGTCTGCTGTTTTCAAAAAAAAAAAAGAAACTTAGAATAGGAAAAAAAAATGTAGAACAGTTCTTCTAAAGAGGAAATAATAATAATAATAATAATAATAATAATAATAATAATAATAATAAAAAGAAATATAAGAAAAAAAAATAAAAATAAAAAAGCTCCAGGTTTTTGATTCTAGGAGTAGGCTTCAGACATGACTCCTTATATCTCCATACAAGTATTACATTTTTTTTTTTCAATTTTTATTTAACTATTTTATAACTCATTAATTTATAATATTTTTCAAAAATGAAGAAAAATGGCATATTTGGTAATATGTGGGGTGTGCTTACAAGTTAAAACATTTTAAATTTTTTAATAGAGTGTGTGTACAAAAGGGGTGCACATACAATTATACAGTTTTCCAAATGTGTAAATATCGACACTCTATGTTTTTTCAAAGTAGTCCAAAATCATATTAGGTGGATATTTTAATAAATCAATTGAAAAACTGCTTTCAAATTAGTCCAAAATCATGTAGGGTAGAGAGTTTCGCACACATTCAAATTAGTGTGTTTTTTTTCATAGATTTTTTTCGGTGTTGGTGACATGCTACATTAAAGTGATAATCTTTTACAATATCATTCGTAATGATATATTGTTAAATGCCTTAAAAGGGATTTTACCACGTTTTTCAAAAAAAAAAAAAAAAAAAAAAATTATTGAAATATTACAGCAATTTAGAGTTAAGGGTGGAGGTATTTGAACCCACGAGAGGTAAGTATGTTTTGACTTTTGACATAACAAAGCAAACAAAATGAAGTAGTTTCTCAATAACTTCTAAATCAACATTTTTAGGCATTCAATGTACTATAAAGATCTGATAACATAACCAAAATAGACAATAATAAAAATGAATCTCCTAGACTAGATTAACTTAATCCATTAACAAAAATGAAACATAACACCACATTCCTTCCTTAGTACCACTGCTACCCCAAGTGATTCTCCTTCTCATATTCCCCACCATTACCACCACAGTAATTGGAGGTGAGTGCAGAAGCACTTTTCTTAAGAGAACTTTTTATTGGGTGGGTATTTGATAGCATTCTTGACAATCTTTTTGGTGGCAGCATCGGCAAGATCAATCCCACAAATATCAGCCACCCTAATAAGGTATAGCAGCACATCAGATAGCTCTTACAAGTGTGTATTTGATTTGATAAGCATCAAATATTTGAAGATAGTGGAAAAGCATCTTAGAATATTGAAAAGGAGGCAAATCCCCCGAGTACAAATTCAAGAAGAAATCTTTTCTAGGTGAAAATGGCCTTGGAGATTCTGCTGTTCATGTGGGGTACATGACTATACAAATTATTACCTTTCAAGATGCTTGACTTTATACTAAAAAATTGGGCAGATTGCTCTTTAATTTCTATAGGCACATGGTAATCTGATATACAAGGCATTAAACCAGCACATGTTAGACAAAGTTTGTGCCTGGAATCCAATTTTTAGACCAGCACAGACAAAAATATATATGTATGAAAGTATAATCTAAGCATCCATATTGATGAATTTGCTTGTTACTGTTATTTTGAACGAACGAAAACATCACAAATCAGTTCTCAAACTCTGGGTGGAGCCAAACATATCTCTGAAGCATACCGGTATATGTCAATTAAAGATTTTAACTCAAAAGGGGTTTTGAAATCATGATCAGCAATGCATACAAAGAGTCAAGCATGCATGGAAATATACATGTCTTGTATATGAATATAAGAAATTGTTTAAGAATTAGGATTGATCAGAAAATTAAATATATATAAAAAATAAAAAAATAAAAAAAATAAAAAAGCTGTTGTAAAAAGAACAGAAGTAATTGAGGAAGATGAATTACCATGGCAAGGAGTAGACTCCAAGGACTGGTGTACTTCTCCCAATCTCTGGCCTTTGCAAATTCTTCAAGAATCTTTGAGAGGTCTTCCAGGCTAATGTCCATCACCTTCTTATCTTCTACATATTTTTCTCTCAATCTGTGTTCTGTAGAGAGAAGAGAGGAGGGCTCCTGTGCCTTTAACAGGAAAAATGGGGCATCAAGTTGGTATTAAACCCTGTATAAGGGCATCGTAAGTGAGAAGAGTGGGATTGAAACCGATACTCAACATCTCATCTCGGACTCTAAAACCATCCTTCATGTCACCTCTCCTACTGTACCCACTAATAAGTGTGTTGTAACTAACATGATCAGGTTTAATCCCTTTTCCCTTCATCTGATCAAGAAGCTCACAGGCTTCTTTGATTTTTCCCTCTCCACAATACCCTTGCATTATGGTATTGTTGGTCACTTCATCAGGAAGAATTTTTCATCTCATCCATCTTCTTCAATAGTGAGAACGCACTGTCAATGTTACCATTAACACAATGACCATCAATCAAAGCATTGTACATAACAAGATCAGGTGAAATGCCTTAGTCTTATCTTTTCAAACAATAGATCTGCTTCCTTCATTCTACTCTGCTTACTCAAAAAATTAATAAGTGATGTGTAAGTTACCCTTGTTGGCCAAATGCCTCTACTCACCATTTCATCATGGAGGCTACAGGCTTTCTTTGCATTCCTGCATTTGCAATACCAATGATCAATTATACAGTATGGAATCAGGGCAAATCCCATTTTCTCCCATTTCTTTTATCATATCATCGGCTGCCCATCTTACCTTCCATAAATAAAGCATGAATCAACAAATTATAAGTCAAAGCAGTCGGGACTATACCCTCCTTCACCATCTCATCCCTATAGTTAAAAGCCATCCCCAAATCCCCTTTATTGCAATATGCGTCAATCAGAATGTTATATGTCACAGCAGTTGGAACCAATCCGTTCTCTTTCATCTTCCCAAGAAGCTCAGTTGCCTCCTCAAGTTTTCCTTCCTTACACATGCCACTGATAAATGAACCATATTTATAAGAGTCAGGTTCGACACCTCTACTCTCCATTATATTCAAAACCATTTGAGCCCCCTCGATTCTCCCTTTCAAACAATACCCATGAATGATTGTATTATACGTGACAACATTACCCCATTTTTTTAAAAGAATGTGAAATAAATATAATTGAAAATAAAATGGCTTAAAGGAGAGAAAAAAAATGCCCTTCCTCATAGTTTATACATGAGATTCCTTATAGTTTATACATGCTCATAAAAATAAATAAAAAATAAAAAATAAATAAATAAATAAATAATAAAAAGGTAAAAATAAGTAAGAGGTAGTCGGTTTTGTTGGATTATCAAGAGAGAGATGTTATGAGTTTACCATATCCAATCAATTTGGTATAGAAGATCTAGCATAACATTAGCATAAATATGGTTAGTGATGGGCTCAAGCTCATTACATCTATACTGTATATGCCATGACATGCTAAGCTGAATTCAATTGTTTGGTATCCGTTAGTGCAAATCCAATTCACAAAATCAAGACATTAACTACATGTGAGTGAATGAGTTGAGGAAAGAAAAATGATAAAGGATTCAAGTTCAAACAAAGTTTATCATAAACTCATTTACTCCCTCAATAAAGAACATTCCAATGCTTTGACCTTCATAGGTTAATTGGTATGAAGAACATTCCAATAAAATGAAGAAACCAAACAAAATGGTGTAGTTTCTCAGCAACTTCCAAATCAACATTTTCAGGCTCAGTCCAGAAAATCGACATTCGATGTATATAATTTGCTATCTGAAATAAGAATTTGGTACATGTTCCATTTCCTAACACATAATTTGCTTCAACAATCCATTCCACAGCAGAGCTTAGTGAATTTTAAAATGAAACCCTTAAACAAACATCACAATTAAGTAAAATAAAAAATAAAAACTTGAAGATATAAAAGAAAAGAGAAGAAAGCGTACGGTTAGGTGCCGATGTGTTCTCGTGAATCCGAAAATACCCAATTCACCAATTGCTTCGAACGCTAAGAATTTATAGAGAATTTTTGTTTTATTTCAGTCGAATTTTGACCTAAAAAAACACACAATTTTTTTTAGGAAGAAGATGATGAGGCAGAACCGTGACGTGTGTGGGCACGTCAGACAAGTTGGCCGACGTGTCTTCTCACGTCATCCTACGTTGTCAACGTGTTTAATTAATTTCAGCTAGATCTGATGATGTGTCAAGACATGTCAACAATTGTCGTGTGACATGGCTTGTAATGTTAACATGATGGGCTGACTTGGCCGAAATTGGGTGGGTTTACTACGTGAGCCCAGTGTTAATGGCGGAGTTACTAAACAAACCCACAAATGTGTTTTGTGACTAAAATCACAAAAATCCAATCCACAATAATGTAATTTCTAAATTACTTGGTTTGATTAAGGCACCTTAAATTAAACCCAATTAAAATCACATGGTTAGATCTTCAATATATTTGATTCATGGTTAGATCTTCAATATATTTTTTATATATTTAATTTTCATTAAAATATTTTTTATATTTTATTTCTAACATAATATTAGTATATTTTTTTCATTATTTTTTAGTTCAATTATAGAAAAAATCACATAAATAATTATATTTCATTAGATTTAATTAAAGTCAACTGACGGTCAACTAACCATCAACTAATGGTTGGGATTTTTTTACTAATTGTTCAAACCAGAGGGTTTGATTTGACATTTGATCAAAAGTCAGGGGGTTATTTACAATATATATATATATATAGAGAGAGAGAGAGAGAGAGAGAGAGAGAGAGAGAGAGAGAGAGAGAGAGAGAGAATGGAGTCTGTATAATTAGGCAGCCTAGGAATCTCTCATATAACCTTTGGGCCATTAATCTCTATTAGACTATATCATATACTTTACATTGCTTGAAATGTTTTTTAAATTGCACCTAAAAATTTCCCAACAACTTCTTTTGTAATTGGAAGGATTTGGATGATTATATATTTATATGTATGCATTTATTCAGATACAAGAAAATACAAATGGGCAAGTTGAGAAGAAAAAAAGTCTCCGGTGGTATGCCCCTCACACCTATACCATAAGGTTGTGAGTTTTGAGTCTCTCCCCCCTCCCTTAGAATCCCAAATTATTGTAATATTAAAATAAATAAATAAAAAGGGTTGAGAAGAAAAAAAGGAAAACAAAAGCTGATCATTGCTTTGACCAAATATTATGATAAGACTACAAAAACTCAAATAAAAAAAATTGAGTTTGAATTTGACTGGAATATACTATGGTTTGTGATTTGTGATGTAGTGGATGATTATAGTATAAAGGAGAAAAATAAAAAGGACTGTGGTCACAAGACTTGAATTAATTGTGAGGAAAAAAAGCATGGTATACACTATACAAATACAAGAAATCTTTTATCTTCAGAATTCAGATACAAGAAAACACAAAAATGGAAATCTTATCATTCTTTTAATATAACTTTTTGAGTAATGCCGACTTCCTAAATTTTTTCCCAAATTCTTTCCTAAATATGTGTAGCATGTGAGGTGTCAACATCATATAAATCATGAGATTATATGGTGAGTGATGTGATGTTGACATCTTACGTGCTAACAATATTTAGAAAAAAAAAAATGGAAAGCCTAGCATTACTCTACTTTTTTCGTGTTGAATTTCCGGTCATTTATTTTACATGATCATAAGCCTCTTAAATTAAAAATATTTAAAATCTGTCTCTGCCCCTACCAATAAATATATATACATCTGTAGCTAATTAATTATTAACAATAAATTGTATAATTTTCATATTTTAACGAATCCTAACAATGTAGAATTTAAATTTAAATGGATCCTCCTCAAAATTGTAATCATGACTACCACATCTTTTCAATTTTAAATAGCCTCATGCCAGCTGAATTCAATTGCTTTGAATTTAATAGACATGAGTAGATGACTATCATCTTCCTTATTGTCGTGTGTTTGTATTCCAAAAAAGAAGGTGGCTTTGATAGACATAAGTTGATGACTATCTTCTTCATTATTGTTGTGTTTGTGTTGCAACTGTAATTTCCAACTAAGGAAGCTGACTTGACTGTTTGTATTCCACTAAGAAGGTGGCTTTGATAGACATAAGATGATGACTATCTTCTTCATTATTGTTGTGTTTTTGTTGCTACTGTAATTTCCAACAAAGGAAGCAGACTTGACAATTCAGAGTTCAAGATTTTATGGTCAACAGATTCTTGTACTTTCTCTCTCTACAACATCAATGTCTTAAGGATAATTTGACCGGTTTATATGGGTCAATTTTTATTGTTTCTGAACACGGGTTAGTCCTCAATATTTTAAAAATGGGTGTTATTTGTTATGGAACAATAATGTAGAATAATAAAAGAGATACAAGATTTGGAGTGGTTTAGCCACAAAATACACCGCTAAAACACTCAATTTTCACTGTCAAATCGTGTTTATAATGGTGAAACACTTTTTCCCCGCTCAATTTGTCTACCGAAACCTAAGAATACACTACAAGAAAAAACATATTTTGTAACTACTTTTTGCAACTATATATATATTTTTTTATCACAGAGTTGGTAGCACTAGGTAAATTGCAAAAAGTTTTTGCGATCATCAATCATGTAGATACGAAAAGATTGGTGGTTGTTTTAGTTGCTTAAGATCATAGTGAATCAAAACAAATAGTTATTAATAGTATTTTATAACAAAATATTTTGTTGTAGAAACATATATTTCGCAACTATATAAATTTAATATTCTTTTACATCTAAACATAATTAGCAGCGAAAGAGGTATATTCGCAACCAAATAGATTGTTGTAAAAATAACATTCACAACCAAATATTTTGTATTATTGTATAATATAAAAATTCAAGACACATATATTTATAAGGAAAAACTTTATAAGATTTATAAATATTAACTCAATTCTTACCGTTGTAGATCATATATACAATAAAAGTTCTTACATTTAGGTACCATCAAAATCTTTATAAATTCTTTATAAATCTTTAGATCATACTGTTGAGATTTATAAATATTAACTCAAAATTCTTACATTTAGGTACCATCAAAATAAAGAAAAATAATAAGACGGTATTTTCTTAATTTGACAAGTTGAATCTCCAATACTAGTTTGACAAGTTGAATTCATTTGTTTAAACATCTTCCGAATCTTCAACGGTACCGTTGAATCCCGTTCTAAATTCCACCACTTGCCAAAGTAGTCCAAATACTTGAATTTTGAGTCTTTTGCTGTATATTTTTTCAATGAGTGAATATATAAAAGACCGTAAAAGATAAATAAATTTCAATAAAAAAAAAAATAACCATCAAAATTTGAAACATACCAATTTTTCATCTTTCAAAACTTTTTGTTCTGTGTTGATCGATCAAAGTCCTTACAAAGTCAAAACCATTGCGATGAATCTAATGACACAAATTAAACCCTTTAGTTATATATTTATATATAAAGGAATAAAATCATAAAAAAGAAAAAAAAAAGAAAATAAACTTGAATCCAACATCATAAAAGAAATACATATCCAAATAGAAAATTAAAAACAAAAAATTGAAGAAAATTACAAACATTAAAGAAATAAAATCAACCAATATAAAAATGAAACATAAAACAAACGAAATATATTTGCTTGACTTAGTTGCAAGAGGGGTTGACCGTTGACGGTAAGCGGTAAACAATTTCAACATATTTGTCTGGTCTAATCAAATAAGAGAAGTTTTTTTTCTTAATTTTTTTTTTATTGACTTTTTGTTTTTGTTTTTCAAATGAAAAAGTGAGTTTGTGGAATTTGTGTGTGCTATGAATAGAAAAAGAGAAGTAATTTGGTAGGGTTTTTTGAGCTCCACTTTTTATAAACTTATTGTAGCGAATGGGAAAAGTTTTATGGACTCCACCTAATAATTGTTTTTTTTTTTTTTTTTTTTTCTTTTACTTTTGTATCCTATTTCACTTTATTTACTCATTTCGTTTTTTTTTTTTTTTCTTTTGTTCTTTTATTTCCTTTTACATTTTTTTTATTCATTACTCTTATTTCCTTTTACTATTTTTTTCCCATTTCTTTTTTTTTTCTATTGCTTGTCTTCCATTTATTTTTTATTTTTTTTTTTTTTTTTTCTGTTTATTCCTTCTTTCATTCTCATTTATTTTTCTTCTCTCTTATTTCAACTACGTAAAGAATAGTCACTAATAATTAAAAAAAATTAACTTATTATTTTTTTTACAGAATTTTTATTTTAGATAAAAAAAAAAAAGAATCTTCATTTTTATTAATATAATTATTTTAAGGTTTTAAATTCTTTTTCAGAAAACTTTAACTTATTTAATGAAACATAAAATAGTCATAAGATTTTCTTTCCTATTTATCAACTAAATGTATTAGAAACAAATAAAAAAAAATCGTTTATTTTAAAAAAATAAAAATCATTACTTGACTAAATTACAGTTGCATATTCTATATTTTTCGTTTAAAAAAAAAAAAAAATTGGAGGGAAGGAATGGCTCCAAAATGATTTTTCTTCTTTGTTGACTAAAAATTTCAGCCATAGAAAAACTCATTACCCAACTAAAATTATAGTCGCGACTAATGTTGATTGCAAGACATGTGACTCTAGAGGGAAAGGATTGCGTCAAAATATTGATCACTAATTTGCAACAAAATTAGATATATAGTTGATCGATTAGAGTCCTTACAAAGTCACAAAACCATTGCGATGGATCTAATGACACAAATTAAATCCTTTAGTTATATATATAAAGGAATAAAATCATAAAAAAAGAAAAAAAAATTAGAAAATAAACTAGAATCCAACATCATAAAAGAAATACATATCCAAATAGAAAATTAAAAACAAAAAACTAAAGAAAATTACAAATATTAAAGAAATAAAATCAACCAATATAAAAATGAAACATAAAACAAACGAAACATATTTGCTTGACTTACTTGCAAGAGTGGTTGACCGTTGACGGTAAGCGGTAAACAATTTCAACATACTTGACTTTTTGTATTTGTATTTGTCTAATCAAATAAGAGAAGATTATTTTATTTATTGACTTTTTGTATTTGTTTTTCAAATGAAAAAGTGAGTTTGTGGAATTTGTGTGTGCTATGAATAGAAAAAGATAAGTAGCGGTAGGGTTTTTTGAGCTCCACTTTTTATAAACTTACCGTAGCAAATGGGAAAAGTTTTTTGGACTCCACCTAATAATTTTTTTTTTTTCTTTTACTCTTCTATTTCACTTTATTTACTCATTTCGTTTTTTTTTTTTTTCTTTTATTTCCTTTAACATTTTTTTTTTATTCATTACTCTTATTTCTTTTTTATTCGTTTTCCTTTTACTATTTTTTTCCCATTTTTTTTTTCTTTCTGCTTATTCCTTCTTTCATTCTTATTTATTTTTCTTCTCTTTTATTTCAACTACGTAAAGAATAGTCACTAATAATTAAAAAAAAAAATTAACTTATTATTTTTTTTTACAGAATTTTTATTTTAGATAAAAAAAAAAAGAACCTTTATTTTTATTAATATAATTATTTTAACGTTTTAAATTTTTTTTATAGAAAACTTTAACTTATTTAATGAAACATAAAATAGTCATAAAGATTTTCTTTCCTATTTATCAACTAAATGTATTAGAAACAAAATCGTTTATTTTTAAAAAATAAAAAATAAAAAATAGTTACTTGACTAAATTATAGTTGCATATTCTATAATTTTTCGTTAAAAAAAAAAAAAAAGTTTTTTGAGAGAAAGAATGGCTCCAAAATGTATTTTTCTTCTTTGTCCACTAAAAATTTCAGCTAAAGAAAAATTTATTACCCAACTAAAATTATATTCGCGAATAATACATGTTGATCGCAAGACATATGCCTCTAAAGGGAAAGGATTGCATCAAAATATTAATCACTAATTTGCAACAAAATTAGATACATGGTCGGCAAATGAATTATTTAATGACTAAATCTTTAGTTATAAATTCTAAAAATCTGGTAGCATAAGAAATTGGATCCCTAATGTGTATATTTGCAACTAACATCTTATTAAGGTTGTCGAAAGTGATATTTTGTAACCATTTATTACATTCTCATAAAAACTTAGTCACAAAAGTTAGTCATAAGAGATTAAATAACTGTGTGGCGTCACAACCCAATAATGGGTCCATATTATTATAATATTCATTGTCAAAGAACTAGGAATCTTTTCTGTTTCTTGAGCTGGATTACAATAATATAAATATTTTTTTTAGTTACTAAATAATTCAAAGACTGATTCGAAGACTGATTAACGAGTTTTGAGTCGCTAGCTTTAAGCGTACAGCGTGCTCCTAATTATAAATTGATCTGGTCTCTTTCAGCTGATTTGCGAAGGATAATCCTGCAGTTTCAGGAAGTTACAGTTTTTTCATTGTTGATCATGTAAGTGATTTTTGTTGTATTGCAAATTTCATGGAATTTCACTAAGAAAATTCTACAACAATATATTTTTTTCTCTGCGGTATAAATTAAAACTTTGTATTTATTATCATTAAATTGAGCTGTTTTGCATTTTAATTATCCTTATAACTACAGTGGCTCAATTAAGTGTCTGTGTTTCTTGTTTTACAATGGATAATCATTCACAACGTCATTTAGTGATGTTTAATAAACTAGCTGTTGGGTTGTGACTTGTGAAGTCTGAATGTTGAGTAATAAGTGATGACGCATCAGGGGTCTGATCCCCAGTTCCCCACAAGACTCGCGGTGGTCGAGCTGTCCTATCAGCTCTGAGGAGTAAGGGGCAGGGCGGCAGGCCTCCAGAGCAAAATTTCAGTACGCATTTGATATTATTTTTAAATTGTGTTTTTGAAAACTAATTTAAAAAATGAAAATAATGTTTTAAAAACATAAAATGTTTGTTAAGAGTATTTTTCAAAACCTGAAAACAATGCAAATGTAATTGGTATTATTTTAAAAAATGAGTAATATAGTTATTCGGAGGAAAAAGTTGAGGTCGTCGGTTTTGAAAACAGGTCTCAATTATCTCGCAACACAACTGTAATTTACAATTTGAGAGTGACTAACTCCTTCACAGATATGCTTGCAAAGAGGGGGTCTAGCATGAAGGGGGACATATTCAATTGGGGTGATAGCTGATCCTGTCCCTTTTCTTTCTTTGTTCATGTTGCTGCTGTGTTTCCAGGATTCTTCTTTTGGGTTGTTAGCTGTTTGCTGTTGTGTTTCGAGGGTAGTTTTTTCTTACTTGCTTGGGGTGCTTCGTTTCTGGCGTTTTGCTTTTGTTCTTGGTTTTGGGTTTGTGGGTTTGGGTGACCTTCAGGTGAAGGGTGTTTGTTCTTGTATCCTTGGTTCTCTTCGGCCTGTTGGCTTCTTAGCCGGTTTTATTGTGTTTCTTGCCTTGTTCTTGGCTTGTTGAATAAAGTTTACCGTTAAAAAAAAAAAAAAAAAAAAAGAGGGAAAACAGTAAATTATTGTTTTCAACTTTTTAGTTATAAATTTAAAAACATTGTTTTCATTTTGAAAATGATTATTGAAAACAGATAAACAAACAATTTTACAACCGTTAACCATTTTAAAAAACGAATCCAAACAAAACCTTAGTCTCTGTTATATTTAGGAGTGATTTCCTGTTTTATTTGACAAGTGACAGTTTTATCGAGGGCTTTATTATATAAACCCTTTGTATTCTTAGGGTTTGTGTGCTAGAGAAAAAATACAGTCAAAATAGAAAGTTTTAGCTTCTCCATTATAAACCATGATTTGATAGTAGAAATTGAGTGCTGATACACTATGTGGGCATAAACTTATACTGAACCATATAAAATCTTTATTAACAATTATTATGTTATCAGGTCTCAGTTTGTGAACTTAGAGGAAGGTATGGTACACAAAAATGGAACAAACACTGAGGTCTCAGGACATATACAAAGAGATACTCCAGATTTTGATGTTGAAGTTCAAGGGATTAGTGGCAGCAGTAGTAGAGAAACAACGAGACCTTTTTATAACAATATTATTGCGGGCAAAGCCTTGCTTCATGGGAAGAAAATCCTCAGCAAAGTTTGGCCTTTGGTGAATATATTTCCTTTTATGTGGTGCGCGAATAGAATCTCAATGGATCCTTTCTTCCTCTATACTTTTGTGATCAATTATGACAAAAAGTGCATTGAAGAGGACAAGAAGTTAACGACTGTGGATAGATATATTATGCCGTTCGACTATTTCATTATTATGGGATCTTTTGTTTCTCTGGCTAGGGCGGGTTTGCTTAAAAAATGGTTACAGAGGACAGTATGGTTCCTTCTCTTCCTAATTGACTTCTTGACATATCTTCCTTTCAGAGTGGTGAGGCAGATTATTTATTTTATTATTATTTATTTTTATAAATATAGAGTGATTATACAAACTCCAAACATAAATATTTAAACTATGGGTGTAATGTTACATAGCACCATGTAACTACATAGTCCAATGTAACATTACTCCTATGATTTGGACATAAATATTTATGTTAGCAGGTGTGCATGTGAGATCAGATGCTAGATTTCCTGTACAGAATCCCCAATAGCTACCGGTAGTAATTTAATTATTATTGATACCTATTGAATTAACACTGGTAACAAATGAATTACAACCGGTAGTTATTAGGGATTCTATACAAGAAATCATACACCAAAAAGTTACTATATATATGTCAATATATTATTTTCAATATCTTAAATAAATATATGTTAATTATTTGTTAATTATTTTCCAATTTTAACATGAAACACATTAGTACCTTCAAACATTGTAGGAATTGTTGAGATCGTTAATTTTTAGTTTTACTTGACAGATAATATGATTATTTTACCTTCAAACATTAAAGTCAACTTTTAAATTTAACCACTGACCATTAATGGTAGGAATTGTTGGTGTAATTAATGCCATTTTCCGAATATTTTACTATAACCTTCTTACTAATATATGTACTTTTTGATATGTATTGTAGACTCTGGCGCTGACGAATACTATATGGCCAGAGAGTGAACTAAGCGTCTCGAATTTCTATTCAGCCAACTTGTTTCTTTTACAATACTACATAACGGTTATTCTACTCTACATAATATTTACAAGAGCTACAAGGACTTGGGCTACACTTGCTAAAGCTACTTGGGGGAAAGCTGTTTTCAATCTTCTTCTTTACATTCATGGGGGTCATGTAATTTAAATTATCTTTTGTGTTTCGATTATTTTCATAATTCATTTTTTTTTTTTTAATAACCAATTGTACTAACAAGTGATTTTTTTAGGTATTTGGAGGCTTATGGTATGCTTTTGCCGTACAAAAAGAGATGGAGTGCTGGATGAAAGCCTGCAAACATCATGCTTCAGAGTGTCATCCTAGTAATTTTACTTGCAATGGTAATTCACAAGACTACAAATTTATAAATGAATTTTGCCCAACAAAACCTCGAAATGCAACTGCTTATAATTTTGGAATATATCATGAGGCTCTTGAGTCTGGTATAGTTGAGATGTGGAATTTACCGAAGAGGGTTTTACATTGTTTTCGATGGGGACTCCAAAACCTCAGGTTTGTAACTCAAACCTGAGATTGAATGATCGCCATTTATTACCGAACCACATTTTACAGAGTGATTTTTTTTTTAATTATTACAAATTTGATCAAAAATCAAATATTCTTTACAGTGGTTTTGGTCTAAACCTCCAAGCAAGTACGGAAGCATGGGAAAATATCTTTGTGATTTCCATTATCATTTACGGCATGGTGTTGTTCGTCTTTTTCATTGGAAATATGCAGGTTAATTTGTTATATTAGTATACACCGTTAATTCTCAATCTATTTAATATTCCAATTAAGATGAAAAAATAGTAATTAGTTCTCGTTCTTGTACTTGGACTCTTGAAAATACAGATGTATCTGCAATCAGAAACTGAAAGATCAGAGATGATAAGACAGAAGAAACAACAGATAGAGCAGAGCAAGTCCTTTGCTATACTATCGGAGGACCTCCAAAAGCAGATCAAGAGATACCAGCCAAACATATGGGAAGAAACCAAAGGTGTTGAGTTTGAATATTTGTTCAATCTTCCTGAAGATCTCAGAAGGAACATTAAACGCCAACTTTGCTTAGTATTACTTAAGAACGTAAGTACTTTAATTTGTTATCTATTTCATACCTTTATCAATTTGTGAAGTTAATTACAAATTAAGAAGCTATTAATTAAATGACCAACTTATAGGAAAATTAGATGCAATTGCATAGATTTTAGTTTATTGATGTATAGGACACTTTGGGAGCTTCCGTGAAGCTGCAGACTATCTTCGATTTGGGCTCATAATAATTGTTGTAATTGTATCAACAATCCCTACGCTTGTCACACAGGATTTACCCTTCTAGCACATCACAATTTTTCCAAATTCGGCCATTTGACTTCTGTTTTTCATTTTTTTTTTCCTTTTAGGAAGTATTTTCAAATTTTAAGCTTTTGGTATTTTAGTCAATTTAGGAACCTGAGTCCTAGTGTAATCGGTATAGTTTTTCTATTTAAGAAAACTATCCTAATTATTTTTTCTTATCATTAATAAAAAATCGTTCATTTGATACAATTATTGGATATTAATGTTTGTAATCTCATTCCTATTTTTCAATTGTTTATTATAAAGGTAGATGAATTTAGAAGTTGGAGTGAACAATTGTTGGATGAGCTGTGTGATTGTGTCAAGCCAGTTTCCTACGCTCAGCACGCTGAGATTGTTCGAAAGGGTAGCTCAATTGACGAAATGCTCTTCTTGGTGCAAGGCAAACTACAGACCTACTCCTTAACGAGTGTCGATACTGGCTCTGCTGCAATCCCTCCTCGTTTCGAAATATCAATTAATCGTCTCGAAGAAGGTAAATTCTGTGGAGAAGAACTTGTTGCTTGGTTTCAAGCTGAACTCTATTCATCTAACCTCCCTATCTCAACCAGAACTATTCAAACAATTACAAAAGTTGATGCTTTTGCTCTAATGTCCTATGACCTGCAAAATGTATTCATTAAGCATCGGACAGCTCATAGTACATCTACCCAAATGCAAGCACCTCCGCCAGCAGATTCTCAGCCGCAAGCACCTTCGCCTCCAGCAGAGCTTCCGGCTCAGCAGCCCGCAAGTGGGATTTGAGATCACTACTCCATCCTTTTTTGCTCCATCAAGGCAAAAGACAACCATATTGATTATGATATAGAACCCCCGGCCCCTACAAGAGTTTTTAGGAACATATAATTAAAAAAAAAATGGATTTAAATTATTTAGTGCCTTCAAATATGTTGTGTGCTAGCTATATATCTAGACTATCGATTAATGCCATGGTAATTCACAGGAGTTGGGATCCTCTCCTTAGTCATTGTTTTTCCTTGACATTCTTCAAGTGTAATTCAAATATCAGGTTGTATGAAAGAGAAAAAAATGAATCAATCTTGACCATGTATTTTGTATTTTGTATTTTGCTTAGGTGTCATTGGATTATGGAAAGCCAAGGAAAAACAAGTCAAGGAGAGGATCTTGATCCAATTCACAGATCTCTCTGAAATAATTTATATACGTGTTTTGTTTACTTGTACAACATGGGGTTTATTTTGAATTAAATAAATATAATTGTTCTTCTAAGGGAAAAATAATTACAAAGATTCAAAAAAAAAAAAAAAAAAAAAGTAGCTGGAGAGTAATAGAGGCTTGACGGACTGCAATTGAACATTAAATGTTTAGCCAAATATAAACCTCAAGAGGCTTCAAAGGCCTATGATTTTGCAAGACTCAAGAGGGTTGATCAAATTTTTAGCCAAATGTCAGGGTTCTAAATCTTCTTGTCAAACTTTAGTTAAAAAATAAACAAATCCATAAAGACAAATGCAAATAAAATAATTTAATATACATGAAGAGTTTTTTGTACCGTCTTGTTAGAATAGATTTCTAAACTGCATATGTGGTGTTTCATAATTCGGCGTCAGAATTTATGATAATGTTTTTTGTAATACTTTCAAAAAAAAAAAAATCCAAACAGGATCGTCGACTTTCCAACTGATCATATATAAGACCATATATATTAATATTGTAGGGTCAATGGATAATTTGAAACGGGTCGATTTTAATTATTGTGAGAACGTGGGTTATGTTATCCGTATAATATTTTTCAAAGTGGAAGATCTATAATTATTGTCAAGAAAACAACAAATTGGAGACCTTTACAATATATAATAGATGGAATCTATCCTTCTGTCATAAAGTCACGTGACCACTCTTCTTTCTATGCATGCTTGAGCTGACTTATAATAGCAAAGACAAAATCACAAAATAAACAAAACAAAATTAATCGCCATTACCATATGTCTAGTCAGCTGTGAAGTTTGCTTCTTCTAAACTTGGATTTTATCTAGTGTTGATCATGTAAGTTACTGTTTAATTAATTGGTATTATCAGTATGTTCTGTTCGTGGAACAATTATATATATATATATATGTGTGCGCTTCAATTGCTATATATATAGTGTTTTTTTAGTTTCAAGTGGATGATTATACATATATAGATCATATAGATATAGATATAGACAGAGAGAGAAGGCAGTGAAGAGATATTTACTTATGTATTGACTGTGGCAAAGCTATGAAGAGACTCGGAGGGGTCATGACCACTAAAGCCTCTTGAAAAATTTCCTAATACTAGTTGTCCTATAATTTTTTTCTGTTTGCTTATTATAAAATGAAAATTCAATCGTTTGATCCTCCAAGCTTCATTACATAAGTAATTTTGGTTTTGCTTATGTGTATTGATCAGGTCTAATCAGGACGATTGGATCAGTTTAGAGGGAGGTACAGCAAGTCATCAACTTTTCAGTGAAGAGAGAAATATTAAACAAGGCAGCTGCTGCTGGTCTCATTATGAGAAGAAAATTCTGGCCAAACCTCTTGGAACTACAGAGAGCTGGATTACTTTTGTCTCGTGGATTGTTTCAATCTCGAACGATCCATTGTTTTGCTACGTTGCTGCGATCAATGATGAGAAAAAATTTATTGAAATCAACATAAGATTGTTGATTTTTCTCTTGGTTATCTTTGTGGTTCTCCACGCCTACAATATTCTACTTGTATATTAATTCCAATATCACTTGTTGCATTTTTTTTTTCCTGGGGCTCATGATGTTTTTTGTCAATTCGAGGACAACAAGCATTAAAGCTTCAATATTTTCGATTGCAACGATCATATTCCTTGTTCTGAGCTCACTGAGGATCTTAGGAATCATCGAATGGTTTACAAAAGTTATAAAGATCACTACAGCCAAACTAGCTAACACTAAATTTATCATGAAAATTCTGGTCAATCTTCTATTTTACTTGTATGGAGGTCATGTAAGTTAACTTCCCATTTATCTTCTATTTCCTTGTCACAACTTTTTTTTAGTAGGAATGGCAATGGGGCAGGGTGGCCCTCCTGGCCTGCACTCTGCCCCATTTATTTTTTGAAAACTCATCCCTATAATAATATATTTTATATTAATAATATCGTTACTGTAGCTAAATCCTTCACTTTTATAATTATCCAGCAACGTAACTTGTCTATGGCAGAGAAACTCTATGTAAATATCGGTTAATTCTGTCAACTTCACATGGACCAAAAAGACAAAAAGATATTGCCAATTTTTATAGTGCAAAAGCAAGAGTTATTACACATCTGCACAAGAAAATATATATGAGGCACTTCAAAAGTTCAAATCAATGACGATATATCTTGAATGTACATCACAAACAAAATTCAAAATGAATGATATTCAAATATTACGTTCGCATATATTAATAAAAGTAATGAGTAATGTTATGCAAAAAAAAATTAAATAATATTATTCTTACACATCTGCACAAGAAAATATATATATGAGGCATTTCAAATCAATGATGATATATCATGAATGAGTGAGTCGAAGGTGGCGGTGTCATGGGTTAACAGTGAAGACTTTGGGAGCATTGAGCACGTAAATCTATTATACGATGTTCGGAGCTTGCTTCATTTTCATGGCAATATGAGGGTTAAGTTTCGTTCTAGAACTTCTAATGCTGTGGCGGATTACCTTGCCAAGAGGGGTTCGAAGAAAAGTGGGGACATATGCAAATGGGAGAGTAGTTGATGCTTGGCTTTTGTTTGCTCTGCTTTAGTCTATGCTCTGTTTTTTATCTGTTTCGTGCTGATGTTGGTGTCTTTGGTGGGGGTTTGGGTGCCTGCTCTTTCCTCAGTTTTGTTGTCTGTTGCTTTTGTTAGCTTTGTTGGGCTCCTGTTTCTCTCCTTATATTAATAAAGTTTAACGGTTCAAAAAAAAAAAATGTACATCATAAATAAAATTTAAAATAAATGATATTGAAATATTACGTTCGTATATATTAATTTAAGTAATGAGTAAGGTTATTAAAAAAATTTAAATAATATACAATAATATATAAATACGCGTAAATATCCAATTTAATTTATATATATATATATTGAACTCAATATTGTAACTATAGGACTGTAGTGACCTGACTAAATCAGATAATACATGTGCAGTCTAGATATCTATTCCCACAGGCCACACCCCGAGAGAAAACTCTTCATACATGCCTATGATGTGCACTTGCACATGTCAATATATCTAAAATGTTTAATCATGGATGATATTATATATGATTTGAGGGTAGTGGTCCATTTTCATTTTGGATCTTTCAAAGTAGTCCAAAATCATGTTAAGTAGATATTTTAAAAAATCTTTTTTTTTTTTTTTTTTTTGAAGAATTAAAAAATCTTTTTTATGTGAGGATAAACGTGCACTTCAAATTAAGGAAGATATATCTATATCATGTACCCCATGAATAAAATTCATGTCAATGGATAACATTAAAATATTAGGTCAGCATATATTAACAGCATATATGGAATATATTAATGAACAGAAATTGACAATCTTTTTAGTACCCAAAAAAAAAAAAATGAGTACCATCATCTTGCTAAGCTAGCTCTTTTAAATGTTGATGATTTTGTCAGGATGGAGGATTATCCATCTTCTGTTTCCTGTCTAGTTTTAGAGGATGCCTTTTCTTTGTAATGGGTTAGTTTTGTTTGAAATGAATATACCTTAAAAAAATATAAATAAATAAAGTCGCAATAATTTTTCCCTTACAAGTTCATCGGAAAATGATTTGAGGGTGGTAGGCCTATTTTCATTTTGGTTCTTTCAAATTAGTCCACATTTCCAAAAAAATAATAATAATAAAATAAAAATAAAATAAAATAAAAATAAAATTAAGAAAAAAACACGTTCCCCTCCTGGTCCTCCACTGGGTACGCCAGTGACGACAGGTCTTTGAGTCATGCTTGCTATGTCAAAGATTTTTAGTGACCAGCAGCAGCAAAATAAATAGCCATTTTTGCCTAATCAGAAGCATCATATATACATACAGAGGAGCCTGTAATTAAAACAGTCAAGTCTGCAGAAATATCTATCCATAGTTTGCTTCTTTATCATCTTGGAGCTAGTTTTCCATTGTTGATCATGTAAGTGACTGTTTAGTATTGTTATCTTTATGATATATATGTTCATAGAATTAATTTTTTCTAATGTAATCCTGAACTACTCTATGCTCTCCATTTGGTGTTAGAGAAAACAGAACAACTTATGTAATTTGATCAGGTCTCGGGCTGCCTTGTGTTTAAAGGAAGGTAACACGCGAAAATATTGTGGCAAAATTACAATGAAAGCTGGCTGGTCATATGTGAAGAAAACCCTGGAAGGATCAACTGTAAACGGGACTACTTGTGTGTTGTGGATTATTTCAATCTCACTTGATCCTTACATTTGCTATGTTCCTTCCATCGATGATGAGAAAAAGTTGCTTAAAATTAACTCATCAGTACTGATTCATATATGGGGTCTCTATTGGTCTCTCCTGATCTATAGAATCTCTATTTCTTTCTATGTATTCAAAAGAGAATTGAAGATCTTTTATATGGCTGAATCTATCGCGCCTCTCTTTTCAAATATAAGGCTAAGACACTCTTGCCAATATAGATGTAGGGTACCTTTACTAATCGGGAATCCTAATGATGAGGGATAAGGAACTTAATTCAGTGGTGTTTATTAAGTTAAGGGGGTCTCACACACAAATCACATATTAATTCCTCATGGAAAGAGAACTTAATATTCTTCCTCCCACCTAAAAAATTAAGTTTCCTTTCCATTTTTTGGAATCAAACCACCCGTTAAAAAATGGTATTCCAATTTGTATCTAACCAACCAAATTGGGCCATGTGTACATGCTTTTTAAAAAAAATATTGAATGTAAATGATAGTGGTTGACATTGGCCAATTTGATAGGTTAGACATAAATTGGGACACAATTTTTTTACAAGTGATTTGAATCCATATTCTTTTTCCAATGAAACTTGATTATCTTTCATTATCGTTCCCGATTAGTATGCCTATAGTCATAAGTATATATTAATTCCAATATGACCACTTGTTGTACTCTTGTCCAGGTGCTGCTATATTCACTAGTCCTCATTCCAAAAATGGAAATTAAAACTCCTGTATTTTCGGTTGTATTGGGCATTTTCCTTGCTGTGTACTTGATGAGGGTCATTGGAATCTACAGATTGTATTCAGAAGAAGTTACAAGGGGTAGTTCAAGCAAGTTAGCTTCAGCTCCACTTATCAAAATTGGGTTCAATCTTCTACTTTTCGTGTACGGAGGTCATGTATTAAATTGTCATTTTTTTCTCAGATTTTAATTGTTCAAAAAACAATTTTCTTAACGATTACGCTGTTAAAAGCTTTACCAAACTTGAAAATTACAAAAGTTGAGGAGGCTAAGCCCCTCACACACACATTGAGATTTTGGGTTTCAAATCTTATTTATGAACAAATGGCATTGTGGCCTTGCCTTTTTAGGTTATTGGAGGCTTGTGGTACTTATTCGCCGTATGGAAAAAATTGGCGTGCTGGAGAAATGTTTGCTTGGAACACGATCATGATCAAATATGCCACTATGCAAACAATCACTTCAATGTCAATCCTGAAGGCAACAAACTCCTGAGTGATACTTGTTTCGTCAAGATAGAAGAGACTTATGAGTTAGGAAGAAGGTGCTTTTGAGGATGCTTTTGAGTCTCGTATTGTGGAGGAGACCTCGAATTTATGGAAGAAGGTGTTTTATTGTTTTAGATGGGGCATACAAAACATTAGGTTTGTGTAAATTAAAATACTTCTCTTATATGGTCTCAATTCCCACATATTTATAAACATGATAATTGATTTGGTGTGGGATCTCATGTATTTGAAGTCACTCTGTAATATTACATAGCCAAAATCCCATACGAAAAAACAGGTTTGATCTCGCGCACCTGATATTATATTTTTTGAACATCTCCCTTATTCTATTTTTTTTTTTTTCAGTGGTTTAGGTACAAACCTTCAAGTTAGTACCTATATATGGGAAAATATCTTTGTGGTTTTAATTGCCATCTATGGTGTGGCCACGTTTACATTTTTTATTGGAAACATGCAGGTTGGTATATATTACTTTGTTTACTGGTTCACATTTTTTTATTTTGTAAGGTTAAGATGAAACACTTAGCTTTTTGTGAAACAGAATCTTATAAATTCTGTAATTGATGAAAGAAGAAAGAAAGTAGATCGAGCAATCAAAGAACAGCTGCAGCAGTGGTTTACTTTTAGAAAGCCCTCTGAGGACCTGCAAAATTGTATTAAGGAATACCATCAATACAATGGCCAGCAAACCAAAGGTGTTGATGTTAAAAATTTGTTCCATAATCTACTTGTGGATGTCAGAAACAACTTAAAACACGAACTCTGCTTAAAACTGTTAAAAAAAGTCAGTTCTTTATTAATTCATGCATCTTTATAGAATTCTCTTACATGTCTACCTTACTATAAAACTTGTAGTGTTTGATCTAGGTAAAACCTGCAAAGACATTCAGTATCATACATATCTCAAACAATACATACATGCATATAATTTCCTTAAGATTGGGGAAAATTTCTAATTCTATTCTTGAATATTTATCAAGGTTGAAAGGTTGAAAGGGTGGAGTGCTGCATCTTTGCTTCATCTATGTGATTGTATCAAGCCAAGGGTCTATGCTGAGCTCACTTGAATTGTTCGTGAGGGAGATCCGATTGATGAGATGTTGGTGCTGCACGGCAAGCTATGGAACTTCTCCTCTGCGGCAAGCTCTATGAACAATGTTTCTCCTCGTGATAGGAGAAAGGAAACTTTGAAAGATGGTGACTTTTGGGGAGAAGAACTTATCAATTGGTTCAAGACGAATCCTCCTCTTCATTATCATCAAAAATACTTATTTCACTGCATCTCAAAAAACAAAAAAAAAACAAAAAAAAAAACCTATTTCACACAACCATTAAAGCACTTACAAAAGTTGAAGCTTTTGTTCTCAGGATTGATGACTTGCAAAAAAATTTCAATGAAAAAGCTAAAATCCTACAATCATGGTTTCGTAAAAGAAAGAAACGGGATTTCTATATGGTAGTGTTGACTACAATCAAGTCTAACTGGGAACAAACACCACCAGGAGATCAGTTGACTGGTCCAGAAATTGATGTTTAAGGAAACTCTCCAGGTGACACAGATGGTTCTTGTATGATCAATAAGTAGATTGATAGAGGTCTGCTTCCAGCGGTGATCGAGTCTGATGCCAAGTCAGTTGTTGATATCGTGGGTTCGGGAATCTTTCCTTGTGCCGATATCGGTGTGATCTAGTGATATCACTTCTATTTTGTCTCAGTTTTATTTCTATTGTTTGGATTGAGTCTTGTCCTACTCTGTTTTCTTCTATTGTGGTCGTTAATCAGTTTAGGTGTTCGCACCAGTTGGCATTGGTTCTTGTATGATCAATTAGTAGATTGTATTCTAATTAATCATTTAGATTTGAGAAAATTGAGCTATCATATGTGAGATTTTGCACTTATACGAGATCTCAAAATGACACCGATGTAAAATGTAGATTTTTTTTTTTTTTTCATTTTCTGCCATTGGTGATTGAGATTCCGCACAAAACAATGTGTCTAGATTTTCGATAATAATAAAATTGATCAGCATTTATTGGGTGTTTACTTGTTTTATTGTTTTATTGTTTAATAAAATTTTATTCGTAAAAGTAGGCTTTAAAAGTGGACACATGGGCTGGTCTGGCTCCAATCCAATATCAAGCCCAAATCAGCCCATGCCAATATGTTGACCGTTTTAAAAGCTCGATATACAACCACTTTAAAGCCCCTAATTGACGTGTCCGGATACATATTATCAAGCTAACAGTGATGTATCATATTGAATAAAACTCATTTTTTTCCTACATCGTTGACGTGGCTGGAAACTGATTTGAGAGTTTTGTTAAATGCCAAAACAACTCTCTCTCTCTCTATATATATATAAATACATAATAAATTTCCAATTTATATGATATATATATATATACAAATTTATATGAGATATTAATAACACAAGCTGACGAGATGAAGTTGGTCCGATAGTAAACTCATCACACTTGTACCACAAGGTTACGGATTCAAGTTCTCCCTCCCCAAAAAACCTCGATTTTATATAATAATGTAATATTTCGATAAAAAAAAAATAATAACACGAGCTACAATTATTTATTCCTTAAATGCTCATGTATCTTTTTTTAAGTAATACATTATTACATAAATTTAGAGTTTTTTTTTTTTCTTTTTTTTAGGAAGGAGAACTCAAACCGCAACCTTGTAATACACGTGTAAAAGGTTTATCACCAAATCAACCTCATCTCAATCTTAAATATTCATATTTCATTTTTGTTAGTAATCCAAAATCATGTTGGGTGGATATTTTAATAAATCAATTGAAAAGCTGCTTTCAAATTAGTCCAAAATCATGTTGGGTAGATTTGAGAGTTTCGCACATTTTCAAATTAGCGTGAGTTTGACTTTTTTCACATATTTTTTTTCGGCGCTGGTGACATGCAAAACATAATGATATGTTGTTAAATGGTTTAAAAATTGTGGTGTATGTGTATGTGTGAGAATAAATCAATTGAAAAGTGTGTGTGTGTGAATAAATCAATTGAAAAGTGTGTGTGTGTGAATAAATCAATTGAAAAGCTTCTTTCAAATTAGTCCAAAATCATATGTTTGGTAGATTTGAGAGTTTCGCACATTTTCAAATTAGTGTGTTTTTTACTTTTTTCATAGATTTTTTTCGGCGCTAGTGACATGCAAAACATAATGATATGTTGTTGAATGGTTTAAAATTTGTGGAGTGTGTGTGTTTAAATCAATTGAAAAGCTGCTTTCAAATTAATCCAAAATCATGTTGGGTAGATTTGAGAGTTTCGCAATATTTTTTTTTTTTTGGTAAGAGTGGGGGCTAAAAGCCCAGCAGAAAACAAAAACAGAAACAACTAAGTACTAGGCACAAGCCTAGCAATGGGAATCCCCATAGTGTCATGAGCCAGAGCATCAGAGATTTGGGGAGGAGGGTTTTCAAAATAAGTAATTCCCAACTCTAAAGAGTGACCAAGATGAGCAAGCCCATCCGCAACTTTGACTTTTTTCACATATTTTTTTTGGTGCTGGTGACATGCAAAACATAATGATATGTTGTTAAATGGTTTAAAAATTATGGGTGTGTGTGTGTGCGCGCGCGCTTTCAAATTAGTCCAAAATCATGTTGGGTAGATTTGAGAGTTTCGCACATTTTCAAATTAGTGTGTTTTTGACTTTTTTCACAGATTTTTTTCGGCATTGGTGACATGTAAAACATAATGATATGTTGTTAAATGGTTTTAAAATGATTTTTTTTGGCGTTGGTGACATGCAAAACATAATGATATGTGTGTTGGTGACATGCAAAACATAATGATATGTGTGTGTGTGTGAAGATCCAGAACAAAGGAAACCAAAATAGAAGACAGTGTGTGTGTGTCAAGATCCAGAACAAAGGAAACCAAAACAGAAGACAGTACGGGAATTAATCGGTCTATTTTCATATATAGTCACGGACATAACAAATGAATTATTTTGTTTCTAAAATAATTATTTTTTAATTGTATAGTATTTTAAATTGTTTTTAACATTAATTAATTATTTATTTTTTATTGATTTGTCACGAAATTTTACTATTTCAATTTCGTGACAAATCATAAAATTGATATGTTCTTTATAAATCCCTTGATTGTGATGATTTGTCATAAACTTTAATTTTTTTCATGACAATGAATTATTTTATCTTGAAAATAATTTTTGTTATGTTCACTATTTAAAATTATTTTTAACGTCATTTATTTATTTTTTTACTGATTTGTCACGAAATTTTACCATCTCATATTGATTTGTCACAAAAACTAATTTTATCGTGACAAATCTTTTGAGTGACGGATTTGTCATGAACATTAATTTTTTTTTGTGACAAATGAATTATTTTGTCTTGAATTTTTTTTTATAACTATTTTAAGAAATCGAACTTTCTTCAACCGTCATCATCAACAACAACAAACCTACCACCATCAATCTCCCTCTCTCTCTGGTCGTCTTTCTTTTGGCGGTCAGAGGATGGAAGAGAGAGAAAGCGAGTAAACCGCATCACGTTGGTTCAGTCAGCAGGTGCAGGTTTCGATTAACGATGTCTCTTTCGTCACTCTCTAAACAAACCCACCACCAGCCAGGAACAAACCCACCAAATCCAAGAAACAAATCCACCACCAGCCATCGAATCTCGATCTACAAAGAAGGATACTGGATCTTGATGCGAGATTGAGAGAGAGAGATAAAAAAAACACGGATGCAGATGCGAGATCAAGTCGAGTTGAAGATGAGATGTGATGAAGAGACATGCAGATGCGATAAGAAGTGAGGGGTTTGGATTGGGGGTGGTGGCATTTGTTGATTCGATTTTGAGTTCTCGATTGAGGGTTTTCGATTGGGCTTCAATGGTTGATGATGGTAATGGTTTGGTGTTGGAGACTGAATTGGGTGTTGGAGACTGGAATTTGATGGTGGTGGTTTGAGGTTGGTCACTGGAATTTAATGATAATGGTGATTTGGTTTGATGGTGCTGGTGACTGAAGATTTTTTTTTTTAATATTTTTTTTTAGTTTTTTTTAATTACAATTAAATTTATTTTATTTATATATATATAATTCTTAATTTCTTAATATTATTTGTAACAAAAAATTTCTTAATATTAATTTTTTATTTTAATAATAGGTTAAATAATTTTGGTTTTTTATTTATTTTTTGCTTTGTAAATAATTTTTTATTTTTTTAATATTCTTTTTTTATTTTTTTATTTTTAGTTTCTGTAAATATTTATTACTCAATATTTTAATATTTATCATTTTATTATTTAATAATATTTATTATTTAATTTAATAAATAATATTTATTATTTAATTTAATAAATAATATTTATCACTTATTAAATTAAATAATAAATATTGTTTTTTAAATTAATTTGTAAAATACCATTTTACCGTTTGGTCAGATAAGATTCTAGAACCTCTGATGTTGTTTTACCCTTTTACCCTCGTTGACCTGACGGAGTTCTGAAAAACCTTAACAGAATTGGACGGTAGGGACCAAAATACAGATTTTGGAAACTAGAGGGACCTGTTATTATAATACTGAAAATCGGGAGACTAGTTTGGCTATTAGGTTAAATAGAGGGACGAAAATGAATTTCACCCTTCTTTTAATATTACTTTTTATGTGTTGAATTTCAGATCATTTATTTTACATGATCATAACTCATAGATCAGCCTCTTAAATTAAAAATATTTAAACTCTGTCCCTGCCCCTACCAATAAATATATATACTGATACAGTGATACGCACTTGCTAATTAATTATTAATAATAAATTGTAGAATTTTCATATTTTATTTTATTCTAACAATGTAGAATTTAAATTTTAATGGATCCACCTCTCATATTTTGGATTTATCAGACACCTGATAAAGTTAATTTTCATATTTTGGATTTGATTTCTCGTTTCGTAAATAAGTAATTTTACTATGACACATTTTAACATAACTCAATTTTTTTTTAGTATCTTTGATTTATAAGTTAGGGTGCATTTTACATGCATGTGTGTGAATAAGAAACAAAAAGTTCATTTGGCTATATAATGCATGGTGATTTGATGAATTTATGGACTAATTTGAGCCAATAACTCACTTTAAAAGTGTACGTAGTTTTGTCCACATGGACGTAATTCAGTCGGTAGATAGACGAGTTTGTGGTTTTGGTAAATAACTCTTAAGTCAGCGGTTTAAATCTTACTGATGACAAAAGCTTTAATAAAAATACCTAATTTAGATCAATGATAGATAAATACTGTAAAATAAAAATAAAAAGTTGTATGTAGTTTTTCTTTATCCAATAATCCATGCAATTAAATGTGTCCAAAACCCTATCCATATATACCTAATGCTTTATGGTTTTAAGTTCAACCTCAAAATATATATCTACTTGTTCACCTTAATTTGCTTTAATCATTTGAGCCAATCCAACGGCTCACCCAAAATCCCGGTATCTCGAGAAAGTACTATAATATATATATAGGGTTGAAACCAGAATTTTTTTTATGGGTGGACTGTGGACAATTTCATATAGATAAAAATTTATACTAAAAAAATAAAAATAAAAAACATTTTTATTGCGAATCTTGACGATACAATAGAATTTTCATTAATTAAAAAAAAAAAATAGACCTAGTTAGGGGACATAATGAACATTACCTCAAATACATATTCTATTACATACCCTAAAATTTCTCATTTGATTTTTGAGTTATTAAAGGGTTAAAATTTTCAATTTGATTTTTCACTTGGTTAAAGAAATCCAATGGACTTGAATGAGTTTGATGTATAAATTTTAAGTTATTAAACTATTATTAAGATAAAAGGAAAAATATGGTAAGTTAAATTAGAATTAGAATTGGGCTGAAGTGTACTTAGAATTGAATGGGATGTACATATAACTATTGAAAAAACTTAGTTTTTTTTTAAAAAAAAAACTAAGGTGGGCCACCCTAGTTAGGCCCAATTCCACCCATATATATATTTATATATATATTAAATTCTACATCATCTTCACCTGCCTGAATTAACAAACACTTTTTACTATAATGCTTTGGTCTAATTTCTTTTGACATCCTGTTTATAGGCATAGAAAAGAAACCCACATAGGCTGCAATTTTGTTACGTTGAGAAGTTTCAACTTTACTTTTTTACTCTGACCTCTCTGCCCGTTGCTCAGCTCAATTAATTTACATGTTTAGTTGTTAATAATTTTTATAGTATATATATATACTATAATCCTAGTAGCTCGAGAAAGTACTTATTCTTGAGCTACCCGAATTTTATATCAGCAATTGGATTGGCTCAAATGATCAATATGTTCAACGGTTCAACCTAAAAAAATATATCCACTTGTTTGAGAAAAACTTTAATGCATCCTAATTAAATGGGTGTATGACACGTGATAGGGAGACCTCATTTGATTGGTTGTCCTTCCCATATGGCATGCACCCATTGGCTAGATGCAATGCATCGGGTGTATCCAAGATTCTCTCCCACTTGTTCATTTTATAATATGGAAATATTTATTCTCGAGAAAAGAGAACATTAATTACTCTCAAAACAAGACTTTTTTATTGGTATTTTCTGATAGCTAGGGTTTTTAGGTATGAGTTGTCACTTTCATAGATTAGGTAACAATGTAACATTGTCAAGAAGATGTGTGTGCCCTTATTCGGCCATTGCAATTTGGCAAGTCACATTTATGTAATATTTATATATATATATATATATATAAATGGTTGTTTGTTATATATATAAATATGATTTCCATCGGCAGTTGAGAAATTAATAAATGCTCTACTCCATGTTGTCACATGCATATTTCATAGAGATTTGGTTCTAATCAAAATCCTTTTCGATAAATAAATTGATCTTACAATACTTTTCAATGGAAGTTATTTTGTTTTTATGATTAAAATTAAAGAGATGGAATATTTCAAAAATAATAAAAATAAATGAAGGGTGCCTTTTTTTATTTTTGTTTTTATATTTTTATTCGGATATAAGTATATATATATATGATTGGTAGTTCCAGATTTCATTTGGATTACTATTTAAAACAAGAAAAACAAAATTAATAAGATACATTGAATTATGTGAAAACGATTGCATCAGGAAGATACATTTTAGATATATTTAAAAAAACAAAAGAAACAATTGATTTTTAAAAAATATTTAAAATAAATTAATGTCATCAACTTATTTGCTAAAATGTTATTCATTTGCTAAAGTGTTTGTCAAAAATGGTCATTTTGAAATTAATTCCTCATCTGGTGGCCATTTTGATAGTGGTGGCATAAATTGGTAGCCACTAGGGTAATTACCCCTACATTGAATTATGTTCGGTGTTCCTAAAAAACTGAACCAAAAAGGCTATGCAATTATACCGGAGTAAATTTTCAATCTTTCCAAAGCTTTAAGCTTTCTTCTTTTGTTTTAAATTAAATAAATTAATAAAACGGATAACATAAAAAAGAAAGCTTTGCAAAGATAGATCAAATTCTACATCCAAAAAGTATCCCATATTTTGTAAAAATAAATAAATAAATTCCAGAATCGACTAGGAAGCAAAAGAAAAAAAAAAATCACTAGTTAATTTCAAGCAAGAAAAACAAAACTTTAGTAATTTTTTATTTATTTTTGTTTTGAAAGAAACAAAACTTTGTTAATGAATATGGTGCTGATCGCTGAATGTACCACTATAATAACCTATTAAAGAAATAAAAAAAATTGTTTGACTAGTATTGTCACCTATTATTCACTTATGATTCTTCTATTTAAATATATATATATATATTTTTTCAATTACAACTATTACACCGATCCGCACATCACCTCCTAGCAGATCTGGTAGTGCACATCTTTTCCGTATAATTGGTGAAGGGTTCAAATCCTACCATGTGCATTTTACAAGCATGTATGGAGAGTTTTCTTCTCTGGTTGTAAAAGTACAGGTTTCGACAATCCTAATGTAATGCTCTTGTAATACTTAAAAAAACAACTACTACCCAATCTCAATACTAGTTCCACTATTATGAAGAGGTTATATATGGACTACAACTTTCATGTCCAGAGATGTCCAGAGAGAATACTGCTCTCACTTTTGGGATTGGATGGGTTCCATAAATTGATCCCGAAAACTGACCCGAAATACAAATCAAGTATAATATATAATTAATAATTTTTTTAAAAAAACTATTCATTGAAAACCTAAAAGTTAAAATCTGTTTTCCAGCTTTGGTTGTTTTGTTGTTTGCTGCTGTTCTTGTTTTATAAAATAAAAAAATTAATAAAAAAATAAATAAAAATCCAAAAGTATCTATTTTTTAAGTGAATAATTAAAAGAGACAGTCGTGGTAATTTAAAATGACAAAGCTAATTTTTCAAAAAAAAAAAAAAAAACAACGTGACAATTCATATCACTCTAGTTTTATATGAGAATAAACATGCACTTCGAATCAACGAAGATATCGTGTACACAAAAATTAAAATCATGAAAATGGATAATATTCAAATAATAGATCAGCATATATTAACAAGATGATGCAATCATCAATCGTGTGATAAATATCCCACATGGATTCTGAGTACTAAAAGACAAAAGTCACAATTATTTTTTTCCTTACAAGTTCATGGTCAGAAATGAATTGAGGGTGTTACTTGGTAGGCCCATTTTCATTTCCCAATAAATAAAAAATCAAAATGCTTTAGAGATTGAAAAGACTTACTGCTACACCTATGAAAGGTAGATAAAAGAATTCTCATGTGTTTATGCTGGTCACAACTGGTGTGGAAAATTTATTGTTAGAACAACCTCAACTTCGTCAACAGGATTCGTTAGGTCGACATTGCAACTTGTATTCCAACTTGTGACGTGTCATGTAAAAAGAGCACGTGCACCTCCTGTTCCTGCATTGGGTCCGCCGGTGACGAGACAGGTCTTTGAGTCATGCTTGCTACATCAAAGATTTCAAGTGACCAGCAGCAGCAAAATGAAATCGCCATTTTTTCCTAATCAGAAGCAACATATATACATCCAGAGGAGCTAAGTCTGTATAAATATCCAAAGTTTGCTTCTTCTACTTGGAGCTAGTTTTCCATCATTGATCATGTAAGTGACTGTTTAGTATTATTATATATCTTTATGATATGTTCATGGAATTTTTTCTGATGCAATCCAAAACAACTTATGTTTGAAGGAAGCTAACGCGCGAAATTATTGTTGCGAAATTATAGTGAAAGGCTGGTCTTATGTGAAGAAAATCCTGACAGGATATACAGGACACTGGATTACTTTTGTGCTGTGGATTATTTCAATCTCACTTGATCCTTTTGTTTGCTATGTTCCTTCCATTCAGGATGAGGAAAAGTTGCTGAAAATTAACTCATCATTACTGATTGGTATCTGGGTTCTCTATTGGTCTCTCCTCATCTATAGAATCTCTATTTCCTTCTGTGAAAACATAAGAAAATGGCAGGTCTTCAATCAGGCTGAATCTATCGCGCTACTCTGTTCAAATGTGAGGCTACGATCGGGAATCTTAACATGGGAAAGATAACTTAATTCTTGATTATTTGTGATGGTAGTTCGGAAGCTCACACAGAAATGAGGAATTGAGTTCCTAATGGGAAGGGAACTTGATTCTTGATTTCCGATTCCCGATTCCTGATTCTTTTTCAAATGGAACTTGATTCCTTTTTATTATCATTCCCAATTAGTACATCTATAGTCGTAAGTATATATTAATACCGATTTCTTATATCACTTGTTGTAATCTTGTCCAGGTGTTGCTATATTCACTAGTTCTCATTCCGAAAATGGAAATTAGAGCTCCAGTATTTTCGGTTGTATTGAGCATTTTCCTTGTTGTGTACTTAGTGAGGATCATTGGAATCTACCGATTGTTTACAGAAAAAGTTACAGGGTGTAATTCAAGCAAGTTAGCTGAAGCTCCGATTATCAAAATTGTGTTCAATCTTCTACTTTTCTTATATGGAGGTCATGTAAGTTAAATAGTCATTTTTATGACATATTTGAATTGTTCAAAAAAAAAAAAAAAAACATTGAGATTTTGGATTCAAATTTAAGAACAAGTGACATATATTGTTGCATTGCCTTTAGCTATTTGGAGGTTTGTGGTACTTATTCGCCGTATGGAAAAAGTTGGAGTGCTGGAAAAAAGCTTGCTCAAAACATGATGGATGCCACTATAGAGACCATCGCTTCACTGTAAGTATTGGAGACAACCAATTCCTGAATGATATTTGTTTCGCCAAGATAGAAGATACAAAACCCTATGAGTTAGGGATATTTAAGGATGCTTTTGATTCTCATATTGTGGAGACGAAGACAGAGTTGTGGAAGAAGGTGTTATATTGTTTCAGATGGGGCATACAAAATATTAGGTTTGTGCAAAATACTTCACTTGTATATTTAAACATACAGGATCAAGTACATATTTTCTTGCGTGACTTGAGTGCTTTAGAGTCATTTGTAAGGTTAATATCATCTATATTGAACATCTCTTCCATATTCTAATATTATATTTTTTCAGTGGTTTTGGTCAAAACCTTCAAGTTAGTACCTATGCTTGGGAAAATATCTTTGTGATTTTAATTGCCATCTATGGTGTGGGAACGTTTACGTTTTTTATTGGAAACATGCAGGTTGGTATATATTATTTTGTTCATTGTCTACCATTTTTTATTTTGTAATTAGATAAAAATGAAGCACTTGATTTTATTTATATATGCTTTTTGTGAAGCAGAATCTTATAAAGTCTACAATTGATGAAAGAACAGAGGAGAAGAGAAAGAAAGAACATCAAGCAATAAAACTGAGACAACAACAGTTACAGCAGTGGGTTCTTTTCGGAAAACTCTCTGACAATCTGCAAAATATTATTAAGGAATGCCAGCAATACAATTGCCAACAAACTGGAGTTGTTGATGTTGAAAATTTGTTCAGTAATCTCCCCAAGGATGTCGAAAACAACATAAAACGCGAACTATGCTTAGAACTGATAAAAAAAGTGAGTTCTCTAATTCACACATCTTTATAGATTTCTCTTGCATGTCTACTTGCTTATGGAAATTTCAAACAATACATTCATATAATTTCCTTGAATCGGAGAAAATTTCTCATTCTATTCTTGAATATTTATCAAGGTTGAAAGGTTTCGAAGGTTGAGTGACACATCGCTGCTTCATCTATGTGACTGTGTCAAGCCAGTGGTCTATGTTGAGCGCACTCGCATTGTTCGTGAGGGAGATCCAATCAATGAGATGTTGTTTGTGCTGCACGGCAAGCTATGGAACTTCTCCTCTGCGGCAAGCTCTATGAACAATGTTCCTCCTCTTGACAGGAGAAAGGAGTTTTTGAAAGATGGTGACTTCTGGGGAGAAGAACTTGTCAATTGGGTTCAAGACGAATCCTCCTCCTCTTCGTCAAACAAACTTATTTCACATACAACCATTCAAGCACTTACAAAAGTTGAAGCTTTTGTTCTCAGGATTGATGACTTGAAAAATATGTACAATGAAAAAGCTAAAATCCTACGATCATGGCTTCGTAAAAGAAGAATCAGGATTTCTGAAAGGAATGCCCCGGAAAATCCACCACCACCACCACCAGGAGATCAGTTGACTGGTCCAGAAATTGTTGTTTAAGGAAATTAACTCTCCTGTGACAAACAGAGATAATTCTTGTATGATCATCAATTAGTGAGTGTATAAAAGTGGGATTGTATTCTAATTACCAAATCACCATTTTCAGGCTCAGTCCAGAACCCACATTGAATGTATAATTTGCTACCCGAAACATATAATTTGCTTCAACAGTCCATTCCGCAGCATACAGACACAAATGGCGACACCACCGCCTTCAATAGTACACATATTTTAAAATGAAACCCTTAAACAAACATCATAATTAAGTAAAATAAAAAATTTAAAATAACTCTAGTTTGTAAATAAACCTCGTTTAATGGCAAAAATATCATTTACAATAAACCTCACTTAATAGCAAAAATATAATTTCCTTATTATTATTATATTGTATTTTTGCAACTAAACCCCACCTATACCTATTTTATTATCTAATCAGCTTCATTATTATTTAAAAATTAGTTATTTTATTTATTGTTCTTAAAAAAAAAAAAAAAAATAGAACTCTTAAATACATAAATTATAATATCAAATCGAGTTGGGGTTTGAGTCAATTTTATTTATAAGTGGTTGATTAAAATAACCAGAAGGAAGATAATGCAATAAAAATAAAAATAAAATTAAGGCAATATATTGATACTCTTTGTTTGTATGTGCACCCCAAATCAAACAAGTTCAAAATATTTGCACCCCTTGAAATCACAGAAGTGCTTTGGGCCCAAATCAGAGAAGTCCAAGACCTTGAAATTTGTATATCCACCCCCAAATCAATATATTTTTAAAATTCCAATATTATCTTTAAATTAAAATAATTAATATAAATATGTCTCATACATCATATTATTAAAATATTTAATATTGTAAATATTTTGAAAAATATTATAATTAGTTAAAAAAAAATAAATTATAACATCTTTTGATCAAATATTATAATTAATTACACATAAAAACCTATAACATCTTTTGATTAAATTATTATTTATTAATTAAAATTATAAATATTAAGTAACTTTTATAAAAAAAGATTAAGAAGAGAGAATCATTGAATTTAATTAAAAACTAAACTAATATAAAAAAGGTTAAAATAAAATAACATAAACAAAATTATAAGGAAAAAAAATAGAAAAAGAAAAGCAAAAGACATGAAAGGTTCTGTTTTTCCTTTTTCCTTTTTAGTGTAATTATTTTATATATTTAGGTTTATGAAAAGAAAATAAGCTATAAACTAGGTCATACAACTTCTTCTCTATTTTTCCTTTTATTATTGTTATTTTTTCAGAATTTTATAACATTTTTTTTTTCAAATTAAATTATTAATTTATAATATTTTATCAAAAATTAAGAGAAATGATATATTTGGTAATGAATGTGTGGGTGTGTTTACAAGTTAAACCCTTTTAAAAAAATTTAGTGAGGTGGTCCTTACAAAAAGGGTGCACATATAGTTTTTCAATGGTGAAATCAAAGCTTAACATATACACAAATTTTAAATTTTATATATATGTTAATTTAACTATATATATATATATTTTGGGTAGGTTTTGGTAGTTTTTCATTCAATTTAATAATTTCAATGATGCATTGGTGCACAATAATGTAATTTCTAATTTGCTTGTTTCGATTAAGGCCCATAAATTTTTATATTTAATTTTTGAAAGGCTGAGTCCCCTTAAATTAAACCCAATTAAAATCATATAATTGCATGCACGGCATTAAACTGTGTTCTTTGCCTGGAATTGGAAGTTGCTTGTTTGTGTAAATTAGGGACTGTTTGTTATTTTTGCTTGTATATATTTTAATACAATTTTAATACAATTATGAATTTTAATACAATTATGATTTACCCTTGTAGCACATCACAAATTTTCCAAATTCGGCCATTTGACTTATGTTTTTCATTTTTTTTTTCCTTTTAGGAAGCATTTTTAAATTTTAAGCTTTTGGTATTTTAGTCAATTTAGGAAACTGAGTCCCAGTGAAATCGGTATAGTTTTTATATTTAAGAAAACGATCCTAATTATTTTTTTCTTATCATTAATAAAAAATCGTGCATTTGATACAATTATTGGATATTAATGTTTGTATTCTCATTCTTATTTTTCAATTGTTTATTATAAAGGTAGACGAATTTAGAAGTTGGAGTGAACAATTGTTGGATGAGCTGTGTGATTGTGTGAAGCCAGTTTCCTACGCTCAGCACGCTGAGATTGTTTGAAAGGGCAGCTCGATTGACGAAATGCTCTTATTGGTGCAAGGCAAACTACAGACCGACTCCTTAACGAGTGTCGATACTAGCTCTGCTGCAATCCCTCCTCGTTTCAAAATATCAATTAATCGTTTCGAAGAAGGTAAATTCTGTGTAGAAGAACTTGTTGCTTGGTTTCAAGTTGATCTCTATTCATCTAACCTCCCTATCTCAACCAGAACTATTCAAACATTTACAAAAGTTGATGCATTCGTTCTAATGTCCTATGACCTGCAAAATTTCATTAAGCATGGGACAGTTCATAGTACATCTACCCAAGTGCAAGCACCTCCGCCTCCAATGCAGCAGCCCGCAAGTGGGATTTGAGATCACTACTCCATGCTTTTTTGTCCATTACTCTCTACAAAATTTGAACCTTGTCTTCTGGATTTGCTTTAATTTTCAATGATCGGCGATTCGACAAGATTTATGATTATATCTATTCCCGATTATGCCTTTCAGTTCAAAAACTCTTAGGTGGCGTTTGGTTGGCTGGAATGGGCTGGAATGGAATGGAATGGAATCCATTTCATATGTTTGGTTGGTTAAAATTCAATGGAATGGGCATTCCATCCAAAAACCAATGGAATGCCCATTCCATTCCAATGCAAAAAATTTATTCCATAAATGCCCTTATATACACAAATTATATTCCAAAAATACCCTTCTTTCCAAAAATAATATATTATCATTATATATTATATTAATGATATATAAATATATATTATATAATATATATGTATTATGTATTATATATATTATTATTATATTATTATTATATATAATATTATTATAATACATATAACGATATATAAATATATATAATATAATATATTTATATATTAACATATTATATTATTATATAATATATATTAAATAATATAATATATATTATATGTATTATATATTATATATTATATTATTATATATATATAATAATAATAAAATATAAAAGTATATATTATATATTTAATTATGTATTATTTAATGTAATAATATAATATAATATAATATATATTATATTATATTATATTAAATAATATATAATTATATATAATATATACTTTTATATTTATTATTATTATCCAAAATATATATTATATATTATTATATTATATAATATAAATTATATATAATATATAATAATATTAATATTACTAATAAATAATATATATTATATATATTATATTATATGTAAACATATATTAAAAAATATATAATAATAATTATATTATATATATTATTTTATAGAATATATATTTTATATATAAATTTAATATTATATATACTTTTGTATTTTATTATTATTATTATCCATAATATATCATGTTATTATGAATGTTTTATAATTAGGGGTATTTTGGTCAAAATACAGTTAATTCCATTCCATTCAGTTGTTAACCAAACAAAATAATTCTGATTCAGATGCTAATTCTAAAGTCCCAACCAAACAAATAAATCAGCTTTCCATTCCATTCCATTCCTATTCTCATTCCGATTACCATTCCGCCATTTAACCAAACGCCACCTTAAAAGTATTCACTTCAGTACTTCAATCCATTAATCTGGCCTATTGGCGTAAGCAAATGGAAATAAAATCTGGTTCCGTAGATATCCTCACTCCCAAACAAAAGAAATTAAATGAAGATTTTAATGGCAAAAAAAGAGTCCAAAAAGAAACGAAAAATACACAATGATTACATCTTCTGGTTTTGTGGGTTTTTCTTGATTGTGGATGGACAATGGAATCAAAACATTGGGAGGATGGACTGTAAGGTTTGCCCAAAGACTGTTGAATTTATTTTTGGTTTGTTGCTATATAGTTTTCCTATTCCAATGCAATCAAAGCTGTGATGTTGGGTTTGGTAGAAACAGATGACGATCGATCGATGATGATATTGTGGAACCAAAAAATATGAAAAGTTACTTTAAAAATAAAATAAAAAATACGTTAATCAGATCAATCCTTGAGCTTCTGAGAGATTCAACTGTTTTGACTGTCATGCTTTGAAGGAGAAAAGTTGCAACTTGCAAAGACATGTTGTTTAGCATAAACGATATCGTTTAAACAAGTTAGCAAATAAATAAATACCTAATCAAATCCCGACCATACAATTTCTTAATGATCATGTGGCGCTAGATCGTTAAAAGCTCAGCAAAGTTCAGCAGGTAAAAAGAGCAGTAGAGGATCCAAGTCCTTAAAAAAAAAAATCTCTCTAAAATAATTTATATACGTGTTTTGTTACTTGTACAACATGGGGTTTATTTTGAATTAAATAAATATAATTGTTTTTTAAGGGAAAAATATTTACAAAGATTCAAAAAAAAAAAATAGCTAGAGAGTAATAGAGGCTTGACGGACTGCAATTGAACATTAAATGTTTAGCCAAATATAAACCTCAAGAGGCTTCAAAGGCCTATGATTTTGCAAGACTCAAGAGGTTTGATCAAATTTTTAGCCAAATGTCAGGGTTCTAAATCTTCTTGTCAAACTTTAGTTAAAAAATAAACAAATCCATAAAGACAAATGCAAATAAAATAATTTAATATACATGAAGAGTTTTTTGTACCGTCTTGTTAGAGTAGATTTTTAGATTTTTAAACTGCATACGTGGTGTTTCATAATTCGACGTCAGAATTTATGATAATGTTTCTTGTAATACTTTCAAAAAAAAATAATCCAAACAGGATCGTCGACTTTCCAACTGATCATATATAAGACCATATTTATTAATATTGTAGGGTCAATGGATAATTTGAAACGGGTCGATTTTAATTATTGTGAGAACGTGGGTTATGTTATCCATATAATATTTTCGTAGTGGAAGATCATATAATTATTGTCAAGAAAACAACAAACTGGAGACCTTTACAAATTACAATATATAAATTTCGTGGTTATTTGCAGCTGGAACTTGCTGGTTCCTTATGCAGAAAACAAAGGGTGAACTTCATTCTGGCTGAATTTATCACACCCTTTTTGGCAAATTTAAGGCACCTTCTTTACAACTTAATGCTTCTTAGTGTTTGATAAAAATCAAACAGTGTTCGATGAAAGTTCAGAGAGAAAAACACTCTCTGTTAAACTGCCATTAATGGGCGGTCTTTGTTCTGGTTGAATTAATCACACTGTGAGTGATATTAAACATGAAGGTGATCAGAAGACAAGCAACAAAACAACAGAGTCAACACCAAGTCAACTTCGCTGCAAAACAGAGCAAGAAAAGGGAAGCTCTGGGTCAAGCAAGTGGCCACATGCCTATAAATATGAGCTTAGTCTCATAATGTAAACAACGAAGAAAAAATACAAAATTTGTTAGAATGTGAATTCTTCTTTTGCTCTCTTTTACTTCTCTTGCTTTCTTCTTCTACTCTGTTTTTGCTTCTCATTGAAGCATTTGTTCAAACACTTGTTTTCTCGTACAAACCTTTTTTTTTTTTGGCAAATGTTAGGCAGATTCCTTATAACTTGATGCTACTTGGGTGTATTTTTTGGACCAATAGGAGTGATCAGACATTATTCAGACGTGGGATTCTGCACATTTTTCAATGTGAAATTCGATTTTGTAATAATATAAAATCATTCAAAGTCACTCTCTAACGAAAAAATAACTGAGGCCCCACACCTAATAATTATTATTTAGCTGAATTGTAAGAAGTCATATCTTACTTTTTGCCTATTAACAATATTCTAATATTAATTCCAATATCGCTTGTTGCATTTTTTTTTTGCCAGGGGCTCATGATGTATTTTTTCAATTCGAGGACAACAAGCATTAAAGGTTCAATATTTTCGATTGCAATGATCATATTCCTTGTTCTGTACTCACTGAGGATCTTAGGAATCATCGAATCGTTTATAAAAGTTATCATGAAAATTCTGGTTAATATTCTATTTTACTTGTATGGAGGTCACGTAAGTTAACTTGCCATTTAATTCTTATATTTCAATTTATGATGTGACTGTTTTATTTAAGTGACACGAAGATAAACAATTTAATTAAATTGCTAAATGGTATATTAGAAACTCAAACATTACTGTTTTCCATATGTACTTGTGATTTCCTTATAAGCTCAACTTAAACATCATCAAACATTCAATTATGTCTCAATTGTGCATATGTTTGTGATTGACAGTCGACTTAGTGGCCTTGCCTTTTTAGCTATTTGGAGGCTTGTGGTATTTGTTTGCTGTATGGAAGAAGATGGATTGCTGGAACAAAGCTTGCAGAAATCACAGTGGATGCTATTATGAAAACCGTAGTTCATTGTCAGTTCCGGAGACAACAAGTTCCTGAATGATATTTGTTTTACCAAGACAGAAGATACATTCTACGAGTTAGGAATATTCAAGGATGCTCTTGAGTCTCGCATTGTGGAGACAAAAATGTTTTGGAAGAAGTTCTTATATTGTTTCAGATGGGGTGTACAAAATCTAAGGTCTGTGCAAAATTTCTCTCTTATAAGAATTCCTGGCATACGTACAACTTCTTTTGTGTGTTGTCCATTGCCTATGTACGTTACTGTAGCTAAAGTATTTTCAATTATTAATATAAAATATAAAATATTTTTAAAAAAGGTTCAACCTGATCATCATGAAGTATGTGATAGGTTTGTGTAAATTTAGAGAGACCTGATGTCTTCTTTAATGAACAACATTTTTATTTTCCTGTGACGTACCTCACAATTAATGTTTTCCATGACAAAAATGCATGCTTTCCGTGATGATCAAGAAGAACACCTCAAAATATGTGCTTTCTGTGACGGATCTTTAAATACATGTGATGCAGTGGAAAAATTCACACAAACAACAATCGATAATTAAGGGATAAATGATTCATAAACGAATACCGGAAGCGAAACCTTCTATTAATCTTTTGATATGCTCACAAATACCAAAATTAAGGCTTCAAAATCGTTGACCCTCGCAAAGATACCGATATTTGGATAAACAAGAGAAAAATCTCTAAAATTTTATTAATCATCAAAAAATTCTTCCATCCCCATTTTAAATAAGAAAACTAAAAACCTAAAAGAAACCTAAAATAACTGTATACAATAAAATCATCAATTTTCCTATAAAAGAAATAATTGAGATAACAATCGAAATAAAAAGTATTAGAATCCTAAAAGGAAATTAGATTTAATTTAATAAAATTAAATCATGAAATAATTAACTACATAATTAAATATACAATAAAAGGAAACATAATAATATCTATTAATTACAAGAATATTTTTTTAAATCCAAAATCTTCAAGAAAATCTTCAATCATAACTCATGCATCAACATGATTTTCATGACCAATCTTGAAATATATGTTTTCCTTGACAAAACTCAAAATACATTCTTTTCATGATGAATACATGTTTTCACTTATATATTCATGATTTTTAAGATAAACCCTTGTTATCAGAGACATGAATGTACATCATTGAAAGCATTGTTACACATGCATGCTGGTCTCCATGCGAGCGAGCGAACGCCACGGTCGTGATCATCCACCTCCTGGTAAGAAAGATGTATGTCTACTCTTAGTAAAGGTATTTTGGTAAAATCAAGTTTTAATTTGCTATTTATGAATATTTTAAAATGCTAATTAAAAATAATTTTTCTAAATTGAGAATTAACTATTCATGAATTTTTCCAGTGAGAGGAATTGAGACGAAAGCAGGAAATAGGAAAAGAAACAAAAAGATACATATATTTTCCAAAGGAGAAAAACTTGTTTGGAATTATCTCACCGCCACGTGGGTTTTGAGACCGTCCAATAGAATTTTGGAAATATATTTGTATGTTTCTAATATAAATTGTACAATTCTATTTGATGGTCTCTGTGGTAGCCAAAAATAGCCCACAGGCCCAAAGGTATAAAGCCCAAGTACTTATTAACTTCGATCCAATCTGAAGTAGCCCAAATGACAGCCAGCAGCGTGATTTGGTCGTTTGAAGACCAAGTCAGCCAGCAGTTAAAAGACACGTTCAATAAACGAGATACTTGGGGAGAAAATCTCTCCAAAGATCTCGTTTGCAATCGTATCGTGATTTGGTTTAAACGGTCACCTGAAATTCCTATATAAAGAGCTTCATTTGACACTATCGGGGATAGAGAGAAAAAACAAGCTTAAGAAAGCGTACTGAAATTCTGTCTCAAAAGGATCACGGTCACCGGAATCCAGATTATCACGATCATCATTGCTCAGCCCAAGCATAACTAAGGCTATCAATTTAAATCAATTCCTTTGCTATTTGTTCTTTTACTGCTGTTCTATTTTATCTGTTCTTCAATTCTTGCAGGTTATTAGGTCGGTCGACCAATATCTATTTCGGTCGACTAAGTTCTTTTGCAGGTCAACCCAGCAGACGACAACACGATCCACGGAAACTCAACCCAAGTTGCATTGGGCCTAACAACATACGACCCGATCCATATCGATTGTAGGTCGACACCCCACAGTTTGGCGCCCACCGTGGGGCCCGTCGCAACTTTACAAATATCAACCGCAATCTTCATACTTTCAAACGGACAGCAATGTCAGGAGAAAGAACTACCCCAACCATTGAAGAGCAGATCGCTGCATTGGTAGCTCAAACAGCAGCAAACGCAGAGAAGTTACGAGCATTGGAAGCTGAAAACGCTGCTATTCGAGCCACTAATGAAGAACTGCGAGCCATGGTCGATGGCGTTGTTCCCGACAGCGAAGATATGGGGCATCCAGTTCCTGTCCCCAACACTGAACAAGAGGTCGACCGACGAGGTCGAGACGCTCCGACAGGCCCATCAGCACCTGATGTGAATCCAAATGTCGGACAAACCCAGCAAACACCCCAGACGACCAGAGTCGACATCGACCTCAACAACTTGCCGGCTCGAAACGACAACGAGCAAGATCCTGTTACGGGCAGGCAACCTGAAAATGTCCTAGGGACACCCGTGTCGCTCCAGTCGACACCAAGCCTGGTAAAGTCAAATCCGGATCTATCTTCTCTGGCTAATCTGGAATTTTCTCGCAAGTTTGCAGAAATGGAAGCTCTCATACAAAGGATCCCTGGTGTTCCAGCTCCAATTAAAAGGAGCAACATGAATAGCTTTGCAGACTCACCCTTCGTCGACTCAATAGCGCTGGTCGAGATGCCCAAAAAGTTCAGCTTCCCAAACATGAAGCAATACAAGGGGACGACCGATCCAGACGACCACATAGCGCAGTACAAACAGAGGATGTTCACCGCAGCCATTCCACGCGACCTACGAGAAGCATGCATGTGCAAAGCATTCGGGTCCAGTCTCAATGGCCCGGCTCTACAATGGTACACTAACCTACCTAATAATTCAATCAATTCTTTTGCGCAGCTTACAGATACATTCGTGGAGCAATTTGTGAGTAGTCGCAAGCTGGAGAAACAATCGGACGACCTATATACCATAACACAGAAGCACGGTGAAAACTTGAGGACTTACGTTGGTCGCTTCAACAGAGAGAAAGTCCAAATCCCTCATTGCAATCAGGCGACTGCGATATACGCCTTCAGAAAGGGCCTCAGGTTTGATTCTGACATTTATAAAGAATTGACTAAGTATCCATGCAGGACAATGGAGGATGTGTTGGCCAAAGCATGGGCCCAAATAAAATGGGAAGAAGATGAAGCTAACTACGTAAGTAGAGCCAACAACTACTCAAACCGCAGAAACGACCGAGTGGATAGGAGGTCGAACGACAGAAGGTCAGAACCTTATCCGACTGGAGATAGGGCAACTCGACAGAGTGACGAAGGCTCAAGCGACGGTCGACCATACAGGAGGGCCTACCCAAGAACAAGTCGACCACGAGCAGAAGTACCCTAGTACAATCTGAGCATCGAACCAGTCGACCTTGTAGCGGTTATGAGGGAGATGGGCAAGACTGTGAAATGGCCCAGAAAGATGAACGCTCTACCAGAGCATAGAGATGCCAAGTTAAGATGCGAGTTCCACGGGGATCACGGCCATCGAACTGAGGATTGCATCGCCCTCAAATTCGAAGTTACGGAGCTACTAAAACAAGGACATCTACAAGAGTTCTTAACAGAGAAGGGAAAACAAACCCTGGCAAGACGAAACGACAGAATGACGAACTCAAACGACAATCCCCCAGAGCCACCTCGACACGACAGGGTAATAAATTTTATTGCAGGAGGTTCTGAAGTGAGTGGCATCAGTTATTCAGCTGCAAAAAGACATACACGACAAGTGTTGAACACGGAAATTCAGCCAAGTAGGGAGCACCCATCGACCATCGACGAGACCGTCACCTTCAGATCCTCAGATAAATCAGATTTGTTTTCTCCTCATCATGATGCACTTGTTATTTCACTCCACATTGCTAACTGTTTAACGAAAAGAATTCTGATTGATAATGGCAGTTCATGCAATATTTTGTTTAACAGTGCCTTGAGAGAAATGCAGGTCGACGAGTCAAAGCTGAGCCGTCGGACGACAATGCTGACAGGATTCAGTGGAGAACAAAAAAGTACGTTGGGGGAAATCGTTCTACCCATCTACGCTGAAGGCGTAAACCTATACGTCAACTTCCTGGTGCTCGACTGTCAGTCGCCCTACAACGCAATCCTAGGAAGACCCTGGATCCATGAAATGAAGGCAATCCCTTCGACTTACCACCAAATGATCAAGTTTCCGACCAGGTGGGGAGTTCGCGAAATTAAAGGAGAGCAGAGAGCAGCTAGAGAATGCTACCAAAACGCCATGAAAAAGAAAAAAGAGTCTTTATAGCAATTACAGGACTCCAAAGTCGAGTCGACACCAAACGCTCCAAAAATGGAGGATCTCGACGAAGTGTCGATCGACTCAAGTCGACCAGATAGGAAGGTATTCATAGGGTCAAGACTGTCGAAGGAAGTTAGGGAACAACTAATCGACTTCCTAAGGCAACGACAAAGCAGCTTTGCGTGGTCGCACGCAGACATGGTCGGCATTGATCCGGAGGTAATAGTGCACCAACTACAGGTCGACCCCGATCATCGACCAGTTAAACAAAAGCGAAGGAAATTCGCTCCGGAGAGAAACAAAGTCATCAACGAAGAAATTCAGAAGCTAATCGACATTGGCTCAGTAAAAGAAGTCCAGTACCCTGATTGGTTAGCAAATGTCGTGGTCGTCAAAAAGAAGAATGGCAAGTGGCGGGTATGCATCGACTTCACAGACCTTAACAAAGCATGCCCCAAAGACTCCTTCCCTCTACCTCATATCGACATGCTTGTCGACGCAACAGCTGGACACGAATTACTAAGTTTCATGGATGCCTATTCAGGCTACAACCAGATCCTGATGCATCCAGACGACCAGGAAAAGACAGCCTTCGTAACCGAACGAGGTACCTTCTGTTATAAAGTAATGCCGTTTGGTTTGAAAAATGCAGGTGCTACCTACCAACGACTTGTGAATATGATGTTCGCCAAAATGCTTGGCTCGACGATGGAAGTCTACATCGACGACATGCTGGTCAAATCACTTGTGGCTCAACAACACATAGACCACCTCAGACAGTCGTTCGACGTCCTCGACAAGTACGGTATGAAATTAAATCCCACTAAATGTTCATTTGGTGTCTCATCAGGGAAATTTTTAGGGTACTTAGTCACACAAAGAGGAGTCGAAGCCAACCCAGACCAAATCCGATCGATACAAGAAATCGAGTCACCTAAATGCATCAAAGACGTACAGAAATTGACTGGTCGAGTAGCAGCATTGAACAGGTTCATTTCCAAGTCGTCTGAATGATGCCATCCATTTTTCAACACCTTGAGGAAAAACAAGGCCTTCGAATGGAACGACGATTGCGAGAAGGCATTGCAGGACCTTAAAGAATATTTGACCTCCCCACCACTGCTGTCAAAACCTAAAGACAACGAGACACTACTCCTATACTTAGCCGTGTCGACCACAGCCGTCAGCGCAGTATTGGTAAGGGAAGAAGGCGATCGACAACATCCAGTCTACTACGTAAGTAAGGCACTGCTCGACGCTGAGACACGATACAGTCAATTGGAAAAACTGGCACTCTCGTTGGTCGTTGCAGCCAGAAAATTGAGGCCTTACTTCCAGTGTCATTCAATTAAGGTATTAACAACTTACCCTCTAAAAAATATATTGCATAAACCTGAAGTTTCAGGTCGACTGACGAAATGGGCTGTTGAGCTAAATGAGTACGACATCAATTACCATCCAATGACAGCGTTAAAATCACAGGTATTAGCTGATTTCCTTGCAGACTTTACACCTAACGAAAATTTGCAGGCTGAGAAAGAGCTAATAGCTCTAACAGAGACAACGTCGGACGAAAAATGGACTTTGTCGGTCGACGGATCAAGCAATGTAAAAGGCAGTGGACTGGGATTGGTACTCACATCCCCTCACGGGGACATAATTGAGCAATCCATCCATTGCGAATTCCGAGCGACAAATAACGAAGCAGAATACGAAGCACTGATTGCTGGACTCGACCTAGCCAAGAGCCTGAATGTCAAAAGTCTCCAAGTATTCAGCGACTCACAACTAGTCGTTCGACAGATAAACGGGTCGTACGAAGCAAGAGATCAAAGGATGACCGCCTACTTGGCCAAAGCCAAGCAACTTCAGTCGACCTTCGACAAGTTCACCATCGAACAAATACCCAGGTCGGAGAACTCACGTGCAGATGCACTAGCTTATCTTGGCTCGACAACGACAGGCGGATCAAAGTCGATTCCAGTCGTTCACTTTACAACACCGACTATTTAAGCAACAGAAATAGTCGCCCCAGTCGACTACAGAAGAAATTGGATGGATCCACTACTAGACTATTTGCGAGCCGACATTTTACCTGGGGACAGAGCTGAGGCAAGAAAAATCAAAGCAAAAGCTGCGAAGTTCTGCATTTTATACGGTAAGCTATACAAAAAGTCTTTTACAGGACCCTACTTGAGGTGCGTAACTCCACGAGAAGCGTACGACGTTCTCAAGAGTCTACACTATGAAGAATGTGGAAATCACTCGGGGGCTCGAAGTCTGTCGAACAGAGCAATCACAGCAGGATACTACTGGCCAACCATGCGCTCCGACTCCCAAAATCACGTGAAGTCGTGCGACAAGTGCCAAAGATTCTCACCAGTCTGCCATCTACCCCCTGGTATGTTAAATTCAATCTCAGCCCCTTGGCCTTTTATGAAATGGGGGATGGATATTGTAGGAAAACTCCCAGCTGCACCTGGAGGCGTCGTCTACATGTTGGTGATGACAGACTACTTCACAAAATGGGTAGAAATCGAAGCTCTACCCCAAGTACGCGACATCGAGGTACGCAATTTTGTGTGGAAGAAAATAATTTGCAGGTTCGGAGTTCCACGAGAAATAGTGACCGACAATGGGTCACAATTCATTTCATTCGACTTCAAGAACTTCTGCGATAAGTATGGGATAAAGCTGAGTTTCTCAACTCCACGATATCCACAAGCAAATGGACAAGCGGAGTCGACGAATAAAACCATCATCAACACCCTGAAGAAACGACTAGAAGCGGAGAAGAATCAGTGGGTGGAAAAGCTCCCAGAGATCCTATGGTCGTACCGAACCACCCCACGACGGTCGACTGGAGAAACTCCGTTCTCCCTTGTCTATGGGTCTGAAGCAGTGATCCCCATCGAGAGACGACTCGCAACCGCACGGAGTGAAAATCCAAATGAAGCTCAAAACAACCATGAGCTCGCCTTCGAGTTGGATCATTTGGATGAAAGACGTGATCGAGCGGCTCTAAGGATACAGTCGTATCAACAACAGGTCGCACGACATTACAACAAAAGAGTACATGTCAGAACCTTTAAGCTACACGACTGGGTACTATGCCGCGTTTTCCAAAACACCAGAGAAGAGTGAGCTGGAAAATTGGGGCCGACATGGGAAGGGCCTTATCAAATAACAAACATCGTCGGTCGAGGAGCTTACAAATTGCGAGGACTCGACGGTCGAGAGCTGAACAACAGTTGGAACGCACTCCACTTGAAACAGTATCACTTCTAAAACTTAAATTACATTAATTACATTTATTGCTTTTACTTTCTGATATTTCTAAAGATACTAACGACGCAAAAAAGAGCAATGATGAAAAACTTGGTACAAGTTTAGAACTGAGCTCAAAACATTTTTCATAACTTCAGCCGACTTCGACATATTGTGTTGCTACGAAATTCCTTTGTTGTTACAGCATTGGAGGTGCCCCGATGTCGACGACAACAAGAACCTACTCCCAACATCCTTATTTAATCAAACGCACGCTGGGAGTCGGGGACAACACTTGATAAAAAAAAATGTCGACTGACGCACGTACGCGATGAATGGTCGATTAAACGCATGTACGCGATGAAAAATGATGAAAAATGTCTACTGACGCATGTACGCGATGAATAGTCGATGAAACGCATGTACGCGAGTTGTATAAATCAGTGATGTTATATACAGTAAATTTGTTAAATGTCGACTGAACGCTTGTATGCGATATTGTTTGTCGACTAACTTATACGCAAGTTTCTATAATTGAATCAGCCATGTTTTTATCAAATTTTCTATAATATCATTCGACTTATGCATGAATATAAGTTTACAGGCTTGTTTCATTCAGTTTCTTAATCTTGTGTAAACCCCATCATATGATGGTCGTATCGTTTTCACAGGCAAAAGGTCGTATCACATCCACACGCAAACGAATGCCATAAAAGTGTTGAGAGACATGCAAAGATATTATCAATATTGATACGATCAGAATATCATGCGACAAATTAAAGAAAATAATAAATGGTCGACACGACCAGATCATCCTTTACAAAACAAATGAAAATAAAAATTCAGTTGACAGGGGGGTCGAGCCTTGTGGTATCATCAGCAGGAGGTTGATTGACGTTAGTAGCATCAGCAAGAGATGGATCGACCACGGGTAAGTCATTCAGAGGATTGTCGCCAGCACCAACACTTTGAGAGAGTTGATTCTCATCAAGTACCTGTTCTTCATCTTGTCCAGGCGACAACTCCTCCAACCTACACATCTCTTCGCAGGCTTCAACCATCTCTTGCATTTCATCGCGATTCCAGTTACGATGGTCGCCTGCAAGATATTCCCTGTAAAGCTCCGCCTTCGCCTTGCACATTGCAACGAAAGCGACCTTCATCACTTGGTCTTTCAAACCAGCAACAAGGCGCTGCTCTTCGACCAAGGCGGCTCGGGCTTCGGCCAGCTCCAGGGAATGTCGACCCCTCTCTACTCTCATATCCTCCAACTCTTTTTCAAGAGTACAGTTTTTGCCCTTCAATTCTTCAGCAGCTGAGTCAACCTTAGCCTTCTCCTGCTTCATAACTTCAATCAACTTCCGCTGTTTTCCGTATTTGTCGCTCAGCCCCCTGTACCTCCCATGCAAATGCAGTGACGTCTGCAAAGACTGCACAGCAACAAAAGTTAGCATAAATAAAACGACATCATAAAATTCAAAAACAAAAATATATTAGGCAACTCACATGAAAAGCCGAAAGGAAAGCCGTGTCGAATACATCTTCAATCTTCTTCTTCTGCAGATGCTTCTCATCCGCAGGAAGGATGTAGTCGAACGACTTATCCAAGAAGGAGGTCGGCTCGTCAAAAGATGATAAATTGGGGGAAAGTGCTTTCGACGAATCTGGCCGTGTGACAGCCACCTGTTTCTTTGCAGTCGCCTCGATAACTTTCTTCCCCTTGTCGATCGGTGGATCCTTCCTTGGCCTCTTCTTTTTGGGCGATGCTTCAGGGGATGAAGTATATACATGCCCACCAGCACCCTCCGTCGACTGTTCTGCAGCCTGTTTCTTCTTTGATGCTGCTCTTTTCTTACTCAGCTCCTCTCTTAGTCGTTTGAAAGCGTCGGCCGAATTGGGCATGTTTAGCCTTGCACTTGCCATTGATATCACTGCAACACGACGTTCATTGTCAGAAATAGGCGACAAGAATTTCATTATATATTGGAGAATTTCGAAACTCCTCCTAATCCAGATATACGACAAGAAATCCTTCACACGAGGATAAGGGTCGCGCGACCTATTATGAGTCGACCATCTCCATAACCTGGCAGGCCTAAGTTTACCTTCTGTTAATAGCACCTTACAGCTTCTATCCTTTTCAGGGATATTAAGCATTGCTGCGGTGCGAACAGGAGCTATTTTGCTCGACGGTTTACTCTCTAAGCCCTTTATTTCTACAAAATAAACTAGGTATCAGCAAAGGTAAATCAGGTAAATAGAAAAACCTATCTACGACAAAAGTCGGACGACACTCACCATATCGATTCCAAGTCCGTCTTAAAACATACTGTTCATTGTCCACGAACCATGGACCGTCGACTGGAGGACCCTTTGCAAAAAAATAGGTATCCTTCCAGTTTCGGTCGTTTGTTGTCGTGTCGGTAACGATCTGCTGCTCCTTGCTTCTAGGTACTAACATATAGCGACCCTGGTCGTATATGTGCTCCTTCAAATAATAGTTGTGAAGGAGGCTCGACATCCCAAAAGGTATGTCGTATCTCTCACTAAGGACACTCAAACTTAGCAAGATCCTCCAGGTGTTTGGCATTAGCTGTCCCGGAGCAAGGTCGTAGTACAGCAGTGTTCGTCGCACCAATGGGGGAATGGGGAACCTAAACCCCAAACGGAAGGTATATTCATAAAGACATGTCCACTCTGGTATATCCCAGTCAGCTTTTTCATGCTCCTTTGGTGCACGTAGCTCGACACTACTAGGGATGCCATAAATTTCCCTCAATAAACACAAGTTTTCCTCCGACACCAAACTTGACGGACTTTCTTCAAGAACACCTACTGGTCGACCAGACGTAGTGGCCTCATCTACGTCTATATATTCTGGATGGTCGACTATTGACGCAACGGCACGTACGCCGCCTTGTTCGGGTATCCTTTTCGTATTTATCGAAACGATGCTAGACGGATCCTCAAGTGTAACTCGTCGATCGACATCGACACCACTATCAACTTCATCACCATCCTCTTCGCTTGTCCAACTATATTTTGGGTCAGATATGGTGTCGTCGCTCGACAGGTTTATTTGTCCACTCGACATGCTAACATCGTCGTTCGAGAAAAAATGCACAAGTCAGAAACTGTGGCGCTACAATCACAACCTAGGGTTTCTAAAAATCCTACTCTAGGGTCATCGTCTTAAAACCTAACCTAACCCTACAAGTCCTAGCGTCCTACAAAGTCGGCCGAGTAAAGCTTCCAGTCTACATCGGTCGTATGAAATAAATAAACACAAACAATACAACTAACAGTGCAGGAACAAGATCAAAATCAACAGAGAACCAGAATACAATGAAGAACAATGAAGAACGATGAAGAACAGCACATTCAAAACACTAAATATTCAAGTAACTTTACGTTTCTATTTCTTATTTCAAATAACAAAGTTTTTGCAGGAAAAACTAAAAGATAATGAAGAGAAGAATAATCACCTTGAAGTGAGAAAGAGATGGAGTTCCGGTTGGAGTTACTGGAGGAGTTGCTGGATATTTCTAAGTTTTCATCACAAAGATGGCTCAAAACGATGAGTATTTCGCAAAAGTGGCTCTAAAAGGGTTAGGAGGTTATATTTATAACCAAACCCTTGCATAACCCCCTTTGCCACGTGTCCTTGCCAGAAGAAGATGCAACCTTTCAGTTGCCAATTGTTTACTCACGCACGCAACTGCCAATTATGGGTTTTTTGAAATTCAAAACCTTTTCTCGAGCCAAGTAAGCACGCTATAATTAATTGCTCATGACATCACTAGGGTTTCTGAAACGAAAGATGTCTTTTCAAGTTGACCTTTGGCTTGCCTGTTTGCCTCATCATATCCTAACAGTTGGAATTAGTCGAACGACATTTGGAAACTAAAATTCTGACATTAATGGTCGTGTCGACTAAAAAATAACATCAGCAATCGTGTCGATTCAAGATGATGAATTCAAACGACGTTTAGAGCTCATCTCAATAAGTTAGCCACGAATCCAGCCGACCAAAGTTATTTTCTTTTTTCGCTCGACAACGGTCGACTGAATCTGAATCACTCTCTACTTCGTTGGTAACTCACTAGAGAGTGGGGGACAAACTGTGGTAGCCAAAAATAGCCCACAGGCCCAAAGGTATAAAGCCCAAGTACTTATTAACTTCGATCCAATCTGAAGTAGCCCAAATGACAGCCAGCAGCGTGATTTGGTCGTTTGAAGACCAAGTCAGCCAGCAGTTAAAAGACACGTTCAATAAACGAGATACTTGGGGAGAAAATCTCTCCAAAGATCTCGTTTGCAATCGTATCGTGATTTGGTTTAAACGGTCACCTGAAATTCCTATATAAAGAGCTTCATTTGACACTATCGGGGATAGAGAGAAAAAACAAGCTTAAGAAAGCGTACTGAAATTCTGTCTCAAAAGGATCACGGTCACCGGAATCCAGATTATCACGATCATCATTGCTCAGCCCAAGCATAACTAAGGCTATCAATTTAAATCAATTCCTTTGCTATTTGTTCTTTTACTGCTGTTCTATTTTATCTGTTCTTCAATTCTTGCAGGTTATTAGGTCGGTCGACCAATATCTATTTCGGTCGACTAAGTTCTTTTGCAGGTCAACCTAGCAGACGACAACACAATCCACGGAAACTCAACCCAAGTTGCATTGGGTCTAACAACATACGACCCGATCCATATCGATTGTAGGTCGACACCCCACAGTCTCCCTGTGACGTGGTAAGAATGTCCCTCCAAAAAATTTCTCTTGTCAAAGTTGCTACTTGCACTTTTTTATTGAGTTATGTTTGTTTGTAGGAGATCCCACCCACACGTAGGAATGAATCCCAATGTAAGTTAAAAATAACTATAAGAATAATAATATGACGCAACGGAGTATGGTGAAAATAAGAATGATCACTTTGTTGAACCCTGAGGCACACTCAGACGAACCTTGACGCAGCGACCGGTAGTTACCCAAGCATGGATTGCCATGCAGGGGCCATCATTCCCTAATCTTCGTTAGAAAATGACGCTCTCGAATCCTCAAAGAGCATGTCGAATCCACGACAGATAAGTGTTCCAAAAAATGATTTTATTGAATATGAAAAAGTTACAATAATTGGAAATAATAAGACTATTTATAATAAACTAATTCTAATACGACTCGAATACGACATTCCTAAAAAGACTAAAATATAAAAATATCAAAATTAATCATAATCTTCTAAGAGTCATGGTTCCTAACTTAACTGAAAAACAAAGATCAAATTTTACTCAAAAGATAAGTTTGATTTATTTTCAAAACCTAAATTTAATTCCTAATCAAACTAAAGTAAATAAACTTGCTAAACAAGAAATAAAGACCCAAATTAATAAAATAAGAAAACACCCAAAACTGTTTAAATCTAAAGTTAAGCGCGATTGGGCCGCAGGACATTGATAGCGGCATGAGCTGTCATTCCTTCTTCTTTGTCCTACATTATAATATTACTTTATCTAAATTTTATGTTCAAATTATGTGGCATAATTATAATTTATTCATTTAAATAATATTAGATTTATATGAAATAAATGAATGAATTATAGTGTTGTCATATCATTTAGATAATAAATTTGGTGAAAATAACTTACTCAAATAAGAAATACATTTGTCACAGTCTTAAAGAGTTATTCAAGAAGGCTCGACATCCAACTAACTGCCATAATTGCAGCAGAGGACTTGTCAACATCTGTTTCCATCCCATTAATGGTCGACTAATATTTTGAAAGAAAAGGTCGAAAGGGCGTCTACATTTTATTTGAAGAAGTCTTAATCTTAATATTAATAGATTTAGGTTGACCTAATCTACTGGTGACATGGACATGTAACCAAATATGGTACATTGGTACTGTAATGAGAAAAGGTACGGTGTAATTAACACCTGATATGGACGTTTAACAATGAAAGTCATTCGTGAAACACGATTTCGTCTAAATTTACTTCTCTAACCCAAATGAAGTGAAAACAGTCTATTGAGAGAATCAAAAGATTAATTTATGGGTGATGATATTGTCACCTATAAATATGATAAGCACATTCATATTTTAATAAAAAATTTAATTATAAAAATATCCTAATAGAAATTTAACAATAAAGATAAATTAATTTAATTAAATATATATATATATATATGAGGCACTTCAAATCAATGATGATATATCATGAATGTACATCACAAATAAAATTCAAAATGAATGATATTCAAATATTACGTTGGCATGTATTAATAAAAGTAATGAGTAATGTTATGCAAAATAATAATAATAATAATAATAATATTGTTACACATCTACACAAGAAAATATATATATATGAGGCACTTCAAATCAATGATGATATATCATGAATGAGTGATTCGAAGGTGGCGGTGTCATGGATTAACAGTGAAGACTTTGGGAGCATTGAGCACGTAAATCTAATATACAATGTTTGGAGCTTGCTTCATTTTCATGGCAATATGAAGGTTAAGTTTCGTTCTAGAGCTTCTAATGCTGTGGCGGATTACCTTGCTAAGAAGGGTTCGAAGAACAGTGGGGACATATGCAAATGGGAGAGTAGCTGATGCTGCTTGGCTTTTGTTTGCTCTGCTTTAGTCTATGCTCTGTTTTTCCTCTGTTTCGTGCTGATGTTGGTGTCTTTGGTGGGGTGCTTGCTCTTTCCTCGGTTTTGTTGTCTGTTGCTTTTGTTAGCTTTGTTGGGCTCCTGTTTCTCTCCTCATATTAATAAAGTTTAATGGTTCAAAAAAAAAAAAAAAATTGTACATCACAAATAAAATTCAAAATGATATTGAAATATTACGTTCGCATATATTAATATAAGTAATGAGTATTGTTATTAAAAAAAATTAAATAATATACAATAATAAATAAATATGCATAAATATCCAATTTAATATATATATATATATTTATTTTGAAATATTGTAACTATAGGACTATAGTAACCTGTCTAAATCAAACAATATATGTACGGTCTGGATATTTTTTCCCACAAGCCACAACTCGTGAGAAAACTCTTCATACATGCCCATGATGTGCACTTGCATCTGTGATGTAGGACAGTTGGCGTTGGATTTTGAAGAAGAGATGGACAGAAAACTGTCCAAAAGAGGTGTTCCGAAGAAACGAGCATAACTTTTAGCTCGATTGTCAGATTTCCTATTATAATATGTTTTCGGAAAGGGTTTTCAGAGCTCTACAGCAAGGCAACCTGGGTTACCCCAATTGACGTCATTTGCATCCTCAACGGAGCTGTTTTAGTTAGGTTGTCGGGCAGCCGAAGTTTTTAGCGTTTTTATTTGTTTTCCGTTTTGGTTTAGTTTGAGGATTTTTTAGTCTTTTTGCTTATTTTAGGGTTTCTTCGAGTCTATTTAAGGCTCTTTGTTATCAGTTTCGAATTATTCAATAATATTATTATTTTGGTTTCAATTGAATTTACTAGTGGATTCCAGATTGTGAAAACTTAGGGTTTACGCTAGTAAATCCTTTACTTCCGTTCTGCGTCAATCTGTCAATATATCTAAAATGATCAATCATAGATGATATTATATGTGATTTGAAAGTGTTGGCCCATTTTCATTTTGGATCTTTCAAAGTAGTCCAAAATCATGTTAAGTAGATATTTTTAAAAATCAATTTTATGTGAGGATAAACATGCACTTCAAATCAAGGAAGACATATCTATACCATGTACACCACGAATAAAATTCATGTCAATGGATAATATTAAAATATTAGGTCAGCATATATTAACAGGATGATAAAATCAACTATATAGAATATATTAATGAACATAAATTGACAATCTTTTTAGTACCAAAAAACCAAAAACAAAAACACAAAAACAAAAAAAAACAAAAAAAGAGTACCTCACTGAAAGCATTGTTACACATGCTTGCTGGTCTCCATACGAGCGAGAGAATGATCATCCGCCACGGTCGTGATCGTCCACCTCCTGGTAAGAAAGACGTATGACTACTCTTAGTAAAGGTATTTTGGTAAAATCAAGTTTTAATTTGCTATTTCTGAATATTTTTAAAATGCTAATTAAAAATAATTTTTCTAAATTGAGAATTAACTATTCATGAATTTTTCTAGTGAGAGGAACTGGGACGAAAGCAGGAAATAGGAAAAGAAACAAAAAGATACATATATTTTTCAAAGGAGGAAAACTTGTTTGGAATTATCTCACCACCACGTGGGTTTTGAGACCATCCAATAGAATTGTGGAAATATATTTTTATGTTTCTAATATAAATTGCACAATTCTATTAGATGGTCTCCCTATCACGTGGTAAGAATGTCCCTCCAAAAATTTTCTCTTGTCAAAGCTGCTACTTGCACTTTTTTTATTGAGTTATGTTCATTTGTAAGAGATCCCACCCACATGTAGGAATGAATCCCAATGTAAGTTAAAAATAACTATAAAAACAATAATATTACTTTATCTAAATTTTATGTTCAAATTATGTGGCATTATTGTTATCTATTCATTTAAATGGTATTAGATTTATATGATTTAAATGAATGGATGACAGTATTATCACATCATTTAGACAATAAATTCGGAGAAAGTAACTTACTCAAATAAGAAATACATTTGTCATAGTCTTAAAGAGTTATTCAAGAAGGCTTAACATCCAACTAACTGCCTTACTGCCATACTTGCAGCAGAGGACTTGTCAACATCTGTTTCCATCCCATTAATGGTCGACTAAGATTTTGAAAGAAAAGGTCGAAAAGGCGTCTACATTTTATTTGAAGAAGTCTTGATCTTAATATTAATAGATTTAGGTTGACCTAATCTACTGGTGACATGGACATGTAACCAAATATGGTACATTGGTACTGTAATGTGAAAAGGTACTGTGTAATTAACACCTGATATGGACGTTTAACAATGAAAGGTTTTCGTAACACACGTTTTCGTCTAAATTTACTTTTCCAGCCCAAATGAAGTAAAAACAGTCTATTGAGAGAATTAAAAGATTAATTTATGGGTGACGATATTACCACCCATAAATATGATAAACACACTCATCTTTTGATAAAAAAATTAATTATAAAAATATATTAATAGAAATTTAACAATAAGGATAAATTAGTTTAATTAAATATATATATATATATGAGCACTTCAAATCAATGGCGATATATCATAAATGTACATCACAAATAAAATTCAAAATGAATGATATTCAAATATTACGTTGGCATGTATTAATAAAAGTAATGAGTAATGTTATGGAAAAATAATAATAATAATAATATTATTATTGTTACACATCTGCACAAGAATATATATATATGAGGCACTTCAAATCAATGATGATATATCATGAATGAGTGATTCGAAGGTGGCGGTGTCATAGATTAACAGTAAAAACTTTGGGAGCATTGAGCACGTAAATCTAATATACAATGTTCGGAGCTTGCTTCATTTTCGCGGCAATATGAAGGTTAAGTTTCGTTCTAGAGCTTCTAATGCTGTGGCGGATTACCTTGCCAAGAGGGGTTCGAAGAACAGTGGGGACATATGCAAATGGGGGAGTAGCTGATGCTGCTTGGCTTTTGTTTGCTCTGCTTTAGTCTATGCTCTGTTTTTCCTCTGTTTCGTGCTGATGTTGGTGTCTTTGGTGGGGTGCTTGCTCTTTCCTCGGTTTTGTTGTCTGTTGCTTTTGTTAGCTTTGTTGGGCTCCTGTTTCTCTCCTTATATTAATAAAGTTTAATGGTTCAAAAAAAAAAAAATGTACATCACAAATAAAATTCAAAATGATATTGAAATATTACGTTCGCATATATTAATATAAATAATGAGTAATGTTATTAAAAAAAATTAAATAATATACAATAATAAATAAATATGCATAAATATCCAATTTAATATATATATATATATTTTTTGAAATATTGTAACTATAGAATTATAGTAACCTGTCTAAATTAGACAATATATGTACGACCTGGATATTTATTCCCACAAGCCACAACTCGTGAGAAAACTCTTCATACATGCCCATGATGTGCACTTGCATCTGTCAGTATATCTAAAATGATCGATCATGGATGATATTATATGTGATTTGAGGGTGGTGGTCCATTTTCATTTTGGATCTTTCAAAGTAGTCCAAAATCATGTTAAGTAGATATTTAAAAAAATCAATTTTATGTGAGGATAAACATGCACTTCAAATCAAGGAAGATATATCTATACCATGTACACCACGAATAAAATTCATGTCAATGGATAATATTGAAATATTAGGTCAGCATATATTAACAGGATGATAAAATCAACTATATAGAATATATTAATGAACATAAATTGACAATCTTTTTAGTACCAAAAAACAAAAAAAAGAGTACCTCACTGAAAGCATTGTTACACATGCTTGCTGGTCTCCATACGAGCGAGAGAATGATCATCCGCCACGGTCGTGATCGTCCACCTCCTGGTAAGAAAGATGTATGACTACTCTTAGTAAAGATATTTTGATAAAATCAAGTTTTAATTTGCTATTTCTAAATATTTTAAAATGCTAATTTAAAATAATATTTCTAAATTGAGAATTAACTATTTATGAATTTTCCCAGTGAGAGGAACAGAGACGAAAGCAGGAAATAGGAAAAGAAACAAAAAGATACATATATTTTTCAAAGGAGAAAAAACTTGTTTGGAATTATCACACCGCCACGTGGGTTTTGAGACCGTCCAATAGAATTGTGGAAATGTATTTTTATATTTCTAATATAAATTGCACAATTCTATTTAGATGGTCTCCCTGTCACGTGGTAAGAATGTCCCTCCAAAAATTTTCTCTTGTCAAAGCTGCTACTTGCACTTTTTTTATTGAGTTATGTTTGTTTGTAAGAGATCCCACCCACATGTAGGAAAGAATCCCAATGTAAGTTAAAAATAACTATAAGAACAATAATATTACTTTATCTAAATTTTGTGTTCAGATTATGAGGCATCATTGTTATCTATTTATTTAAATAGTATTATATTTACATGATTTAAATGAATGGATTATAGTATTGTCATATTATTTAGACAATAAATTTAGAGAAAGTAACTTACTCAAATAAGAAATACATTTGTCAGAGTCTTAAAGAGTTATTCAAGAAGGCTCAACATCCAACTAACTACCATAATTGCAGCAGAGGACTTGTCAACATCTGTTTCCATCCCATTAATGGTCGACTAAGATTTTGAAAGAAAAGGTCGAAAAGGCGTCTACATTTTATTTGAAGAAGTCTTAATCTTAATATTAATAGATTTAGGTTGACCTAATCTACTGGTGATATGGACATGTAACCAAATATGGTACATTGGTACTGTAATGAGAAAAGGTACTGTGTAATTAACACCTGATATGGATGTTTAACAATGAAAGGCTTTCGTGACACACGTTTTCGTCTAAATTTACCTCTCCAGCCCAAATGAAATAAAAACAGCCTATTGAGAGAATCAAAAGATTAATTTATGGATGATGATATTGCCACCCATAAATATGATAAGCACATCCATATTTTAATAAAAAATTTAATTATAAAAGTATCCCAATAGAAATTTAACAATAAAGATAAATTAATTTAATTAAAAATATATATATGAGGCACTTCAAATCAATGGCGATATATCATGAATGTACATCACAAATAAAATTTAAAATGAATGATATTCAAATATTACGTTCACATGTATTAATAAAAGTAATGAGTAATGTTATGCAAAAAAAAAAAAAAAAAATTAAATAATATTATTGTTACACATCTGCATAAGAAAATATATATATGAGGCACTTCAAATTAATGACGATATATCATGAATGAGTGACTCGAAGGTGGCGGTGTCATGGGTTAACAATGAAGACTTTGGGAGCGTTGAGCACGTAAATCTAATATACGATGTTCGGAGCTTGCTTCATTTTCATGGCAATATGAGGGTTAAGTTTCGTTCTAGAGATTCTAATGCTGTGGCGGATTACCTTGCCAAGAGGGGTTCGAAGAACAGTGGGGATATATGCAAATGGGAGAGTAGCTGATGCTTGGCTTTTGTTTGCTCTGCTTTAGTCTATGCTCTGTTTTTTTATCTGTTTTTCCTCTGTTTCGTGCTGATGTTGGTGTCTTTGGTGGGGTGCTTGCTCTTTCCTATGTTTTTCTGTCTGTTGCTTTTGTTAGCTTTGTTGGGCTCTTGTTTCTGTCCTTATATTAATAAAGTTTAACGGTTCAAGAAAAAAAAAAAAAAAAAAATACATCACAAATAAAATTCAAAATGAATGATATTGAAATATTACGTTCGCATATATTAATATAAATAATGAGTAATGTTATTAATATACAATAATATATAAATATGCATAAATATCCAATTTAATTTATATACATAGATATATTTTGAAATATTGTAACTATAGGACTGTAGTGGTCTAGATATCTATTCCCACATGCCACAACTCAAGAGAAAACTCTTTATATATGACCATGATGTGCACTTGCACCTGTCAATATATCTAAAATGTTCAATCATATATGGATGATATTATATGTGATTTGAGGGTGGTGGCCCATTTTCATTTTGGATCTTTCAAAGTATGTAGTCCAAAATCATGTTAAGTAGATATTTTAAAAAATCAATTTTATGTGAGGATAAACATGCACTTCAAATCAAGGAAGATATATCTATACCATGTACACCACAAATAAAATTCATGTCAATGGATAATATTAAAATATTAGGTCAGCATATATTAACAGGATGATAAAATCAATGAACATATATTGAATATTAGGTCAGCATATATTGAATATATTAATGAACATAAATTGACAATCTTTTTAGTACCAAAAAAAAAAAAAAAAAAACAAACAAAAAACAAAAACAAAAAAAGAGTACCTAAGTCCTATTTCCAGGATATATAGCAAACACACTGGCTAGCTCATCATCTTGCTAAGCTAGCTCTTTTGAATGTTGATGATTTTGTCTGGATGGAGGATTATCCATCTTCTGTTTCCTCTCTAGTTTTAGAGGATGCCTTTTCTTTGTAATGGGTTAGTTTTGTTTGAAATGAATATACCTTAAAATAAAAAAATAAAATAAAAACAAGTCGCAATAATTTTTCCCTTACAAGTTCATTGGGAAATGATTTGAGGGTGGTAGGCCTATTTTCATTGTGGTTCTTTCAAATTAGTCCACATTTCCACACCCAAAAAAAAAAAAAAAAAAATTAAGAAAAAAACACGTGCCCCTCCTGGTCCTCCACTGGGTACGCCAGTGATGACAGGTCTTTGAGTCATGCTTGCTATGTCAAAGATTTTTAGTGACCAGCAACAGCAAAATAAATAGCCATTTTTGCCTAATCAGAAGCATCATATATACATACAGAGGAGCCTGTAATTAAAACAGTCAAGTCTGCAGAAATATATATCCATAGTTTGCTTCTTTATCGTCTTGGAGCTAGTTTTCCATTGTTGATCATGTAAGTGACTGTTTAGTATTATTATCTTTATGTTCATAGAATTAATTTTTTCTAATGTAATCCCGAACTACTCTATGTTCTTCATTTGGTGTTAGAGAAAACTGAACAACTTATGTAATTTGATCAGGTCTCGGGCTGCCTTGTGTGTAAAGGAAGGTAACACGCGAGGATATTGTGGGGAAATTACAATGAAAGCTCGCTGGTCTTATGTGAAGAAAATCCTGAAAGGATCAACTGTAAACTGGATTACTATTGTGTTGTGGATTATTTCAATCTCACTTGATCCTTACATTTGCTATGTTCCTTCCATCGATGATGAGAAAAAGTTGCTTAAAATTAACTCATCAGTACTGATTCATATATGGGGTCTCTATTGGTCTCTCCTGATCTATAGAATCTCTATTTCTTTCTTTGTATTCAAAAGAGACTTGCTGATCTTTAATCTGGCTGAATCTATCGCGCTTATCTTTTCAAACGTGAGGATAAGACACCTGCCAATATAGATGTAAAGTGCCTTTACTAATCGGGAATCCTAGTGATGAGGGATAGGAAACTTAATTCAGTGGTGTTTATTAAGTTAAGTGGGTCTAACACACAAATCACATATTAATTCCTCACGGAAAGAGAACTTAATATTCCTCCTCCCACCTAAAAAATTAAGTTTCCTTTCCTTATTTTTTGGAATCAAATCACCCTTCAAAAAATGGTGTCTCAATTTGTGTCTAACCAACCAAATTGGGTCATGTGTACATGCTTTTACAAAAAGTTATTAAATGTAAATGATGGTGGTTGACATAGGCCAATTTGATTGGTTAGACATAAATTAGGACACCATTTTTTAACAGGTGATTTGAATCCTTATTCTTTTTACAATGAAACTTGATTATCTTTCATTATCATTCCCGATTAGTATGCCTGTAGTCATAAGTATATATTAATTCCAATATGACCACTTGTTGTACTCTTGTACAGGTGCTGCTATATTCACTAGTCCTCATTCCGAAAATGAAAATTAGAACTCTTGTATTTTCGGTTGTATTGGGCATTTTCCTTGCTGTGTACTTGATGAGGGTCATTGGAATCTACAGATTGTATTCAGAAGAAGTTACGAGTACTTCAAGCAAGTTAGCTGAAGCTCCACTTATCAAAATTGGGTTCAATCTTCTACTTTTCGTGTATGGAGGTCATGTAGGTTAAATTGTCATTTTTTTCTCAGATTTTAATTGTTCAAAAAACAATTTACTTAACAATTACGCTGTTAAAAGCTTTACCAAACTTGAAAATTACAAAAGTTGAGGAGGCTAAGCCCCTCACACACACATTGAGATTTTGGGTTTCAAATCTTATTTTTGAACAAATGGCATTGTGGCCTTGCCTTTTTAGATATTTGGAGGCTTGTGGTACTTATTTGCCGTATGGAAAAAATTGGCGTGCTGGAGAAATGTTTGCTTGGAACTTGATCATCAAATATGCCACTATGCAAACAATCGCTTCAATGTCAATCCTGAAGGCAACAAACTGCTGAGTGATACTTGTTTCGTCAAGAAAGAAGATACTTACGAGTTAGGGATATTTAAGGATGCTTTTGAGTCTCGTATTGTGGAGGAGACCTCGAATTTATGGAAGAAGGTGTTTTATTGTTTCAGATGGGGCATACAAAACATTAGGTTTGTTTAAATTAAAATACTTCTCTTATATGGTCTCAATTCCCACATATTTATTAAACATGATGATTGATCTGGTGTGGGATCTCATGCATATCATTTAAACTCATTCAGCAATGTTACATAGCCAAAATCCCATATGAAAAAATATGCTGGATCCCACGCACCTGATATTATATTTTTTGAACATCTCTCTTATTCTAATATTTTTTTTCCAGTGGTTTTGGTACAAACCTTCAAGTTAGTACCTATACATGGGAAAATATCTTTGTGGTTTTAATTGCCATCTATGGTGTGGGAACGTTTACATATTTTATTGGAAACATGCAGGTTGGTATTTATTATTTTGTTCATTGTCTACCATTTTTTATTTTGTAATTAGATAAAAATGAAGCACTTGATTTTATTTTCTATGAATCCTATATGTTTTTTTGTGAAACAGAATCTTATAAAGTCTGCAATTGATGAAAGAACAGAGGAGAAGAGAAAGAAAGAACGTCAAGCAATCAAACCGAGACAACAACAACTACAGCAGTGGGTTCTTTTTGGAAAGCTCTCTAAGAACCTGCAAAATATTATTATGGAATGCCAGCAATACAATTGCCAACAAACTGAAGTTGTTGATGTTGAAAATTTGTTCATTAATCTCCCCGAGTATGTTGAAAACAACATAAAACGCGAACTATGCTTAGAACTAATAAAAAAAGTGAGTTCTCTAATTTACACATCTTTATAGATTTCTCTTACATATCTACTTGCCTATTGAAATTTCAAACAATACATTCATATAATTTCCTTGGATCGAAGAAAATTTCTCATTCTATTCTTGAATATTTATCAAGGTTGAAAGGTTTCGAAGTTGGAGTGATGCATGTTTGCTTCATCTATGTGACTGTATCAAGCCAAGGGTCTATGCTGAGCTCACTCGCATTGTTGGTGAGGGAGATCCAATTGATGAGATGTTGTTTGTGCTGCACGGCAAGCTATGGAACTTCTCCTCTGCGGCAAGCTCTATGAATAATGTTTCTCCTCGTGACAGGAGAAAGGAAATTTTGAAAGACGGTGACTTTTGGGGTGAAGAACTTGTCAATTTGGTTCAAGACGAATCCTCCTCATTATCATCAAAAATATTTATTTCACTGCATCTCAAAAAAAAAAAAAAACTTATTTCACACACAACCATTAAAGCACTTACAAAAGTTGAAGCTTTTGTTCTCAGGATTGATGACTTGAAAAAACTGTTCAATGAAAAAGCTAAAATCCTACAATCATGGTTTCGTAAAAGAAAGAAACGGGGTCTCTGGATGAAATCGTTGACTGGTCCAAAAATTGATGTTTAAGGAAACTCTCCAAGTGACAGAGATGGTTCTTGTATGCTTCCAGCTGTGATCGAGTCTGATGCCAAGTCAGTTGTTGATATTGTGCCGATATCGGTGTGATCGTTAGAGATATCACTTCTATTTTCTCTCAGTTTTATTTCTATTGTTTGGATTGAGTCTTGTCCTACTGTGTTGTCTTCTATTGTGGTCGTTAGTCAGTTTTGGTGTTCGCACCAGTTGGCAATTAGCTACTGGTAATATTTAAGTAGATTGTATTATAATTAATCATTTAGACTTGAGAAAATTGAATCGTCATGTATGAGATTTTGCATTTTTACGGGATCTCAAATGACACCGATGTAAAATACAGATTTTGTTTTATTTTACACCATTGGTGATTGAGATTCCATAAAAAAAACATGTCTAGATTTTCGATAATAATAAAGTTGATCAGTGTTTATTAAGTGTTGACTCGCTTTATTATTTTGTGAAATTTTATTCATAAAAGTGGGCTTTAAAAGTGGACATATGGGCTGGTCCGACTCCAATCCAATATGAAGTCCAAATCAGCCCATGATTCACCATCCACTTTAAAGCCCATAATTGATATGTCCGGCTACACATCATCAAGCCAATAGTGATGTGTCACATTAAGTAAAACTTTTTTTTTTGCTGCATCGTTGACGTGGCTGGAAAGTGATTTGTGAGTTTTGTTAAATACCAAAACAACCCAAAAATTAAAAAATATAAATACATAATAAATTTCCAATTTATATGATATATATACAAATATATATGATATATTAATAACACGAGCTGACGAGATGAGATTGGTCCGATGGTAAACCCATCACATCTGCACCACAAGGTTGCAGGTTCGAGTCTTCCCTTCCCAAAAAACCCCAAATTTATATAATAGTTTAATACTTCAATAAAAAAATAATAACACGAGCTACAATAATTTGTTCCTTAAATGCTCATATATCTTTTTTTAAGTAATACATTATTACATAAATTTAGGATTTTTTATTTTATTTTTTATTTTTTTTTGTCAAGGGAGGAGAACTCAAACTGCAGTCTCATAATGCATGTGTATGGGGTTGAGTGGTTTAGTGGTTTACCACCGGATAACCTCGTCTCAATCTTAAATATTCATATTTCATTTTTGTTGTCTGGGTGGATATTTTAATAAATCAATTGAAAAGCTGCTTTCAAATTAGTCCAAAATCATGTTGAGTAGATTTGAGAGTTTCACACATTTTCAAATTAGTGTGTTTTTGTTACTTTTCATAGATTTTTTTTTGGCTCTGGTGACAATATCATTTGTAATGATATGTTGTTAAATGGTTTAAAAATGGGGGGAGGGGAGTAATAAATGAATTATTTTGTCACAAACGGGCAATATCATTTGCGTTCTATTTTCATATATAGTCACGAAGGCAATAAATGAATTATTTTGTCTCTAAAATAATTATTTTTTTATTGCACAGTATTTTAAATTGTTTTTAACATTATTTATTTGTTTTTTTATTGATTTGTCATGAAATTTTACTATATCAATTTCGTGACAAATCACAAAAACTGATATTTTCGTTACAAATCTCTTGATTGTGATGATTTGTCACAAATTTTAATTTTTTTTTTACTAATGAATTATTTTATCTTGAAAATAATTTTTACTATGTTCACTATTTAAAATTAATTTTAACATTATTTTTTTATTTTTTTTATTGATTTGTCACGAAATTTTACCATCTTGTCTTGATTTGTCACGAAAACTAATTTTATCGTGACAAATCCTTTGAGTGATGGATTTGTCATGAACATTAATTTTTTTTTTTTTTTTTTTTTTTTTGTGATAAATGAATTATTTTGTCTTGAATTTTTTTTACACTATTTTAAATTATTCTTAAAGTTATTTATTTATTTTTTAATTGATTTGTCACCAAATTTTACCATTTCATCTTGATGTGTCATGAAAACTGATTTTTTTTTTTTTTTGTGACAAATCCTTTGAATGACGGATTTGTCAAGAACAATAATTTTATTTCATGAAAAATGAATTATTTTTTATTTACACCATTTTAAATTAATTTTAACGTTTTTTATTTATTTTTCATGTTTTTATATTGTTCATGATTTATTTTGAAATATATTGTTCATGATTTTAATTTTCTTGATAATTTTTTTTTTAAAATTTTTGTTCGTTTTGTTTGTATTTATTTTTCAAGATATCAATTTATTATTATTAATTTTTTTCCAGAAATTTAAAATTTTCCCTAAAATTTCTAAATCCAAAATCACAATAAATAAATAAATAAAAAACAATCATATGTTATGAATTAAAATCAAATAAATAAAAAAATTAAGAAAATCGAGAGAAACAAGACCTGTCGGAATTTACTTAATGCCCCTGTAATTATTTATAAATTTAATCTCTTTAATGTTGTTTCTTTGATTGGAATCAAATCGGCGATTTGATTGGTACTTTACTTGTTTATTGTGAATTCCATTGGCAAGAAAATTCTTTTTGTGATGAATTTATTTGTTCTCTATGTTTACATTATACAATATAGTGATTTGGGGTATATTTATCTGTTTGATAGATGATGCTTTTCATATGTAGAATTTTTGGAGAAAGGAAGTTGAAACGTTGTTGCGTGCTCACATAACACACACACAACATGTTTACACTTCTCACACACCATTCTTATCATGTCCATGTTCTATTTACATTGCTTTCAATAAACTTTAAAACGTAAGATAGTTGACGAATGACACCTCTCTACGGAAAGATACCCTTACTTGCATGCTATACTAACTTGTTGCTTTACTTGTGATTTGTACACTTACGAGGTAGTTTTTAAAGACATATATTTTGACTGACAAAAAGACCGTCTGTCACAAATCAAGGAAGATATCATGTACACAACAAATAAAATTCATGAAAATTGATAATATTCAAATATTAGATCAGCATATATTAGCAAGATGATGCAATCATCAATCATGTGATAAATATCCCACATGGCCATACTTAGGGACCGGTAGCCGGTAGACAAAAGAAATTGACAATCTTTCTGAGTACTAAAAGACAAAAGAGTCGCAATAATTTTTTTCCATACAATTTCATGGTCTGAAATGATTTGAGGGTGGTAGACTAGTAGCCGGTAGGCCCATTTCCCAATAAAAAAAATCAAAATGATGATGTGGCTTTAGAGATTGAAACGACTTACTATTACAAATTTGAATTGTAGATTACAACTTCGTCAACAGGATTCGTGAGCTCAATTTGCTGATCGCAACTAGTATTCCAACCTGTGACATGGTAAATGCATGTTCACAAGTAAAAACAAATTATCAACATGTATACATCCAGCGGAGCTAAGTCTACAAAAATATCCAAAGTTTGCTTCTTCTACTTGGAGCTAGTTTTCCATTGTTGATCATGTGACTGTTTAGTATTATTATATGTCTTTATGCTATGTTCATGGAATTAATTTTTTCTGATGCAATCCTGAACAACTATATATATGTTCTTCATTTGGTGTTAGAGAGAATTGAACAACTTATGTTTGATCAGGTCTCAGGATGTTGCCTCGAGTTTGAAGGAAGCTAACACGCGAAATTATTGTTACAGAATTAGAGTGAAAAGCTGGTCTTATGTGAAGAAAATCCTGACAGGATATACAGGACACTGGCTTACTTTTGTGCTGTGGATTATTTCAATCTCACTTGATCCTTTTATTTGCTATGTTCCTTCAATCCAGGATGAAGAAAAGTTGCTGATAATTAACTCATCATTACTGATCAATCTCACTTGATCCTTTTGTGCTCAGGGTTGATGACTTGAAAAATCTGTACAATGAAAAAGCTAAAATCCTACAATCATGGCTTTGTAAAAGAAGAATCAGGATTTCTGAAAGGAATGCCCAGGAAAAAACACCACCACCACCAGGAGATCAGTTGACTGGTCCAGAAATTGTGTAAGGAAATTAACTCTCCTGTGACAAACAGAGAATTCTTGTATGATCATCAATTAGTGAGTGTATATAAGTGGACTGTATTCTATTTATCATTTTTGATAGTCGCTGGGATTCTGCACTCATGCGGGATTTCAATTGGCACCGATTCGTGTAATAGGACACCACCAGGCCCCAAGGCCAGGGGAGGAGGGAGGGTGGCCTAGCGGGGGCCATGTCCCCCCTGCCCAAACTTGAATTTCTGGCTCCACTGCTCAAGGCTCTAGCAATCGTCTCAAAGAAAGGTTTCCCTACAAGCTCTTGGGCAGGACCTAAATTGAGATTAGGAAAGTTAATTGGTAATTAGTAATAAGACTTGAAACTTATACAAATTTTCAAAAAGATAATCAAATAAAGCATCGCTTTGACATAATAAAGCATTCCAAGAAACTGAAGAAAGCTCTTACATAACACAAAGAAAACAAAAGGATGTAGTTTCTCAACAACTTCCAAATTAACAATTTTAGGCTCAGTCCAGGATCGACATTCAATGAAACATTTGAAAGTGCTTATTTCAGAAAGAAAAAAAAAAAGAGAAAGATATCATTTTGGAGCAGTTATGAGAAAATGCAGATCACCATAATTTGAGTATATGCACAGATCTTAGTGGAAGTATAAATGAAACAGATGATATGAACGTACCAACAGGGTCTAATGAATCAACAATATATTTTTGTTAATTCTACATTAAGTTGTTTGTTTTCTGAAACAAGAATTTGCTACATGTTCCCATTCCATGGTTAGGTGGAGACGAGTTCTCGAAGATTTTCTGATGGCCGAATTATTCCACAGACCCGACATCATCATCTGCTCAACTGGTGACACCGCTGTTTGAGCAGATGATGATATCATGGACGGATTAATTTGAACCAAGAAACTTCACAATGAACTAGCTTTGATATCAAAATTGTAAACTTAGACTTACAGAGTTACAGGTAAGAATGGCAACACAATCAGGAATTACTAAGTTATAACTGTTATCTAAGCATCTTCGAATATTGAAAAGGAGGCAAATCCCCCGAATACAAATTCAAGAAGAAATCTTTTCTAGGTGAAAATGGCCTTGGATATTCTGCCGTTCATGTGGGTACATGACCGTACAAATTATTACCTTTCAAGATGATTGACTTTATACTAAAAAATTGGGCAGATTGCTCTTTTATTTCTATAGGCACATGGTAATGTTAGACAGAGTTTGTGCCTGGAATCCAATTTTTAGACCAGCATAGACAAAAATATGTATGAAAGTACAGTCTAAGCATCCAAATCAGTTCTCAAACTCTGGGTGGAGCCAAACATATCTCTGAAGCATACCAGTATATTATATGTTAATTAAAGATTTTAACTCAAAAGGGAGTTTTGAAATCATGATCAGCAATGCATACAAAGTGTCAAGCATGCATGGAAATATACATGTCTTGTATATGAATATAAGAAATTGTTTAGGATTGATCAGAAAATTATATAATATATATATATAAGCAAAGAGAAGAAAGCGTACGAGTTCTCGAAGACTTTCTAATGGCCGAATTGTTCTACAGATCCGACCCGGCCCGACATTAACATCTCCTCAAACGGCGACACAGCCTACACCACTGCCTTCAATACTACACAACACGTGTTCTTCTCAAGAATCCGAGCATACCCAATTCGTCAATTGCTTCGAACGCCTGAGAATTTGCAGAGAATTTTTGTTTTATCTCATTCGATTTTGACCTAAAAAAACTTACCTGTTTTTTTTTTTTTTTTGAGCGGTTGGAACTTGGAACTAGGAAGAAGACGAGGCAGATGGTGACGTGTGTGAGCACGTCAGATTCTTTTGCTGACGTGTCTTGTCACGTCACCTTCAATGACTACATGTCCAGTAATTTTAGGTAAATGGGATGATGTGTTAAGACACGTCAACAATTATCATGTGACGTGGATTGTAATGTTAACAGGAATGGCTGACTAGGACGAAATTGGATGGGTTTACTATGTGAGCCCAACGTAAATGGGTGGATTTACTAAACGAACCCACAAAAGTGTTTTGGGCCTAAAATCACAAAAAACCAATCCACAATAATGTAATTTCTAATTTATTTGGCTCGATTAAGGTATTAATTTTCTTGGCTCGATTATTAGTAACTTAAATTATTAGTAATGTTTTCACAAATCCAAAATTACCCTTAACTAAAGCAATAAAAAAAAAAAAAATAATTGTGTATATTATTATTAATGCAATATTTATTATTTTGAACATTTTAATAAATATATAATTATCTTTTGATCATATTATTAACTGTTTATTAATTGAAAAAAAAATTAATTATTACTGTTATGAAAAACTTAAAAAAAAAAAAAAAATCAGAAAACTTAAATTTTTTTGTTTAAAAACTAAACATAAAAAGAGAAACTATTGAATATCAGACTTTGATTTTAGTTTTTATTTAAATCTTTGAAAGTAAATTTCTTTTCAAAAGTCTGATTTTTACGTTTGTTTTACAATCAAATGGGTATATATATATATATATATATAATATTTTAATAAATTTAATGGGATATACATAAAAAAAAGGGTGCGCTTCTAGATTTAGAGAGGTGTAAATATCACCACTGTAAATTAAATCCAATTAAAATCACATAATTACATTTTCAAAACATTTGTTTAAATTTCATAATTATCGGTTAATTGTACAAGAAATTTTTGTATATAATTTTTTTTTTTTTTGGTATCCGTGAGTGCCCGGGCCAGTTTATGTCACCTCGATTAATCCCACAAGGCCCTGAAATTAACAGTCGAGTAAATCTCCAGTGAACCCAAGAAAAACATGGCTACCAGGGATCGAACCTAGGACGTCCAAGTTTACAGCTCGCCCTAGTGACCAGCGGCACCACTCCTTACCTAAGGATGGGCATTTCCCCATGGGGCCCCCATCGGGTTTTGGGGGTGGGGGTGGGGGTGGTGGTGGGGGCAAACTTTACCCTCAAATATATTTTGGGGGAGGTGGTGGGGGCACCTTCCCCCAAACCCAAAATCCCACCCCAACTAAGTAAATATATATATATATATATTATTTTTATTTATATATAAAAATTGTAACAATTTAAAAAAATTATAAATTATAATATCAACATTAACATGAATCACTGGATAGTGGTTATAATATTAACATTGTATTTTGCAATTATTTTGTATTGTATTTTGGATTTTGTATTATATTTTTATTATTTTTTGGATTGAATATTTTCACAGTGTCATATTAAATATTAGAATGTTTGGATTCTAAATTTTAAATTCCGATTTTTGGATTAATAATTGAAAATTTAGAATTAAAATTGAAAAGAAATAGGGAAAATGGATTTTGGGGTAGAGGAGAGGGGACCTGCTCCCAAAACGCCCCCACCTCCGGTCCTCCCAAATAGGTTTTGGAGGAGGTGGTGGGGGGACCCTCCTCTGCCCCATTAGGCCCCATGGCCATCGCTACTCTTGCCTCTTGGGGTTATATATATAAAAGAGAGAAAACTAGAAATAGCCACTCAAAACAATAAACTTTCCTTAATAACCACTTTTGAAACTTTAATTGTTAATAACCACTTTTTTAAAAAACTTTAAGTGTATGTCCATAAATTACCAGAGTACCCCCAAAAATCGTTTTATTTTAAATCTCGAAGCAAACTTGAAATCATGGGTAAATTATAAATATCCAAACTTGAAATCATGCCTAAAATGGAAATATCCAAACTTGAAATCTGGACTAAATTCAAATTAGTATTAGGTTTTTTTTCCCCTTCTTCTTCTTCCTCCTCTTCTTCTTCTTCCTCAATTGAAATTAGGTTTAGGGTTTTTTGAACAAACTGAACCAATAGTAGAACCCATCACCGGACGTCGCCGGAGGAAGACTGGTCCTCGCACGAACCAGCGGCAGAGCACAAAACCACCGCCGATCGTCGAAGAAACAGCCCCAGCTTCGTCGCACCAACTGCAGATCCCCCCCCGGCCTGTTATCGCACGTCCTGCGAAGACTCCGACGATGGGCGGCGGGTGGAGAAGAGAAGAGAGAGAGAGGGATCGGGGGAGAGAGAGCAGAGGGGAGAGAAAGAAAAGAGAGAGAGAGAGAGAGTGGTAGGGGACCCTTTTTATATGGGGACTGTCTAGTAATTTCCCAAAAACATGGTTATTACTAAATAAAACTTCTTTTGTGGTTAAAAAGTAATTTTCACTAATATTTGTGGTTATCCTGGGTAATTTCCACTATATAAAATATATTGATGCTCTTTGTCTCTATGTTTCTTCGATTGATCCTCTTTCAAATGCAGCCCAATCCATTTCCAAATTTAATAATTTAATTACTTTTCACTTTGGATTTTTTTTTATTTTAATTTTTTTAATTTTTTTTTTGGGGGGTGTGGGTGGCGCGGCTAGAACCTAAGTAATGTGCATGTCGATCTGATGTAGTGGATGATGCAAAAGATAAATTTGTATTGATCATCAGATCAGATCATGTGGTTGTGGTTCCACAACATTGTGATTTGTGAATCTCGATCACCACATGCAAATGCATTTTCGCATCATGTTTTGTCTTCAAGCGTACTATGACTGCGTATATGATATTTGCAGAAGCTAGAAATTAAGAAATCTGACACCAAAAGACTTGCATTAAATGTGGTATACAAAATTACAAATACATGAAATCTTTTATCGTCGGATACAAGAAAACACAAAAATGGAAATCTTTTATCATTCTTTTAATATTACTTTTTATGTGTTGAATTTCCGATCATTTATTTTACATGATCATAAGCCTCTTAAATTAAAAATATTTAAACTCTGTGTCTGTCCCACCGATACTCACTTGCTAATTAATTATTAACAATAAATTGTAGAATTTAAATTTTAATGGATCCTCCTCTCATATTTTGGATTTATCAAGACACCTGATAAAGTTAATTTTCATATTTTGGATTTGATTTCTCTTTTTGTAAATAATTAATTTTAATATGACACGTAACTCAATTTTTTTATTATCTTCGATTTAATAAGTTAAGATGAATTTTAATACATGCATGTGTATAAGAAAAAAAAAAAGTGCATTTCTTGGTGATTTGATGAATTTATGGACCTTAATTTGGAGCCAATAACTCACTTTAATTTAAAAGTGTATGTAGTTTTTCTTTATCCAATAATCCATGCAATTAAATATATACCTAATTCTGTATGGTTTTAAGTTCAACCTCAAAAATATATCCACTTGTTCACCTTAATTCTCTTTGATCATTATTGGAACAGCTGCTTCTCTTCTTCTCCTTCCCGTCGTCGGCTTCTTGTTGTGGCAGCGGGAGCCGGCGACGACGTCGTCCTTTTGGGGCGATCTTCCTCCTCCTGAAGCTAGGCAGTCCCGGTCAGATGAGGTCTCCGGAGGTTGCTACGATGGCCCTGTTCGTCGCTTGGAAGTCTCCCTCGCGTCACAGGGTGGGACGTTTTGTCCAAGTGATGGCGGCAGCGGTTAGATCGACCGTTCCTCATGGTTTCTGGTCAGATCTGGTGTTAGATCGGCGTGAGTTGGTATGATCGGTGGTCTTCGAGCTGGACAGACTCCATCCTCTCCGTCGGACACCAACGGCAGCTGTTTTGGTGGCCTTTTCTCTGATCTTGGTGATGCTGCTTGGTCGGTTTTTATGGTGTTGCGGTGGGAACTGGTGGAGGTTTGATTGGTGGTAATTTTGGGGTTTGATTGGGCATCGGAGATGTCGTTGATCGGTGTGGTGATCGGCGGTGCTCTGGTGGATCTTCTCCGGTGACCAGGTCTCTCCTCCGGATCGGTTCCCGCCGTTTAGTTTGTTTTTCAGTTTGTTTATTTCTGGTTTGGTTGTATTTCCACTTTGAGTGGATGTTTTTCTCCTGTTATGGGACTCTGTGCTGGGCTTGTGCTCGATAGGATTTACTTGTGGAGTCCCAGTTATGGTTGTAATCTTGCCCTGGATCTGGTTACCAAATTTTCAGGTGCCTTTCCATCAAAAAAAAATAAAATAAAAAAATAAATCTCTTTGATCATTTGAGATTTTAAGCCAATCCAACAGCTCACACAAAATCCGATTGCTTGAGAAAGTACTATATATATATATATCAAATAAAGCAATAATATTTATTTAATCTCGAATCTAAATACAAATTGTGGACCAGCAATATTTTATAAAATGTTAACCATACTGTCAAGAACAAATAAAAATCAAACCAATTTTATAAGGATAACACTTGGGTATTGATCGGTCAGTACCCAAGGTATTGACCAATAAATGAGGTTTTGACATGTGGTCTATTTGTGAAAAATGCAAGGAAATAAGTGTAAAAAATTAAGATAAAAAAGCCACATGGCAATACCTCATTGGTACTGATCAGTCAATACACAAACAATTTCTATTTTATAACATGGGATTATGGAAAGAGGAGTGCTAAATTCACTCTCTCAACCCACTCTCTCAATCCACTCTCTCTTCTTTGTTGGACATGTGTTAATGTTTTATTTTTTGACATGAAAATTGAACCATAATAAATGGTTTGTCTCCTCATATTATTTATGACTCAAATAAAACACAATAAATATTGTCCACGTGTCAACACAAGAACAGAGAGTGTGTTGAGAGAGTGGGTTGAGAGAGTGAATTTAGCACTTCTCTTATGGAAATATATAGTCTTGAGGAAAGAGAACATTTTTAATGACTCTCAAAACAAGACTTTGATTGAAATTTTCTGATAACTAGGGTTTTTAGGTTCTTGGAAAAGATGGGTATGAGTTGTCAATTTCTTGGAATGGGTAAAGCAAGCCTAGTTTAAAGGACACGAAGTTGAATTAACTTTCTTCTCTTTTAAAGAGCTTGTGTTTCATATTCTGGTGGTTTAGTGATCGAGTAAAGTCTGATAAATTGAACTACTTTATTAACTACCCAACAACCCTCTTTAAAGTTCACTCATCTATATTTGTTCTTTTTTTCTTCCTTCAACTTTCCTCAACAGATTAAACCCAAAATATTTACTTTCATTTTTCTGAACGCTTTCTCACCGTCCAAACACATTAATCTCATAATGCACTTCCAATGTAAGTATATATATCTTTCTCTTTTCTTTGTACTGCTTTGTGATGTATTTGTTAGAAAAGAAAGTGATTTTAACAAAGCTGATTTTGTTTTGTTTTCTTGGAGGTCATAGAAAAGATATAAACTGCACTAATGAAGGAATTCCGGCCAGTACTTCTCGTCTGACCATGATTTTTCTGTCCAACCTATATACATCTTCACTAACGAAGGTTTGTTTAATAACTTTGGTTTCATTATATATTTTCTTTAATTTATCATCTTCTTCTCTCCAAGTTGGACAAGTCATGAGTTTTACTTTCAGGTTTCCTTTGGATAAACATTTTTTGTTCTTCCTCCATGTCAAAACATTCAGATCTTGTTTTTATTATTTATTGATTCATTGTTTACCTATTCATTTTCTGGAAAGTGAATCAATTCACATATAATTAACGGATAAGTTGCCTATGGAATATGGATGCAATATTAATATATACTAATGTGGTGACTTTCTTACAAACTCCGGTCCAAATAGTGACATTTAATTTTTGAACCCAATAAAACTTAGCCTAAATCAATCAAGGATCTGTTAAACACCTAGGAACACAACTGGACTCAAATCACCCTTCATGTTTTGTGAGTATAGTTCATTAAAGTAAAACAGTACTTTATTAAAATATCTTGAAACTAAAAATCAATACACGCACAGAATTAAAGAATCGATAGTATTGAAGTCTTTGCAATACCGAATCGGTTTAAGTGTCATATGGCTTGGTTATGGAAACCTCTAGTAGTGTAGTTGAGTATTGATGGTTAATTACATGGTTATGCCATTTTACCGATACTAGATTTTTTTTTCTTACTTTACTTTGATTGGCAATCATTCAAGAACTAATATCTTGTAAACTTGTGGGTTGATTGGCAGCCATATAGAAGGTTGCCTCTAAATTTTGTACCTTTAGAGTTTAGGAGGCAGATGCTCCTTTGCTCCTCAAGAACGTGCCTAATATGCTTCGAAAAGGTTGTCCACCGCCGTCCTGACATAGGCCTTAATCAACTGGGTGTGGAAGATGGTGCTATAAATATAAATATGCTACAAGGTAAGTTGAATGCTAAAATTTTGTACTCTTTCATAGATTTATTTATTTTGTTATTTTTATGTGTGATTGAGGCTGCTATTATAACTCACTGTTCCTTTTTCTTGTTGAATTTGTAGAAGCTTATGAAGAACGTGAAGGTGATGCTCAAGATGATCATCAAAATAGAGATGTTGGAGGTAATTACTTGTGTAAATTTTAAAAAAAAGTTATTGCATTTTTCAATGTTTATTATTGTTTTTTGAATTTGCGGGGAAGATAACAGTAATATGTCAAACACAAATATGATGTTATCTTATTCTGATTCATCAAATTTGGTTTGGGGGTATGCAAGTAATTAACTTTTTATTTTCTGTAAATAGTAGTGCTTGGTAACTCCACATTTAGTTGGGGTCATGATCCTAGCACTAACTCAACATGTTAACCACATGTTTTGTTTCTTCAGCCTTAAATCCATCTACTAGCCATCAGACTCCTAACTATTTTAGCCAACTTCTAAACCAACATATTGGGATGGGTGGGTTTGAAATTCTTGATTTTAGTGTTTTCAGTTTGGCATTAGCTTTGGACTTATATTTGACTTTAATTTCAGCTCAAGTCGAGCCCAACCTTGTCCAAAACCCTGAGCATGTCCCTGACCAACAACAACCTTCTCAACCACATAAGGATGTCCCTGACCAACAACAACCTTCTCAACCACATAAGGACCAAGAGCACAGGACTAATGAGGAGGATTGGGCTGGAGTCAATGACGAGGAACTGCCCAACCAAGTCGATCTCAGCCAAGATGATGGTGATGATTTCCTATGGGGCAGATATACTGGAGGGAGGCTGTGAAAGAAGTTAAGAGGCCTAAGAAGACTATCATATACATCTAGTGGCAAAAAAATGAGGAGAGAGATAGTTAGAGAGAGAGGCTCTGATGCCATTGGTTCAAGAGGGAATGCACGCAACAACGATTTCAGAAACAATCTGGTTTCAGTCCATATTGATAATCTCAATCCAGTAATGGATCAAGTAGGATTATGGAGCATTTTCAAACCGTTTGGTAGGGTTCGTGATGTGTATCTTTCATCGAAAAATAGCTCAAGGAACAGCCTGTATGCTTTCATCAGATTTGAAACCATGGAAGAAGCAACAAAGGTAGCCAGAATGACAAATGGTATGCATGTGTATGGATGGCCAATTGTGGCAAAGGTTGCAGCTTATGGATGGAACAGACGAAGATCTGTGGAAGGTTTCAAACAACAATCCGAAGTAAAGGGTAAGGAGGTTGGAAGGAGAGATGGATTCAATAAATCCTTCGCGGAGGCTGTTAAAGGAAGCAAAGAAACGAAGGGTGATCAGGAAGGCTCCGGGAAAGTGCAGAAAGGGGTGTCCCAAGGAAACAAGAAGGAATTGACTATGTTTTGGAACAGTCATAATAAAGAAGATCAATGGTTAAGAAGAAGTGCAGTGGGAACATTGAAATCCTTCTCAAATTTGGAGAATGTCAACAACAGGTTGATAAACAAAGGTTTCCACTTTACTTCGCATTTTGTGGGTTTAAAGAGTGTTCTATGGGTTTTTGACTCAGAAATAGACAAGGAAGGTTTTATTAACAACAGATTTTTCTGGGAAGATCACTTCAGCTCTATGCGAAATTGGTCTGATGTGCCAAATTCGAATCAGCGCTTAGCATGGATCAATTGTTTGGGGATCCCTTTGAGTTTTTGGAGCACAGATTTCTTTACGAAGTTAGGATGGGTGATCGGTGAACCGATGTTGGTGGACAAAGACACAGCTCAGAAGAGGAGATTGGACAGAGGTAGAATCCTGATCTTAGTAAGGCAGGAAGAGAGAGTGTCAACTAAGGTGAAAGTTGACGTGGGGAATGGAGCCTTCACCATTACCGTGAAAGAAGACATTTCTGAGATAGATAGTCTCTGGATTGAAAGGTTTCTGGGAATTCACAAGTCTGATAGTGTAACTGAGCAGAAATCCAGCCATGGAAGCGAGCGGAGTGAAGAAGAAGGTAGGGTGGTAGTAGGTGAAAAGGGAGGTCAGACTTGGCAGACTAGGGAAGAAAATTTCGAGGCAGAAGTGCATGCAGGTGGTAGATTCAAAAAGCGTCAGGCTAGTGGTTGGAAAGCTGAAGGAAGAAAGAAGATGGAAGTCCAAAGCAGTACTGAAATGTCAGAAGGTGTGTTCGGCAACCCAAAAATACTCAGGAAGATCCATTCTGATAAGGGAAAAAGGAAATGGGTCCCCAAACCGAGAAGATACGGCCAGATGAAGGAGGGGACTGGTAAGTTGGTAATTGGAGAAAATCAGGGCAATATGGGAAAAGGAAATGGGTCTGACAGCACGTCAACCTCTGAAGAAGAGGGACAGATATCAGATTTTAACTTTTGGAAGGGAGGAAAAGGTGAATGCTCGAGGCCAGTTATTGAAAGGAACCCTTCGGCTGAAGGAAGGGAAGGTGGGCCTCTGAAGGTTAATTTCCCTTGGAGCCCATCTCTGGAAGGCCCAGTTAAAGATTTTCTGGACAAAGTAGAAAGGGGGGTTGAGTTAGCAGCTAGAGAAAATTCCATTGGGCTTCAGAAAGCCTTAATTTCTAGAAGCCAATCTCTAGAAGGGACCCTGAAAGACTATCTGGATAATTTAGAGAGGGCTTTTATTAGGTCCAGGTTTTCAGAGGGCCAGGATGTTCAGGAGAAGGGTCTTCAGGCCATGAAAAAGTCAAACCTACAAAAGGAGGGAAGCTCTTGTGAGGAAGCAAATTCAGAGGAATCAGTGTCTATGGTCCAAGAAACTAGAGAACCAAGGACTCGGATAGAAACAGAGGATGAGCAAGTAAGGGAAGAAGATAGTTTCAAGTCAATTTCTGCTACAAGGGATGAAACAACAGCAGACTTGAATAAATTGCGGGCTTTGGGGAATAATAGGAAGAATGTTCGTAATGGTTCTAAACCGCAAAGGAATATCTCGAATGAAAACAGAGGGCAGGAGATTCTGAGTGAGGAAGGTTCTGACGTGGAGATAGAAGTGCTGAAAGTGATGGAAATTGGTATGCAACTTGGAATAGATTTCAGGGGAAAGGAGAAAGAGGTAGCAGCCTATATTAGATCAAGGGAGAAGGAGGACATCGACCGTGTAGGTCGAGATGGCGGCCAGTAGCTGCTCTGTTTTGTTTTTGGGTGGGGTGTCTTTCTTTTAATGTTAGCTTTAACATGGAACATTAGAGGTTTGGGAAGGAAGGACAAGAGGAGAGTGGTGAGAAACATGGTCTTAAAACATAAACCAGTGGTTCTATTTCTTCAGGAAACGAAATTGGCTTCTTTCGACAGAGGTACTGTGAGTTCTTTAGGTGGTGGATGGCTTTCGAAAGGTATGGGAATGGAGGCTCAAGGTTCGGCTGGTGGGGTGATCACGCTTTGGAATGAGGATCTGCTGACAGTTCATGCTAGTGTCAATAATCAGAGATGTGTGATTGTAGCTGGGGAACTTATCAAATTAAAAAAATTCATTGTTTTTTGTAATGTGTATGCCGCCAATGTGGAGAAGGATCGTAAGGAGCTATGGGAGTTTATTCTTCAAGCCCAAAGCTCGTTCCCAATTCCATGGTGTATTGGTGGGGATTTCAACACCGTCTTAAATCCGGAGGAAAGGAGAGGCAGCGGCTGCAACTCTATTTCAATTAGGAATTTTAATTCCTTCATTCAGCAGGCGGGAGTGGTTGATCTCCCTCTGAGTGGTTCGCGCTTCACATGGTCCAATAATAGGATGGAGGCTGCTTGGGCGCGCCTTGACAGGTTTTTGATCTCTCCTGAAATTCTTTTTTGGTTTCCTAATTTAGTTCAGATTGCTATTCCTAGAACTGTATCGGATCACTATGCGATTTCGCTTGGGGAATCGAAGGAAGATTGGGGGCCGGTTCCGTTTAAATTTTACAATAGTTGGTTGGAAGACAAGAATCTAATGAACCAAGCTAAAGAGGGATGGAGGGGGTGTTCGGTTAGAGGTTCTACTGGGGTAGTGCTGGCTGCGAAACTTAGAGCTACTAAGGGTTTTATAAAAAATTATCTACCATCTAAGAATATAGAGTCTTTCTCTATTAAAGTTTTTGAAGACCGGCTTCAAGAAGTGGATAAGAAGGCTGTTTCGGAAGGGTGGACGGAGGTTTTGAGACAGGAAAGGGTAGTTATTCTGTGTGATATGTGGAAAGGTATAAAGATGGAGGAACAAATGTGGAATCAGAAATCTAGAGTCCAATGGCTCAAAGAGGGGGATAAAAACACTAGGTTTTTCCACAATGCTGCTAATGGGAGAAGGAGATCTAATTTTATTGGTGAAATTGTTATTGAAGGGAGGAAAGTTTCTAAGCCAACCGAAGTGAAGGAAGGGATAGCTGATTTTTTTAAAAATCATTTTAGGAGAGCCACAGAGTTCCGGCCAGATATTAGTAGCTTGGAGGTTAAGGAGTTATCGGAGCAAGACAAGAATAGGCTTGAATGTCCTTTTAGCAAGGAGGAAATTTGGGAAGCTATTAGAGGTTGTGATGGGAACAAAGCCCCTGGTCCTGATGGAATGAACCTGAATTTTATCAAAGCTAATTGGGATGTAATTCAGGAGGATTTTTGGACGTTTATCAATGAATTCTATCATGAGGGGTCTATTATCAAGGACTTAAATAACACATTCATTGCTCTAATTCCGAAATGTGTTAATCCGAATACTATGAAGGATTTCAGACCAATAAGCTTGGTGGGCTCTCTGTATAAGGTGGTTTCTAAAGTCTTGGCTAATAGATTGAAATTAGTCATGGATTCTGTTATTGGCGAAAATCAGATGGCTTTCGTGAAAAACCGCCAAATTACTGATAGCTTTGTCATTGCGGAAGAGGTGATTCACAAGTGGAGGAATGATTCGGAAGGGGGTCTTCTAATCAAGTTAGACTTTGAAAAGGCCTACGATAGTGTTGATCATGGGTTCTTGGACTCTATGATGCAAAGAATGGGGTTTGGTGAGAGATGGAGGATGTGGATGAGAAACTGTATTTCTTCTCCTAAGCTTTCAGTCCTTGTGAACGGTAGTCCTACGGTCCAGTTTGGGATTCAAAGAGGCTTAAGGCAGGGGGATCCCCTATCCCCTTTCCTTTTTAACATTGTCAGCGAAGGCCTTAGTAGTTTACTTAGGAAAGCGATGATTTTGGGTATGGTGAGGGGAGTGGTTTTCGGGAGGGATGAGGTGCACCTGACTCACTTGCAATTTGCGGATGACACGATTCTTTTCCTCAAACCGTGCATGGACACGATTAGAAATACGAGAAGGATTCTAAGAGTTTTTGAGACGGCTTCGGGTCTTCAAATCAACTTCCACAAGTCTTGTGTGGTGAAGGTGGGAAAGAAGAGTTCTAGGGGCTTAAATTCGGAAGTGTGGGCTGCGGCTTTTAGGTGTAAAAGTGCCAGCCTCCCTATCAAGTATCTTGGTTTTCCGTTGGGGGCTAAACCTCGTCTTAAATCCTTTTGGGAAAACCTTGTGGGACGGGTGGAAAGTCGTTTAGCCCCTTGGAAGAAAAGATTTCTCAGCAAAGGGGGTCGGTTAGTCCTTATTAAGGCTGTCCTTACAAGCATTCCGAATTATTTTTTGTCGGTTTTTAAGTTGCCTGTGGGGGTTGCAAATAGGTTGGAAAAAATTCAACGTTCGTTCTTTTGGGGGGAAGAAGGATTGAAAAGGAAAATCCATGCAATCGATTGGATTTCGATGTGTAAAAGTAAGAAAAAAGGAGGTTTGGGAATAGGGAGAATGAAGGATAAAAATAGGAGCTTACTTGCAAAATGGGTCTGGAGATTTGGCAACGAAGATAACAGTCTGTGGAGGAGAGTGATTTGCGCGAAGTATGAGGTACGGAAGGAAGCTTTAAGGTGGAAGTGGGGCTGCTCTGGTTCAGCTGGTCCGTCTAATTTCATTCAAGCTATAAACAGTCTCTTCAAGGCTGGCTCTTCTACTGAGAGGCTCATTAAAGAGGGTTCCAAATTTGTTCTCGGCAGTGGCAAAAGAATGGAGTTCTGGTCGGAATTAGGAAGTGAGGAATTGGTTTTGAAGAATGCCTTCCCTAGAATCTACGCTTTGGCTGTGAAGAGGTCTGGTCCGGTTGAGGATTTTGGCTCTTGGGAGGGTCGGTGTTGGGTTTGGAAGGTGATGTTGAGGAGACAAGTGTTTGATTGGGAAAGAGATCAGTGGAATGCCTTTGTGAGCAGGTTAGATCAATTCAAACCTCGCTGTCAGTTTTCTGATGCCCTTGCTTGGTCTTTTAATCCGAAAGGTATTTTCTCGGTTGGTTCTTTCCGAAGAAGTCTGGAGGATTTAAGGGATGGTGATGCTGCCGTTGATTCTTCCCTTGTTTGGCAAGGTATTTGCCCCATAAAGGTTGAGATTTTTTCTTGGCAATTACTTAGGGGTAGAATTATGGTTAGCAAGGTGATGAGTAAGTTCGGTTTCTGTCCTAATTCTTCTCAAATGTGTCCTATGTGCAAGAGGGAGGAGGAGACTGTCGACCATTTGTTTTTGCATTGCTCTTGGGCTGCTGTTATCTTGAGGAAGACCATGTCTTGGTGGGGGGTAGTGTGGTGCGTCAATAAGTCTCTCTTGGAGTGGGCTTTAGGTTGGTTTGGTTTGTGTCCGAGACCAAGACAGGGAAGAGCGTGGAACACCATATTCTATGCTACGGTGTGGTCAATTTGGGAGGCTAGGAATCAGTTGATCTTCAAGAATACAGACCAAGGGATCCCTAGAGTTGTGGACATGATCAAGGTAAGAGTTACTTGGTGGTTTAAACATCATGCAGAAGGTAGCTCGGAATCTATTTCTGTTCTTCTTCAGGACGTGGCTGAAAGATGTTGTGTTTCAAAGCCTGCCAAACCAGTCGACAAAACTGATTGGACCCCTCCTTTAGTCGGTGCCTTTAAGTTCAACGTCGATGGGTCGGCCAGGGGCAATCCGGGGAGGGCTGGTATTGGTGGTGTCTTGTGTGATTACAGTGGCAAGATCCTAGGTTCGTTCTCTAGGAACATTGGCGTAACCGATGCTAACTCTACTGAGATTTCAGCAATTCATCAGGCTTGTCAGCTTTGTGCGTCTTCGCAGACCTTGTACGGAAAACAGATTACTATTATTAGTGACTCTAAGACGGCGGTTTCTTGGGTTAATGGCTCTGGGTTTGGGAGTCTAAAGCATGTGGATTTTATTTACGATATCCGATCTATTCTAAGTACCTTGGGCAGAACGACGATTGTTTTCAATCCAAGATCTTCCAACTGTTTTGCGGATGCGTTGGCGAAGAAAGGTTCTAATTCGGATGGGGATTTTGTTTTATGGGATGTTGTTTAATTTTGGGTGTTGGCCCTTTGTGTTTTGTTCTTTGCTTTTCCTGTTGTTTGTTTCCGGTTTTGCCTCTTGTTTCTGAGGCTTGGGCTGTTTTGTTGGGCGTTGCTTTTTGCTTGTTCGGGCGGGGGCTCTTCCTTGCTGTGGTGTGGGGCTGTTGTTTGTTGTGTGGGTGTTTTTTCCCTGCCTTGTGGTAGGGTTGTTCTTTGCCTTTTGGCTTTAATAAATTGGCTGTTCAAAAAAAAAAAAATATACATCTAGTGGCGGCAAATCAGATATATTTGTGTATTTTTTTTTTCTATAATTAGAAGGTTAATTAACCTATACATCTAGTGGCAATATCAGGTATATTTGTGTATCTGGTCTAGTGGTGTCTAATAGTTCTCCAGAGAAAAAATGGCATGGAACATGCATATAAAGATGATGGTGAGACTGAGTAGCAGCAGCTTAAGATGATGTATTTGCTAGATTTGCAATTCTTAAAAAATGTTATCATAGGTCATGAGATAAGAGGAGATAAAGGAAGACCATGTGCCTTAGACGTGAGTATTAAAAATGTCGATGTCACTGTTTCCAGTATGGACTTTAAAAGTTCATGGCCAACCCATGCATTTACGAGAGATGACAAAGAACTTCCTGTAAAATTCTAAACCTTTTTCGTTACTTTAAAATAGTTGGGATAATTACCAGCAAGTACGTGACTTGATTAAACAACTCAGCATAAATTGTGATTTGAAAACATATTATTACGCTTACTATGACGAGAGATTTTCTATGCAGCTAGGAATGATGAGTTTAAGTAATTAAAGAAGGGGCTATATAAAGCAGTATACAACAAGATGATGGAGAAGACGCAGGAAGAGGGAATAAAGAAAATGGAATTCGAGAAAGTGTGTAATAATGCATTTGCGGCCAATGAGATATATATGGATTTTTTTTGTCGGTGATAGAGAAAAACATTTGTCAAATTGTTTTGGATGAAGGAAATGACGAAAACATAGGTCATAGGATATAATGTCTCTCAGGAATCCTGATTTGCTTTTGATTTTCATTGTTTCATTAATTTTTTTTATGACCCCACTATTATTTATCTGATTATTTTCTTGAAGATGCATATTTTCATTGTTCAAGACCTAACTCCTGAGCTAGGAAGCACGGATACTTCATTTGGTGGAGGTAACTCGTATCGAACTCGTATCCAGTTCCGATACTTCCCGGATACTTCAGGATACGTATCCGATACACCAAATGGCGTATCAGTTGACTTTTTCACAAGTTTGACTGGAAGATACTTAGAGGATACTTGAGGGATACTTGGAGGATACTTAGGGGATACTTTGAGGATACGTTTGAGGCAATATTATAATTATTTTAGTATAAAACGGGGTTAAATTATAATTTCAAAATTTTGGGGGTCAAAATGAAACTGTAAAGAAATTTTGGCTTTAATTTCATTGACATGGAGAATAACAGGATACTTGAGATTACAAACCTTTCACTTGATGAACCAGAGTTAGATGTCGAATTATTTAGATCCTTTAACAATGTAAATAATGATAATGAAGTTAGTTAGGAATTTAGTATCTATTTGATGAGTTTATTTTATGTATTATTTGGATTTTGTAATATACTATAACTTATGTGATGTATGTTTTATTTGGATTTTCAATTTTGTAATATGTTACGACTTAATTTGGATATTGATATGTTAAATTGTTATGGCTTAGGTTGTTATGTGACATGTTTTATTTGGATGATTGGATATGAATATGTTTTGATTTTTGAATGAATTATTAAATATCTTTTTATATATTCTTATTTTAAAAAAATATAAATATATATTATTTTAATTGATGTATCCTGCAGTATCCGTATCCTAGTTTTTGGAGATTTACCGTATCCCCGTATCATGCCATATCCGTATCCTGTATCCGTATCCGTATCCGTGCTTCCTTGCTCCTGAGTCTTGATTGATTTCTCAAAGAATAGCTGCTGCACGAGTAATATTGAAGAGGTTCCTTGATGAAATGAATGAGACGTAAAAACCCGCACCATAAATAAGAGGCAGTTGACCCGGGACGAGGCTTGATTCTAATCATGATTGTGAAATGTGAACATGAAATCTTTTATTGGAAAAGAGTTAACTTATAAATATGATTCGAAGTCTGCAATTGAAAAATCAGAGAACAGCCGGAAGGAAATGTGACCAAACGGAATCTACAAGAGCTTGAGAAGTGGCTTCCTTTTGGAAAGCTCTCTCAGGATCTACAAAATCGTATTAAGGAATATTACCGGCAAAACATATGGCAACAAACTGGAGGTGTTAATATACAAAACTTGCCAATTATAATCTCCCATGGGATCTCAAAAACAACATAAAACGTGAATTTTGCTTAGAAGCTCATAAATGTAATTTCTTTCTCTTCTCCATATATCCCCAGAATTTTTTTCCAGGTTTACCTGTTCCTATTCGTTATTGTCTTACAAATTTAATAAAAAATAAATGTCACTAGAACTGTCATCGACTGAGGACAGTTTGGATTACTTGCACACCAACCGATTCAAATTTCAGAGGATTATTAATCGATAAGTTAATTATACGGGAGAATTCAAGACAAAATGAGAGAGGAATAATTGGTATATTATTGAATAATGCATTAATTTGCAATTAAATAATTGTTCATGATCGATAAAAATTTATCAATAAGTTAAACAAAATTTAGAATGAAACAAGTACTGAGTAGTGAGTACTAATTAACCAAACGATACAATTCAATCATAAATAAATATAAATAACTAAACATGCATATATAGGATATTTTTTCTTACAATGATCAAAAACCCTAAACCCTATAGAATACTTTCATTTCAATGCTCATGTTTTCAATGATGGCCAAAGTCCGATACCTCAAAAACCAGAAAACTACTCTAAACTCTAGATCTACAATCCATACAAATATTTGTCCAATTATTAAATTCAAAATTTGGAGGAAGGAGGTATTATTTGAACCGAAGACCTCATGGTGTAGGAGATATGAGGGGTGTACCATTGAGGTCAACCTCATCTCGTTTAATTGCAATTCCTACAATCAAAATTATAATGAAACAAATGACGAATAATATAAAAAGGATGAATCCATGCCATCGATGCAGAAACTTGAAAAAAAAAACAATTTTCTGCATCTTTGGAGAGTTCTGGATATAAATATCTAACATTGTAATGGGAACAAGTAATAAAGCACAAATTGCCACGATAAACCAAACAAAAGGGAAATTCTGATCTAATATTATCATCATCGTCTTCTATTGAATTCACTTTCCCTGCAAAAAAGTTCATTCGATTCATCATTGCAAATAAATAATATATAAAAGAGGGTAAAAATATGTGCATTTACATATTTGAATTCCTTTAAAGAGAGTTGATTATGTGCATGATATCGCACATTTTTTTGTGTGAGAATCGATTACACAACGTTGTGTAATATTTACCATAACATTATGGAAACAAACCACAATGCTGTGTAATCGAATACCAAACTAAAAACTGCACCTGATAATTTTTATTCTTTTAGAAGACACAATAATATACACTAGGTTGCCAAATGAAAAAAAAAAAAAAAAAAAAAAAAAAAAAAAAAAAAAAAAAAACGAAGGAAGAAAAACATATTGCAAAATATGCATGACTTGAAAGAATTAAAAGAAAAGGTAATCATACAAAACAATTACTTACAAAGAAGAAACGATAAAGATTGTAGTATATTAGTATCAAATGAATATGTGAAAATTTATAGAAAATCTGAAATTGCAATATTGTTTAAAAGTTTTAAATTGATATTGTCTTAAGATTTGTTTTAGAATTAAGATTGCCTTTGAGGCATGTTTACCAATCGAGAATTTTAACGAGGGAAATATAACTTAATTAATGATATTTTTTTATTATTAAAGCGTGTACTAAAACTTTTGGAAATTAAGACCACACACAATCATGATATTAAGATATGTAGACCTCTCAGACAAATGGGGAAGTTGAGTTCCTGCCAAAAGAGAATTTAATTTTTGGTGGAATTAGGTTTCTTTTCCGTAATAATTTTTCAATGAAACTTGATTTCTTATTATTTTCATTCCCAATTAATAAATGCATACACAATTAATACATACCAAATTTAGTGTGTATTTAATTTTGATTTATTCGATCAATTATGCTTATAAAAACGGATAGTTTTAACCTGTGCCCTTATGACACATGTTAACAACATAAAAGTTTCTTTTATGTAAAACTTAATCACTGTATTTATTGTAATAATACAATAAATATGGTAGTTGGCTTTCCTTACGTTGTAACTTTTCTGCTCTTAACTTTTCTGCCATTCTTATTAGCAAATCGTCTTCATTTTTTATGAGCCCCAACTGGGCTGCCTAACCAAGTGGGCCGAACCCATGGTCAAGTTTTCTTAAAAACAATTACAAAAAAAACTCAGATACAAATGTTAAGCCTGTAACACTGTTGAAGTAAAACCATGCTGCTTTGTTGAAGTAATACCCCTCCTCACCGTTTCGATTTCACAATTAGGATTGCCTTGAGTAAAATTCAAATTCGAATGTAGAATAAATACAGACACAGACTCATATACATATTTAGACGTTTGAGCAAGATATAGATCCGGTCATCTAGATTAGAGTGGTCTATATGTACCGACATGTTTGTTGAAAAACAGAGTCGGTACTTATCAATCAAACTATGAGTTGATCAAATGATTTATCGATAAAAGAGAAATAACGATGATAGAATTTCTTTGCATGATAAACCAAACAAAATGACAATCCTACTATATTATAAGAGTAATTGGTCATTATACATGCTAGGATCAAAATCCACACTCAATCACAAGCATGATCTACTACATATAATAATATCACCCTACTGACTAATATCTTGATGGAGTAAAACACAACCTTCATCGGAAGAATAGATTATTCTTCGTAAGAAATTACTAGGGACAGCAGAGCTGTACTGTTTCTGTGTTGGAGAATCATAGAGTAAGCTCACCTCTCTCGTTAGAAATGCAGGCAAAGCAAAGGCTGCTGAGAGAATCTGTGGATAGAATGAGATGATACAAAACATTATTTTGCTATCAATGGTTTATTAATTATTTCTTAGAAGCATGATGAGGCATAGCAGTTTCATGTTTAATAAATATTAACATGTAATTATATATAGTCCAAAATTAATCAAAAATAAGACAAGATGCAAGAAAATTGGAATGCATTTCATTATCGTTTAGATTCAGAAACAAAATTCCACACATCATGATCGTGACATGAAACTAATTGAAAGTCACTACAACGTACCATTGAGAAGTTGTGACTTACATTCCTACACAAATAAACTTGGGGGAAGTTTCATTCAAGGTCTATAAGTACTGAACCTGCCCAACTCAGACACCTAAAGAGGCAAAACCTTTCCTTGAATATATAGTATATCCTTATGTCAGCAATAACAGCACGAAAACAGGATGTTATTCGTCTATTAATACAATAAATACAATGTTGAAAAAGCAAGAGAAGATCAATTTTGAAACAAGAACTTGAATAAGGTATATTGTACATCTCCAACAATCATTGTTATCCTTCCCATATGTTTGATCATATACTCTAAAGTATTGTCATTTCTAATTTATATAAATGCGGATATATTAGACATGTCAAGCCAAAGATCTCATATGGGAGGCAATCACCTAATGACCAGATGAGGTTACAATTTTCATCTAAACCTATGAATAGATTAAGTTGGTTTCTAGCAAAAACCGACATAATGAATGACAACACTGCATTTAAGATGTTAAAGTCAATATAACCAGTAGGTGCCGTAATTCACATAAACATTGACAAAACACCTACAAACAATTTAAGCTTATCTAAGGAAAAACTAATGAAAGCTAGACTTGAATTGAGGAGCTTTTACCGCTGAATTATAGAACCTAAATTTTCTTTTATGCTTGACAGCTCCTTCTAGCTTCTCAATAGATTTATGGGATTAATGAAATCAACAAGAGGCCCCTCTCTCGAGCATACCAGGAATCCAATCACACCACTGCATGCCAAGTAAGAAAAGAGTCGTCAAGAAAGAAATATTTCACAGCATGTTATTCCATATAGCAATTCTAAAATCAATCAGTTCAACAAGTTTAAGATTCTATGATAAGTACCGACTTTGCTGCACCAAAAAATATCAGCAGAGTGGGGTAAATCATTGCCACATGTTTTCTGCTATGTTACAGAGGACACCACCATGCCTCAATGCTCTAGCAATCGTCTCAAAGAAAGTAAATTGGTAATTAATAATAAGACTTTGACTTGAAACTTGTAAAAATTTTCAAAAAGAAAATCAAATAAAGCACTCAAGTAAGCTCCGACATAACAAAGCAAGCAAACTGATGTAATTTCACAACAACTTCCAAGAATCAACATTTTTAGACATTCAATGTCTATAACTTGCAATCTGAAACAAGAATTTGCTACATGATCCATTTCCTAACATGTAATTTGCTGCAACAAATCCATTGCAATGCTGAACTTAGTAAATTTTAAAATGAAACCCTTGAACAAACATCACAATTAAGTAAAAAAATAAAAAGAAAAAAAAAATTGAAGAAAGAAAAGTAAAGAGAAGAAAGCGTACAGTTAGATGCCGATGAGTTCACGTGAATCCGAACATACCCAAATCGCCAATTGCTTCGAACGCTGAGAATTTATAGAGAATTTTTGCTTTAATTCATTCGATTTTGACCTAAAAATACTCACTTTTTTTTTTCTCACTTTTTTGAGAGGTTGGAATTGAGAAGTAGACGAGGCAAAGGTGACGTGTGTGAGCACGTCAGACAAGTTGGCCGACGTGTCTTTCCACGTCATCGAACGGTGACAACGTTTTAAGTATTTTCAGTTAGATCAGATGACGTGGCTAATAGGATGGGCTGAGTTGACCGAAATCGGATGGGTTTACTACGTGAGCCCACGCAAATGGGCGGATTCACTAAACGAACCCACAAATGTGTTTTGGGCCCAAAATCACAAACATCCATTTTGTTTGTAAAATACTTGAGCAATTTTATCTTTAAATACAATCTTCATGAATTGTTAGTTGATCAACTTCATTTTTTTTTTATTTTTTTTTTCCATTTATATCATTTCTAGCTACTTGTTTTTCAACCTTATATATATTATATTCCAATTCCACAACAAAAAATTTCAACATTTAGCTTTAAGAACTACTTTAAATTTATTTACTCAGTTGAAATGGATCGTCAATCATTATTAATTTCAACAGCTTATGACTTTGAAGGGAACCTTAATTTTTTTTTTTTTTTTTTTTTTTTTTTTTTTTTTTTTTTTTTTTTGGAAACAGCATTTTATTAACAAAGGGAACCTTAATTGATGAAATATTAATTACCTGATTTGTAATTTCTTCTTTACATATATAGATATACGTGGTTTTCATTTTTTTTTTTTTTTAATTTGTTGTTTATATTTCTCGTTTGAAGTGATACCGATAGAGTAAAAAATTATTATTTATTGTTTCTTTTGTAGGGATTTATTGACGGGTTTTTTCTTCGACTAGAAAATGTAAATGACTCTGAGTTCATGGAGGAGACATTCAACATATTTATTAACAAATCAACTGAATATATAACTACACTTGAGCAAGAAATGTAAGTCAAACAAAATAAAATTGCCATATTAATTTTATTTTAACATTATAACTATTAATTAATTAACATATTTTTCCAATTTTTATATATATAGGGAGAAGAACCCCATTGATAACAAAAAATTGGATACTAATCTTCATCAACTAAATGGGAGAAGCGCAAGGTAAACCATAATAATAAAATAAATTAAATATGTTTTTATTACCATTTTTTTTTATATAATTATGATTTCTATTTGCAACACTACTGGTGCTAACAAAGTGAAGAATGAAGCCAATAAATCAATTGAACATCTTAATAGGTTTAGATTAATTGTGTAAAATAACCACTTAGCTTTTCATTGATAAGTAAGGATATTTATACATTGTACATTAGAGGTTTGCATGAAATAAAATTGATACAGCTAACTAAATATACTCCTAAATATACACGGCAACAGCTGTAATTTAAACTAATTATTATCTTGTGAATCTCTACTGTTAATCCCCCGCAAGATAGAGCTTCCGGCTAGGATGCCTATCTTAGACCGATGATCTTGAAAGTGCTTGCGGGAAAGAGCTTTGGTGAGGGAATCAGCTAGCTGGTCCTTCGTATTGACATGAGCAACACGCAGCTGATGGCGCGCTACTTGATCTCGAACAAAGAAAAAATCAATAGCAACATGTTTCATGCGGCTGTGGAAGATGGGATTTGCACAGACATATGTGGCACCAACATTGTCGCAGTAGATAACAGGAGTGACAGGCACCTGTATCTGAAGTTCTTGGAGGAGGTGGCCAATCCAATTGAGCTCCGCGGCTACCGAGGCTATGGCACGATATTCGGCTTTAGTGGATGAGCGGGCAACTGTATGTTGCTTCTTGGAGCTCCAGCTGATGGGTGTGGAGCCTAGGAACATAATGTATGCTGTAGTGGAACGCCGATCATCAGGATCACCCGCCCAGTCAGTATTAGCAAAGGCATGAAGGCGAAGTGGGGAGCTTGGAGAAATGAGTAGGCCATGGTCAATGGAGCCCTTGAGATACCTGAGCACACGCTAGACGACATTCCAATGGGTTGTGGTCGGCCGATGCATAAACTGAGAGAGCATGTTCACTGCAAAGGAAACATCTGGACGAGTTAGGGAAAGGTATTGCAGGGACCTGAGTACCTGCCTATACTGAGTGGGATCCGTTGACGCACTGCCATCAATTAATTTCAAGGATTCAGTGAGTGAAAGTGGTGTCGAAACCGGCTTTGCTTTAGACATGTTGGTCTTGACTAGGAGATCTCGAATGTATTGCTGTTGAGAGAGAAATAACCCATGTGGGGAACGGTGAGCTTCAACACCAAGGAAGAAAGAGAGGAGTCCAAGATCCTTTAGGGAGAACCGACGCGCCAGAGTAGAAATAAAATCACAGACCTGTGTGTCAGAGGAGCCAGTGACAATAATGTCTTCAACATAGACTAGGAGATACAGTGTGTGACCAGGGCGGTGGAGAATGAAGAGAGAAGCATCACTGATGGAGTTAGTGAACCCGGCAGCCAGTAAAAAAGTACGAAGTTCCGTGTACCATGCCCGTGATGCCTGACGGAGACCATAGATCGCCTTTCGTAGTTTGCATACATACCGCGGTTTGGTGGAGTGACATAAGTCAGGTGGCTGCATCATATATATGTCATCAAACAGTGAACCCTGTAAAAAAGATTATTGACATCGAGTTGGCGCAAAGGCCAACCGTTAGTTATAGCAATCGTTAGAATAAGGTGAATCGTGACAGGTTTCATCACAGGGCTAAATGTTTCATTAAAGTCGACGCCGGGGCTCTGATGGAAGCCTTTCGCCACGAGGCGGGCTTTGTATCGGGCCACCATACCATCAGGGTGGCGTTTGATCTGGAAAATCCATTTGCACCCTACCACATTTTGAGACAGATGAGGTGGAACCAAATCCCACGTGGCATTTTTCACAAGAGCATCATATTCCGCACTCATGGCCTGTCGCCATTCCGAGTGCTTTCGGGCTTGTGTCAAGGATGTTGGATCGGTTTGTGGTGGGGTGTGAGCAGCGGCATGGAGATCAAATACAGGTTTCGGTTTGAAAATGTGGCTCTTTGATCTAGTTTGGATCACTCTAGTGGGTGATGGTGGTGACTGGTCGGGCAGAGGCGCATCCGAATCAGGAGGGAATATTGGAGTTGGGAGAGGTGCCGTGTGTGGAGATCAAATACAGGTTTCGGTTTGAAAATGTGGCTCTTTGATCTAGTTTGGATCACTCTAGTGGGTGATGGTGGTGACTGGTCGGGCAGAGGCGCATCCGAATCAGGAGGGAATATTGGAGTTGGGAGAGGTGCCGTGTGTGGCGCACTTAATGAGGCAGAATTGGGCATGAGGTTTAGTGGTGGTGGGGAACGTGAAATCTAAGTGGGGATGTTGTGTGTGGGCTGTGTTGGTGGTGCCAAATGTGGAGATGAAATTTGAGCATGTGAGGACACGGGTATGTAAATTGCATCGTGGTGAGGTGTATCATGCATAGGAGAGGAGGCGATATCAGAATGTTGGTGGACCAGCTGTTCGGATCTGACTGCAGGAGGTAGTGACTGAAACCAATTGAGGACAGTGGGGGGGTGGGGGACGAGAGATGAGACTCGGCTGACATTTTTGGTGAATGAAAATTCCGTTTCGACAAATACCACATGACGAGAGATATAGATTCTATTGGTGAGACGATCTAGACACAGAAATGCATTGTGTTCGGTGGAGTAACCAACAAAGACACATGGTTTCGAGCGAGGTTGAAGTTTGTGAGATGTATATGGTCGTAACCAAGGGTAGCAAAGGCAACCGAATACACGAAATTTCAGATAATTTGGGTCCTTGTCAAAGAGGAGACGATATGGGGATTGGTTGTTGAGAACTGGAGTGGGCATGCGATTTATCAGGTAAACCGCTGTCTGAAGGCTAGAGACCAGTATTTGATAGGCATAGACGCATGGTGAAGCAGGGTTAGAGCCGTTTCCACCACATGTCTATGTTTACGCTCAACTGTGCCTACATGTTCAGGTGTGTGAGGCAGAGATTTAAGGTGTTGAATTCCTAAATTTTTAAGGTCAATGCCAAGAGAATGAGCTTCTCCACTACCATCAGAATACACAGTTTTTATTTTGGAGTTAAAGAAATTCTCAACTAATGTTCTAAATCGTTTAAAGACGTGTGGAACATTAGATTTGTGCTTGAGTGGATATAGCCAAGTGTACTTAGAGAAGTAGTCCACAAAAATAACATAATAACGAAAGTTATCAAACGATGATATATGAGCTGGACCCCAAACGTCAGTAAATAAAATTTCTAATGGTTTATTGCTGGTCAAGGTTGATTTACCAAACGGTAACTTATGACTCTTATTACATTGACAGGCAGAACAAGAGGGAAACGGAGACTCGGACTTGGTGACTGGAAGGTTGTGAGACTGGATGAGCCTTTGAAGAACTTGTGCGGAAGGATGTCCTAGACGACAGTGCCACTCAAGATGAGAGGTGACAGGGTGGATAGACGCGGAATTTAGGCGGACGGTAGACGTTGGTTGATGCAGTTGACTGGACGTTGGCCAAACATAAAGATTACCTTTATTCTGGCCGCGGACCAAGAATGCCCCCGTAGTCAGATCCTTCACAAGAAAATAGTCAGGGAAAAATTCAATCGATGTGTGATTGTGAGAACAGAACTGAGATACAGATACTAGGTTATGGGAAATTTTGGGGGAACACAAAACATGTTTCAGGCGAAAAGATTGATCAAAATTATGCAATAATGTAAAGCCAATGTGAGTGATAGGAATTGTTTTACCGTCTCCAAGCATAATGTCCTCTGGACCACCATATTCCGAATGTAAAGATAGATTCTGAATATCTGAAGTCATGTGGTGGGAAGCACCCGAGTCAAGTATCCAGTTGTTGGCGTTGCGGGAGCTAGGTTGATAAGATGTCATGTGGTTAGCCTGAGGCCAAGGTTGAGATACCGGAGGCGGACGGGAAAGGCAAGTATGGGCTGTGTGCCCAATTTTGTCACACAATTGACATGTGGGATGAGTGGAGTTGTGAGAGGATTGGGGACGCCACTACTGATGTTGTTGAGCCGAGTTTGATTGAGTGTGAGTGCGGTAGGTGCTATGATGCGGGCTATTGCTATTGTGATTGTGGTTGACACCACGATTACCACCTGATGAGTACCCTGAATTATGACTTTGATTTTGTGAATTATTGTAGCTGAATTGTTGGTGGTGGCCATTATGAATTGAAAAATTTCCTTGTTGTCCACGGCCTCATCGATTGAAGGTACGTTGATTGAACTGGGCAGTAATATTTGGGCCATTTTTCTTAGATTCATCTCGGCGGAGGTAAGCTTCATGATCTAGTAATTTGTCATACAATTCCTCAAAAGAAATTGGAGTATCTTGGGCACGAATGGCTGAAGCAAGAGGCATGTAGGCTGAACCCAATCCATTCAATGTGTGTATTACGATTGCACCGTCATCAACTGGATGACCAATCAATTCAAGGTTGTCGACGATGGTCTTAATTCCTTGCATGTAATCTGCTACAGATTTATCTTCTAGACTGACGTTTGTTAACGAGTCAAGAAGACCAAGTTTGCGGGTATTGGACCGGTTAGCATAAGTAACTTCAAGTTTCGTCCACGCTTGAGCAGAGGTGGTGGATCGAGTGACTATAGATTGAGCAGCTCCCATGCATGAGACTTGAATGGCATGAAGGAGAAGTCGGTCTTGACGAAGCCAGATCTGATGCTCAGGATTGGTTGTGGCTTGGTCAGGTTCTTGACCATTGGTGTTGCCAGTTGAGGCTGAGATAGAGACAGAGGGACACGGTTTGGTATCGTCAAGATATCCCATGAGGTCATAACCAAAGAGTAGGTTTTCGAACTGGGATCTCCATGCTGCATAGTTCCCTCATTTTATTAGTTTGATAGGAACTTGAGTGGAATTGATGGCAGTGAGGGATGGAGATTGGTTGGTGTTATTGTTTGTTGTTCCCGTAAGAGTAACTTGTGGAGCAGAGGAAGAAGAGGAGGAGGCCACGGCCGGGTTAGAGTTGGTCATGGTGGTCGACGGCTGTGTGTAGATTTGGAGAAGAAAATTTAGGGTTGTAGGATCTCAAACTATTTCTTAGCTGAGCTCTGATACCATAATAGGTTTAGATTAATTGTGTAAAATAACCACTTAGCTTTTCATTGATAAGTAAGGATATTTATACATTGTACATTAGAGGTTTGCATGAAATAAAATTGATACAGCTAACTAAATATACTCCTAAATATACACGGCAACAGCTGTAATTTAAACTAATTATTATCTTGTGAATCTCTACCGTTAATACATCTTAACCAAGACAATATACAAGGGTGACGAGATATATATATATATATATCCTTTAAAATCACTTCTTCTTCTTTTTTTCAAAAAAAAAATTAATTAAAATAATAAAATTTAACTATGGTTTGTGATTTGTGATGTAGTGTATGATGCAAAAGATAAATTTCTATTGATCATCATGTCGTATCATGTTATTGTGATTCGACAACACTGTGATTTGTGAACCTCACCGCATGCAAATATGCAATGCATTTTCACATCATGCATGTGTTGTCTTCAAAATGATTTGTCAAGCGTATTATGACTGCTGATATGATATTTGCAGAAGCTAGAAATTAAGAAATCAATCATAATATTAGAGCATCCCGAATGGATGGCTATAGACACCTTACTCTACCCGAGTTTAATTAATCCAAAGCAATGCTTTTCTTTCGGCCAAATCCTGATTTCGTTTTGTTTCTCCCAATCGTGGAGCCAGAGTCGACTCTTTTATATGGACAATAGAGTCGATATATAATTAGGCAGCCCATTAATCTCTCATAGCCTTTGGGCCATTAATCTCTATTAGACTATGAGCTTGTTTGATTGGGCTTTTGAAAAACCTTTAGTAGTAAAAGATCTACTTGTAGTAGATCTATTAGAAATAAAGTTTTTGACAAAAAAATTATAATTGTTTGGTTGGTAGACTCTTAAAAAAAAAAAGTTTATTAGGAGAAGCACCTCCCCATAAGCTTTTACATAGTAGAGGTTTAAACTCTACTAACTTCTACTCAATTTAAAATAGACAATCTCTAAAGCTCAATCAAACGACTCTAAAAAACTCAAATAAACATTAATAAACCTTTTGAGGTAGTAGAAAACTCAATCAAACAAGCACTATATCACCTACTTTAATTTGATGCATTGCTTGAAATGTTTTTAAATTGCACCTAAAATTTTCTCAATAACTTCTTTAGTAGTTGGAAGGATTTTGATGATTATTATATTTACATGTATGCATTTCTTCAGATAAAAATACAAGAAAACAGCAAGTTGAGAAGAAAAAAGGAAAACAAAAGTTGATCATTGCTTTGACAAAATATTGTGATAGACTACAAGAGCATTAAAAAAAAAAAAATTGATTTTGAATTTAGGGTTTATTAAAATGGAAACTCTAGGATATATGTTAATATCAAACCATTAATTGGAAAGAAAATTACAAAAGATTAAAATAGGAAACTAATTAATAATTATTGGTGGGTGTATTAATAAATAATTAGTCCTCTTAGTAATTTTACTTAAGGGTATTATAGGAATGGCAATGGAGTGGGTTCAGGTGGGTTTGCCAAAATCCAAACGCAAACTCGTGAAACTTTGTATCTACCAAACCCACCCGCGAACCCGTAAAAATAAACGGGTTTGGGTTCGGGTTTTACCCTCAGGTTTGGGGACACCCAAACCCGCCCACAAACCCGTGAAACAAGCGGCTCTATGGGTAAAACCTGCGAACCCGTCAATTTTTTTTTTTAAAAAAATATTTCTATATTATTTAAATATATGAAATATTATAATTTTAAAAAATAAAAACACTTAATAAATTGAAATGTTTACATTTTATTCTCTACATAATTAAAAAGTTTTTATTGGAGTTTAAATTTATAATATTTTAAATAATAAAATATTATATAATTTTTATTGTTCGCGGGTACACGGGTTAAGGTATGAAATTTTTTTCCAAATCCATACCCGAACCCAAACCCATGACGGGTACAATTTTCAAACCCAAACCCGCCCACCAGTACACTTATCCCAACCCGAACCCAACACCCGTTGGGTTCGGGTTTAATCGTCATTCCTATTCTAATCACCACTGGGATCCAATTATTTTCATCTAACACGTAATCATTTTCTCGTAGCATGGGGTCTACTTGACGATATGTAGAATTTGAATCATAAATATCTTGGTCTTCTTCGGGGATTTTCTCTAAATTATTATTTCCTCTCCTATCTCCTGAAGTGTTAATTCCATCCAAAACTTACTGAATTTCTTGATGTAGTGTGTCACCAAGACCCTCATAATTTTGGTCTATCTGATCATTTGAATAAATATCAGAGACTTCATCCATATTAATAGCAGAATCATTATTCAATAAAATATCCTTACAAGGAAGATGACTAATGACTTGATTGCCTACGGATTTTTGTGTTGTAGAATCATTGACTTGATTGCCTGCATATTTTTGTGCTGTAGAATCATTGACTTGATTAACCTGATTGCTTACGAAATCTTTTTCCAGATTTATTGTGCTATTATTGACCATATTTCTAACATTAATAATCGGATTGTTATCAAATTGGTCACTAGCATTGATAGCATGATTGAAAATTTGTAATTCCTCAATTTCCTCCTCATGATCAACAGTTACCTGAATTGTAGGAATTTGAAAGGAAGGTTCTACTGTCGCTGTAGCCAACCCTTCGGAGTGGTTGCTGTTAAAAGTGTATTTAAAATTTGAATTCAAAAATTGCATAACAGTTCAACTGTTATAAATTTGTTATTTGTTTAAATGAGTGTGTATATTACAAATTTTTTTGAGGTTGTTATCTGATAACAACGTTATATTTTTTTTATGAGTGGTGCTATTGGTACACCCCATACTGATCTATTTATGCCCCACTTTTTTAATTATTTAGTATTATTTTTTTTCTTTTATCAAAATTACTAAAAGATACATACAATTTAAGGAAAAAAAATTCTATAAAATAAATCTAATAAAACCCCATATTCCTTAAAAAAAAAAAAAAAAGTTCTTTTAATCATTTTCTTGAAATATATATTTTTTTTCATAACTCTTAAACCCTAAAAATACTTGTATTGGATCCTATTTAAACAATTAATCAAACACTTGGGGTGCATTTCAAATGCGATATTGATTATTATTTAATCTTATTACTCTTTTAAAATCTAAAAGTGAAATGATGATAACCAAACAAATATTTACTTTTTGGTTTTTTTTTTTATTTTTTTTATTTTTTATTTTTTATTTTTTATTTTTTATTTTTTATTTTTTATTTTTTTAATGTTTGTGTTTGTGTGTGTTTTATCTTAAAGAGCTAGTCGGTGCTTCATGCTTGGTTCGATTTGACAGTAATCAGTACAAATTTTCATTCATGCTCATCATCTCATATTCTCATGCATGGTGTATCTATGGACGAATCTTTATTCCCTTAATTTCATGCCAATGCTTTCATATTTTTACCACACTAATCTGTCCTCTTTTTAATGACTTCCAATTCATATGTTGGTCATCTATTAAAAAATTGAATTAACGCACCTGTTTTTTTTCTTTTTCCAGGTGCGTTGGGACTTGGGTTTCAATGATAAAAGTTGCACAAAAAAATAAAACATTTTAAAAAATAAAATAAGAAAGGTCATTGCTCTGTTCTTTGCTTTTTTTGGGTTGTTTGCTTGTTCTTTCTCTTGTGACTTTTTGGCATTTTCTATAAAGTTTGATGTTAAAAAAACACTAAAAAAATAAATAATAAGAAAAAAAAAATTCGTTCATGTAAAGTGAGAGAAAAACGAAACCAAAGATAAAAGAGATCTGAGATAGATAGAGATATTAGAGATGGAGTTTATTAAGTTTAAAAAATAAGTAAAATGGTAGTTTGGAAATAAATAAAATAAATTAATAAAAACATTTAACTTTATTTAATTAAATCAAAATTTAAACAAGTGGGGCATAAATAGATCAGTATGGGGTGTGCCAATAGCACCACTCTTTTTTTTATTATTATAAAGACATTGTCTTTGAATGTTGTTAACTGATAACAACGTATAAAATGTTTTTATTTTAATTTAAATTGTGGTTATTGCATCAGTTTTTATTTCATTTTAATGGCCGGTTTTAATTTTTTTTTTCAGTTATGATCTTCTAATCCTATAAATAGAGGCTTTTGACTCATTCACAATATACAACATTTTTGAAACAACAAAAGCTTTCAGTTTTAATTTTAAAAGAAATTCTTGAGTGTTCCTTGTTAGTATTCCGAGCAATCTTTGAAAGAGTTTGAGCATTCCGGTTCTTCTTTGTGCAAAGAAGTTCCGAGACAGAGGTGATTCTGGGCTATTTTATCCTGGGGACGATGTGGCAACTTTGGAACGGCTTGCACAATCAGGGCAAAGCCGCAAAACGTCTTAAAGAGAGCGACATTGTCCGCGACTCAGCCATTTTCCAGGTTTTTCTATTCTAATTATATTGTGTACTGTTTGAAATATTTTCCAGTAGCAAAATTGTTTTTAAAATAACTTCCAACAACAAAGTTTATTTTTGAAATACTTTCCAGCACTATTTGTTTTAAAGAATTTTGTAGCAACAGTTGCCGTGAGTCTCCTTTTTCGGAATATTTTCAGGGAGGTTAGAGACTTGCTCTTAAGCCATAATTTTGTGATTTGGTACAATTTTAATGGCATCAACTTTTTAAGCGATATGCATTGTTTCCTTATCATTCAACAGTCTAGAAGGTCCAACCTCCGTGATAATCGAACAGTAGACTTTCCTAGGACATTTGGAACGTGATCTTCCTCTATCGCCAATATCCTCCTTGGAATTTTGATGACACCTAGCTGCATCATGCCCAAAACCATTACACTTCGAACATATTTTTTTCAAAAAACGTAAGGAAAAAAATTATTATAATTATATCATATTTATAATAAATTTAAAAAAAATAAAAAATTAGAAAAACCAAGGGGCGATTGTCCCCCTCCTAGTCCTGCGTACTGGGTCAGCCGAAAAATGGCTCTGCTAAGAATGGTGATAGGCTGGAATGGAGCTTATCTTGAGTACTGCTGTATGGTTGTTGTTTGTGATTTTCTTTAATCTTTTCAGCTGTGGTATTTTGTCGCTTCTTTGATGGGTGGAGTGTTTTCTGCCACTTTTTTTTCAGCTCGTTGTGGCCTGTGTAGTTTAGGCTGGTCGGGTTTTGTTTGTGCTTTGTTGGGTATGTGATGTATGTTTGCTGACTTTCTTGGTCTTTTCTTAATATATTGAACCGTTTTCAAAAATAAATATATATATATATACACGCATCCAGAGGAGTCTGTAGTTAAATAATTCAAGCCAAGTCTGCAGAAATATATATCCAAATTAAGTTTACTTCTTTGCTCTACTTGCACGTGTGGAATGCCAAAGAGGACCAAGTATGTGGAGTTGTTATGTTATCTTATCTTATCTTATATCTGGTTGTTGGAGGCACTCCACGACTTCAACATCATTTCTATTTCTACTTGGCCATACAAATTAGAACGTAACAATTAATCAATCACCTGATTAGAAGCAAAAAATATATATATATATATATACATACACATGCATCCAGAGGAGTCTGTAATTAAATCATTCAAGTTAAGTCTGTAAAGGAGGATGTTGGAGATACTCTTAATTGATTTAGTCAATAAGTTAGTTGTGAGTGGTAGTGGATAGAGGTCAGTTTGAATTCAATAAAGGGTATGGAATATCTCTTATGTTTCTCTTCTCAACCCCATTCTTCTAATTCTACTTGGCCATTCAAATTAGAACGTAACAATTAATCGCCATTATATTAAAATTTGCCTGATTAGAAGCAATATATACACACGCATCCAGAGGAGTCTGTAGTTAAATCATTCAAGCCAAGTCTGCAGAAATATATATCCAAATTAAGTTTACTTCTTTGCTCTACTTGCACGTGTGGAATGCCAAAGAGGACCAAGTCTGTGGAGTTGTTATGTTATGTTATCTTATATCTGTTTGTTAATTGATTTAGTCAATTAGTTGTGGGTGGTAGTGGTTGTTGGAGGCACTCCACGACGTCAACATCATTTCTAATTCTACTTGGCCATTCGAATTAGAACGTAACAATTAATCACCTGATTAGAAGCAAAATATATATAAATATATATACACACACGCACCCAGAGGAGTCTGTACTCTGTAGTTAAGTCTGTAGAAATATATATATATATATATATCCAAATTAAGTTTACTTCTTTGCTCTACTTGATTGGAGTATTTTTTCACTGTTGAAGATCATGTAAGTGCTCCTTGCCGGTTTTCGGCCTTTAATAAATTCCTCCGTTCAAAAAAAAAAAAAAAAAGATCATGTAAGTGACTGTTTTATTAGTATTATCATTCCTTATAATCTGTTCATGGATTTTTTTATATATATATTAATTAATGTAATGCAAAACAACTATTATATGTTCTTCATTTCGATTCTTTTTACTTATATTTGATCAGGTCTAAGCCTTCGCCAAGATATAGAAGAAACTGGATTACTTTTGGCTTGTGGATTGTTTCAATCTTACTTGATCCTTTTATTTTCTATGCGCCTTCCATCCAGGATGAGGAAAAGTCTATTAAAATTAACACGGCGATATGGTATTTGATTACGGTTCTCATTTTGTGTCGTGCCATCCACAGAAACTGTATTTCTTACGGAGGTACCAAAAAATTAGAATGGCTGCAGTACTACCGTAATGTTGAATCTATCGCGCTTCTCGTATCAAATGTAAGAGCACACTTCTTACGAACTTAATGCTTTTTTTTAGAAATGCTGTTGACAATCAACTAATTATCTGTTTACACTCCATTTTAATTTTTTTTCTTAATGACAATTTTAACCTAAATTAAAATTACGAAACAAGACAAAAAAATTATAAAGACATTCCAAATTATTTTTTTCCATCTTTAGTTTTTTTTTTCTTCTTTTGTGTTTTTTTTTTCCTGTTTTACAAACCCAAAATATCATCTTCTTTTTTTGAAAATAATTTTTTTTTTCTCACACACCATCAAAGCCTCCATCATTATCATCACCAGTTTATATATATATATATATATATAAATTTCATGTTCAACAAAATTTGAAATCAATTTTATTTTTCTCAACTACCAACCACATTCAATCATCACCATCACTAATATATATATATATAATTCTTTTTTCCAGAAAAATATATACAAAATTATTTTTTTTACTCTATAGAAATTTTTTTACTCCTTAAAATCCAAAAAATGAAATCAAATATTGTTTTCCTATTTTCACAATTTGATCTCAAAAACAGTTTCGATCTCCTCACTTTTGTTCAGGTTTATTCTCTGTTCTATTTTCATTTGATTATTTCACATCTCTTTTCCATTTCCCATTTCAAATTTTCTATAGAGAGGATTTCACAATGGGTAATATTAAAATAAAAAGGATTGTCTTTAGAATTTTTTTATTTTTTTTTTAATTGGAGTGTCTTTAGAATATGAGTATCAAAAGATAAAAGGGATAATTATGGAAAAAAACAAGAAGTGACTTTAGAATTTTTTTTTTTTTTTTTAAATTTAAATTTTCATATTGTAGTGTCTTTATAAATGAAGTGTAAAAAGAAAAACATTGGATTGTAAGGATAAGCTTTTTTTTTTTTTTTAAAATTTTCCAATGTGTGCATATATATATATGTTTGTATATATATATATATATATATGAAGCTTTTTGGTACAAGATCCCATCATGGCCATTGGATCCAATCCTACGGCAAAAAATTACCCAGAAAAAAGAAGAGGGAGGAGGTTGACAGGTGGGTTGTGATAGAGGAAAAAGAAGAGATTTCAGTAAGTGGTAGGGCCATGTTAGTGGAAAAAGAGAGGAAAGAAAAGATTTTAATAACCGGTGGGCCCATGACAGTGGAAAAAAGACTGGTGGGCCCACCTTTTTATTTATTTATTTGATATTCATTTTAGCCATTTGATTGATTCAATCCAACGGCCATAATGTGATCTCAAAAATTTCTTACAATCCAGGATCTTGTACTAGAAAGCTAATATACATATATAAGTATGGATAAGTGCATGCAAACTGAGTCAAATTAGTTGAATCTAATGGCTCACATACAAGGCATTGATATATATATATTTATCGGTGCGCACTGAGGAGAAAAGTTTCCTCTATATATATTTGCTTACTTCAAAATATGGTGGTTACATATTTTTAAACTTGTTATATTAATTAGTTGTTTGCAAAATAAATACATTAATCCTCTTATTGATTCATGATTCTTGAAGTACCAAGGAAAGCAAAGAAAGAAATAACTAAAGAAATAACTTGAGACTCTATCAGGCTAAGCCACAGTGTACTGTTAACTCGAGTTTTAATAGCATCAAAATATTGAAAACCAAAAATATCACTTCACTTTAAAACTCATTTTCATCTTCCCAACTTTCCACTACAAGAAAATTGACATACACTGACAAAAAATGAAGTGAAGAAACTGTCACAAATTCAATATTGTGACAAAAAAAAAAAAAGTGTCACTAATAAGTCACTTTTGCCCCCGTCACTAAAAATATTTGTGATAGTTTTTTTGTACTTGTCACAAATCATAACTTTTAGTGACATATTATCACTTGACCTTAATTAGTGACAAAATAAAAATTGTGTCACTAGATTAGTATTTAGTGACAATTAATCGTTTGAAGATTTTTTCACTGTACACATTCTTAGTGACAATTTATTGTTTAAGAAGTGTCACTATTCACAAATCTAGTGATAAATAATTATCTTAAAATTATGTCACTACAGACAAACTTAGTGACAATTAAGTTAACCATATAATAAGTTAACAATATGAATATTAAGTCACTATATAGATACTTAGTGACAATTTAATCAATTGTCAAAATTTAATATAAATGTAAATTGTATATAAAAAAAAACCAAATAAAACACGTCACTCATTGAATGACATTGAGTCCTATAAATAATCATTCCATTAAAAATATCAAAAAACTAACATAATATCGAATTGATACAAGTAATCCAACATCTTTCAAAGTCTACTATGTACTAAATAACACATGTAAACCCGGCTAGTCTAAGTTAACATAAGTGTTATGTCACACACTATAACTTCCAATTGTATAACCACAAACTTGAAACTTTTGAGGTTTTGATTGTGAAATATTAGAAGTCACTGATCCACTGTCAATTGTCAAATAGTTAAAGAATCTTTAAGTTTTGTAAGAGAAGCCTATATACATGAAGTTATGAAGAAAAAAAAATTAATGAGAACAAATTAAAGTCACCAAAATAAAACCTTGGAAAAATGCAACAATATTGACAAAACTTAGCACAAGTATAAATTAAATTCTATAAGTTTGATATCCAAATATAAAACTTATTGGAACAGTTAATCTATTCATCTTCATATAAAGTCCTCCATAATGTTTATTATATTCATCTTCATATAAATTCCTCCTAAATGTCAATCTATTTATCCAACCAAATATCACGTATCTTATTGAATGTTGAACTCTTTTGTGTGAATTGCATGATAAATTATAGAATAACAGACAAGGTCAGTATGGCAGAGGAGCCTAGGTTGGTGCAAGTATCGAAATAGGCTGGAAAGGCTAAGGGTGCAAAACGGTTAGGTGAAGAAAATCAGGATCTTTTGGATCATGATTGCTGCAACTATCAACTTGGTAATAGGGTTAGGAAAGCTTCCAATAAAGGCAAAGGTGTGCTATTACACAAACCGAAAGGGAGGCCTAGGACCAATTTAGTTCATAATGCCAAGCTAGTGATTGGTAATCGTAATGGTCAGGAAAGTAAGAATAGACTTTTGGTTCAAAGTTCTAGTTCTTCTGATGATGAAGACAGTGAGGTAGGGCTACTTTCGTATTTTTCAAAATTCAGGGGTGAATCTTCTAAGGGGAATTCTAATACTTTAAAGGGTGGTCAATTAGTAGTGGACTTAGGTAGTGGGTTGTCAATCCAAGAGCCCACTAACGAGGCCCAAGTTAAGAAGGATAGAAGGATAGGCTGCTAGATGGGTTGGATCAGGTAGAAGAGGATGGAGTGTTACTGGATTTAGTAGATGCTTTGGCTGAGCCCGTGGGTACTGAGATGGTAGTGGCTTCGTTAGATGGTCCAGTGGAGATCGCTAAAGGGGTTAAGCCAGCCAAATCTGCTAGAAAGAAATCAAGGGAGATGGGGAGAAGGCATGGCATGATTACCAAAAATTCAAAAAAAGCTCGAATGCCAGTTAGCGGAGGTGAGTGGAATTTGGAGGTAGAATTGGCTAAGGTGGTGGAAAAAAGGGATGGAGTTGGGCAAAATTAAGGGAGCCAAGGTTAACTCGGGTCCTTCTTAGGCTGGTAGTTTGATAGGGTCTTGGAATTTGGAAGTGGAAGTAACAAAGGTTTTAGAGACAGAGGCAGTTCTTGGGTTTGATTTTAATAGGGAAGAGGAAGCTGTCTCTCGTGTGGTGGCCAGAAGGGAAGAGGAGGATGTAGTCAGATCCTTAGCCAAGAAAAGATGATGTTTCTCTAGTCTGTTGTGGTTTCTTTGTTTCTTAATGTTAGCCCTCTCCTGGAATGTTAGAGGTTTAAGTCGTATTGAGAAAAGAAGGATGGTTAGGAATTTAGTGTTGAAAATCAAGCCGTAGTTGCTGTTTATGCAAGAGTTTAAGCTTAACAATTTTGATAGAAGTGTGATAAAATCTCTAGGTGGTTCGCTTTTAACCAGAGGTTTGGGGGTCGATGCGATTGGTTCGGCGAGTGGTTTGATTACGTTATGGAATGAAGAATTTTTTTCGGCTTCAGCTTGTATCTCTAATGTTCGTTGCATCATTGTGGCAGAGGTTTTATCTTGGATTGGGAAAGAGGTTGTTTTCTGCAACGTTTATGCAGCTAATCAAGAAAATGAAAGGAGAGTTATTTGGGAGTTAATTCTTCAGGCTCAAGTTTCGTTGAAGGGGTCTTGGTGTTTAGGGGTGATTTTAACACCATTTTGAATCCTTACAAGAGATTCGGGGGAGTTTGTAACTCATATTCTATGAGGTTCTTTAAGAGATTTATTGATTTGGCTAAGGTAGTCCATCTGCCATTGCATGGTTCTACTTTCACTTGGACTAATAGTCGGGGGTCAAGTTCTTAGTCTAGGTTGACAGATTTTTATGCTCACTTGAGATTTTAGCTTGGTTCCCAAATCTAATTCAGAGGAGTCTCAACAAGTGTTTGTCTGACCATAATCCTATTTGCATAGGGGAACCGCTGGAGGACTAGGGGCCTAAGCCTTTTCGCTTTGCTAACAGTTGGTTGGCTGAGAAGGTTCTAATGCAAGGGGTGGAATCGTGTTAGTCGGAGGGTTTGGTTAGTATCTAGAGCAGTGAAGGTGGTGGTCCCACATATAGTCATTTGCGAGTTAAGTTGAAGAAGGTGAAAGTTTTCATCAAGAATTGGTTGAAGAATAAGGAGAAGGTGGGTTGTCAAATGAAAAAGGCTGGAGGAGGAGCTGGTTCTGGTTGAACAAAGAGCGTTGGCGAATGGATGGTCCCAATTGTTGAGACAAAAAAGATTGGATTTGTTGGCGACAATTTGCAAGGAAATTCGGCTGGAGGAACAAAGATGGAAGCAAACCTCTAGAATTAAATGGTTGAGAGAGAGAGATTGGAACTCGAAGTTTTTTCACATAGTCTCAAATATTAGACGCAAGAGCAATTTCATAGGAAACTTGGTCATCAATGGCATTCAATGTAAAGGCCCAGAGAAGGTGAGAGAAAAAAAATTTCGGTTCTTTAGGGATCCTTTTAAGAAAGAGATGTGAAGAAGGCCAGTTATTCATGACCTTGGCGTCAAGGTGTTATCAGTAGAGGAAAGTAAGGGTCTAGAAGAGGAATTCAGCATTGATGAGGTGTAGGAGGCTTTGAGTGACTGTGACAGGAATAAAGCGCCAAGTCCAGATGGGCTGAACCTTAATTTCGTGAAAGCTCATTGGGATGTGATCAAAGGTGATTTCATTGCTTTTATTCATGAGTTTTATAGGGACAGGTCTGTTGTAAAGGATTTTAACAGCACTTTTGTAGCCCTCATTCCAAAAGTGATCAAGCCAGAGTCTTTGTCTGACTTTAGGCCAATTAGCTTGGTCGGTTTAATGTACAAAATTCTTACAAAAGTGTTGGCTAACCGATTAAAAAGGGCTATGAAATCGGTAATAGGCCTCACCCAAATGGCTTTCGTGAAAGATCGTCAGATTACGGATAGCTTTGTAATTGCAGAAGAGGTCATTCACTTGTGGAAAAAGGATAAAGTGGGTGGTTTGCTTATCAAGCTTGATTTTCAAAAAGCCTACGACAGTATAGACCATGATTTCCTTGTCTCTATGATGTCTAAGATGGGGTTCGAGTCTAGGTGGCGTGATTGGATTAAATGGTGTATTTCCTCTCCGCTTTTATCTGTTCTGGTTAATGGGAGTCCGACAAAGCAATTCGGGGTAGAGAGGGGCCTTCGGTAAGGTGATCCGCTGTCATCTTTTTTGTTTAATTTGGTTGTTGAAGGGCTTAGCTACTTGATCAATAAAGTCGTTGATCTCCAACTTTTAAAAGTGGCTAGTTTTGGTAATGTGGCGATCCATATTTCGCATTTACAGTTCGTTGATGACACGATTCTATTTATTGAACCTAGTCTGGACTACATTATCAATGCTAGGAGATTATTGAGATGTTTTGAGCTGGCCTCCGGGTTGAGAATCAATTTCTCTAAGTCAACTTTGGTGAAAATGGGTAGGAAGTCTCCTTTGGATGACAGTTGGGCTGATTTGTTTAGGTGTTCTAGGTCTTCTTTACCGATCAATTATTTTGGATTTCCGCTAGGTGGCAATCATAAGAGAAAGGACTTTTGGCAACCAGTTATTCACAAAATTGAGCAAAGGTTATCTATTTGGAAACGCAGCTGTATGTCGAAGGGTGGGTGGCTGGTGATGATTAAAGCTATACTATCTAACTTGCCGACTTACTTTCTTTCGGTGTTCAACGTCCTTAAAGGAGTGGCGATTGTAGACATATTCTTACTCTTCCAATCCCACAGAAGATCGTTAACATTTGAACCATATTTAGCACAAATTACCTTCTTCCAAAGGGAAGAATCCTCTCTCCCAAAATGCCAAACCCATTTGGCCATCAAGCTAAGGCTTTTGTTAGAAATTTTGCCTATTCCAAGACCAAATTGCCTCTTGCTTTTAAATATTGAATCCCAATCAATTGAGTGGATTTTCCTCCTAACCTCATTGTCACCCCCTAGGGGTGGGCAAAAAACCAATGAACCGAACCGAACCAGTGAACCGAACCGTTTCAATCGTTTTTTTTCCGGTTTTTCATTGTTCACCGGTTTGGTTTGGTTCGGTTCGTTTCTTAAAAAACCGGATATTTTTGTTCGGTTTCTAGTTCAAGGGTTTGAACCAGTGAACCGAACTGAACCGAGAACCGGTGTATATAATACAATTAGAATTCTTAATTTTAATAGTGAGGATGTGGAGATTCAAATGGAAGACATAAAATATGTTTGAATAATTGCAGAAAAGAAAGGGCGAAGAGAAGATAAAGGAAAGAACAGTTATGTCATGGAGAGTAGCAGTAGGGAATATTATCGCAGATTTTGCCTACCTGAAAATGTAAATGTGAATCAAATCAATGCATCAATGGAGAATAATGGTGTTGTAACCATTGTGGTTCCAAAGAATTAGATCCAAAAGCTAGATGTTTTAGTATTAAAATATATCTATCATGTATGGTGACATATTGAGTAATAAATCAATAAAATAAAGATACATAATATATAGTTTGTGAAATAATTAACACTATTGTAGCTCTAGTGAAAACTGAAAACAAATCTTTTTGAAGAATTCGCAGGTGCCAAGTTAAAAATCTATTGTCTGCATACACATACAGTTGCTACAAGTTAAGATTCATGAACTGAACCAAACCGGTTCAATCGGTTTTTGATCGGTTCACACTTTTAAATTTTATCGGATCAGTTCACTTTTTCAAAAACCGGATATTATCAGTTTTTTATCGGTTCACTCGAAAAGTGAACCGATCCATTAAACGCCCACCCCTAGTCACCCCAGAAAAAACCTCTCTGCTCCTTTTGTGTTGTTAGTGGGAAAGCTTTTTTCTAAGGACTGTCGCTCTTGCAGCATCTTGAAGAAGGGGTTAAGTGTGGTTATTGGTAATGCTGAGAGAGTAAGGTTTTTGAGTGAAATCATGTTAGATTCGATTCCGTTGAAATAAGCATGTTAATGAGGTGTATGAGATTAGGAATCTTCTGCATATTTTTGGGCTATTCAGGTGGAGTTTGTGTTCCGAATTCTGAATTCTAAGGCGGATGGGTTGGCGAAGTCCGGAGTGCTTGCGAAAGGCGATATATTAGTTTGGGGAGGTAGTTAGTTTTTGTTTTCGGCTCTCTGTTGGGTGTCGATGGCTAGGGCCGTTTTGTGTTGTTTTGTTTTGCTGGTTGCTGTGGTCTTATTGGTTGCTTTTGTTGTCTCGTTTTGCTTTTCCTTATGTTTTCTTTTCTGCTGTTTTGGTGTGTTCTCGGCTCTGTTTGGGTGTTGGGGTCTGCTTTGTTGTTGTTCGTGCTTTGCTCAATAAAATTGGCTGTTTCAAAAAAAAAAAAAAAAAAAAAACAGTTTGGTTACATCAAACAATTGGTTGTTCTATAAGAATCATTTTATCAAACAGTTAGTATGCATATAAACTAATATTGACACATACTGTGGAAATTTAAGAACAAAAAACTATAAAATCATGAAATAATAATAATGAGTTCCTTAAAAAAATTAAAAACAAGTTAAAGTTAAAAAACATCCCTAAACAGATATATATAATTCTACATACAAAATAATAATAATAAAAAATCATACCTTATTCGAAGACAATTTCAATATATGAAACTTGAATTCGAGATTCTGAACTTAAAAAAAGTACCACAAAGCAAACCCAAAAAAAATGAAATCAAGAGAAAGAGAAGCTTAAAAGTTTTCTTTCAATACTGCATCAAACAATTGGTTGTTCCATAAGAATCATTTTATCAAACGGTTAGTATGTGTGAAACTAAACTTGAAAAGAGAAAATAGAAGAAGAAGAACAGAGAAAGCTTGAAGCCAAGCTCTAATGGAGAAAACGAGAGAATGTATTCTATATTACTTTGTTCTTAATCGATCAAATGAATCTCACACAGAAAGTGTGTTTATATATAGAGAATGTATTCTGTTATACACTAGAGCTAATGTGGCACATTAGATGGCTCACAGGAAATCTGAATATAAAGTTAGTTAGAAATGGAGAGATGTTCTGGTGAGATTGACTCACTATTGCTAATGTGCATCAGCATCATTTCTATTATAATCTAACATTCCCCCTCAAACTAAACTTGCACTACTACAAAAATGTTAAAAGACATCACTAGAAGACACTAAAAGACATCGTTTTTTGGTAACTGATTTTAAAAAAGCCTTTAGACATCGGTTTTTATAAAAACTGATGTCTTAAATATTGCAGTTTCAAAAGACATCGGTTTTTAGGAAAACCGATATTAAAAACAAAACGTTTAGACATCGGTTTTTATAAAAACCGATGTCTTAAATATTGAGTTGAAAAGACAACGGTTTTTATTAAAACCGATATTAAAAAAAAACGTTTAGACATCGGTTTTAATAAAAACCGATGTGGTTTCAAAAGCAAAAAAATGTTTAGACATCGGTTTTAATAAAAACCGATGTAGATTTAAAAGCAAAATTCTACAATGCAAATCTTACCTATGTCCACATTCAAGTGCGCATCTCTAAAAATACTCAATGTTATTTGCTTAAATTTTGACACAAGAAAGTAGACATACAAACGAACACTTTTCAATCAGAAAATATTCCAAAAATCGATTTGGAAAAGTGTGAAAATGAGCGATGAAAACAGCTCACTTGCGGATTTGCGAATCGCTTCTGTCCTTTGACTGAATAATTGATCATAACTTTCAAAATACCGCCCGGAATTTTACGTTCTTTATACCGTTGGATTCGTATCAAAAAATCAAAGAACCAAACATGAACAAAAAAAATTATTTCCTTGCCAAAAGATACAGTTTTAAGGAAAACATTTACACCAAAATATCTTCAATCACTTCTGACCTTTGACTGAATAATTGATCATAACTTTCAAAATACGGCCCGGAATTTTACGTTCTTTATACCGTTGGATTCGTATCGAAAAATTGAAGAATCCAGCATGAACAAAAAAAATTATTTCCTTGCTGAAAGATACAGTTTTAAGGAAAACGTTTGCACCAAAATATCTTCAATCACTTCTGACCTTTGACTGAATAATTGATCATAACTTTCATAATACCGCCCGGAATTTTACGTTCTTTATACCGTTGGATTCGTATCAAAAAATCAAAGAACCCAACATGGACGAAAAAAATTATTTCCTTGCCAAAAGATACAGTTTTAAGGAAAACGTTTGCGCAAAAATATCTTCAATTGCTTCTGACCTTTGACTGAATAATTGATCATAACTTTCAAAATATCACTCGGAATTTCACGTTCTTTATACCGTTGGATTCGTATCAAAAAATCAAAGAATCCATCATAGACGAAAAATTTTATTTCGTTGCCAAAAGATACAATTTTAAGGAAAACGTTTGCACAAAAATATCTCCAACAGAACACAAAACCACGCAACAAAAAATGAAATGAAAAATAAACCCACCAATAATTTTTTTTTTAAATATATATATGTTTGTAGTAGAAATTAGAATTTTGATTAATTGAGTAAATTTAAATTTATCAAACAAGTTTATTTTTTATTTATTTCCAACAACTCATATAGGTTATATATAAATATTGTGCAATTGTTAACACATCCAATCTTGTAGTCGGGCGGTTAAGGCTTACCACTTTAACTTTGAGGTTGCAAGTTCAATTCTCCATAACGACACAATTAATTCTCATTATTATCAGAGGGGGGGTTGGTTGGCTGCGGTGGCCGGAAGATAGGGTGGGCCGGTGGGGTTGGTCGGACGGTGGGATTAATTTTTGAAATACATCAGGGTTTCTAAATCGGTTTTAACTAAAACCGATATCTTTTCTCTTGGGTTTTTAAATCGGTTTTAACTAAAACCGATGTCTTTTCTTTTGTTTTTACATCGGTTAAAAACCGATGTCTTTTGCCCTATTTTTCTAAATCACTCAAAAAGACATCGTTTTTAAAATTTTTGAAAAACCGATTTCTTCCATATAAAAAAACAGATTTCTTTTGTGTTTTTTGTAGTAGTGTTGGATTTGTCCATGATTAGTTTATCCTTTAACAAATTGAACCTGCTGATCCCGAGAGGCTTGGTGAGGATATCTACAATCTGATCCTCTGTTGGAATGTATCGAACATTCAACTCCTGCTTCTCAATTTTGTCACGAATGAAATGAAGATCTAGCTCAATGTGTTTTGTTCTTGAGTGAAACACCGAATTCTTAGCCAAAGACCCTGCACCTGTATTATCAGACCACAGTATAGGTGTGGAATCAGGTAGCATGCCAATTTCTGATAACAGAGCCTTTAACCATATAGCCTCTGATACCATGTGAAATTAAACTTGAAAAGAGAAAATAGAAGAAGAAGAACAGAGAAAGCTTGAAGCCAAGCTCTAATGGAGAAAACGAGAGAATCTATTTTGTTTTACTTTGTTCTTAATCGATCAAATGAATCTCACACAGAAAGTGTGTTTATATACAGAGAATACATTCTGTTAGACACTAGAGATGAGGTGGCACATTAGATGGCTCACAGGAAATCTGAATATAAAGTTAGTTAGAAATGGAGATATGTTCTAGTGAGATTGACTCACTATTGCTAATGTGCATCAACATGTGGAAATCTAAGAACAAACAACTATAAATAATGAAAGAATAATAATGGGTTCCTTAAAAAAATTGAAAACAAATTAAAGTTAAAAAACATCCCTAAACAAATATATACAATTCTACATTAAAATAATAATTAAAAAAAAAAAAAAACAAACAAACAAGCAAACAAACATACCTTATTCAAAGACACTTTTAATGTATGAAACTCGAATTTGAGATTCCGACCCTAAAAAACAAGTATAAGAAAACAAACCCTAAAAAAATAAAATCAAGAGAGATTTACATTTTCTATTGTTCTGGCTTTTTAAAAAAAAATATATATATATATATTAATTGATTCTTTTTTTAAATGTAAATATTAATTGATTCTGATGCCATTTAAAAACTTAATTATTTATAAAATAAAATGTTTCTTTTTAAAAAGGTAATTTTTTTTATTAATTATATTATTTGTCACAAATTATCAAGTTTGTAATTTTTAAAAAGTTTCAATTGAACAAAACATAATAACAAATGGTAAAATTTGTTACAAAATAATGCCAACAGTGATACAATCAAAATGTGTCACAAAGAAATATGTCACTATAAGTCACCTTTTTTATTTATTTATTTATTTATTTTAGTGTTCTCTTTCTCATTCTCTTTCCTCTCTCTCACATTTTCTCTTCACTTTATCTTCGTTCTTTTTCTTTTTCTTTTTCTTTTTTGTTATTGGTTGAATGGTTTCTTCCATTTCAAAAAACTTATAATTTATTTGTTATTTGAAGGCTATTTTTGAACAAACACATTTTTTGTGCTATTAAAATTCAAACTAATAACTTGATGAAAAACCACAAAATCAGACAATATAGTGCTTGTCAATATTTTTGTATTTAGTATATATGTCACCTGTTTGTAATCTTGTCCAGGTGCCGATTTATTTCCTAAATCACATGGCAAAAATAGAATTTAGAGCTTCAACATTTTCTGTTGCATTGGGCATAATCCTTGTTGTGTACTTGGTGAGGGTCATTGGAATCTACCGATTGTTTACAGAAGAAGCTGCAAGGATTTCAAGCAAATTAGCTGAAGCTACACTTGTCAAAATTGTGCTTAATCTTCAACTTTTCTTGTATGGAGGTCATGTAAGTTAAATTGTCATTTATATTTTGATTTAAAAAATATATATATATATATGGCAGATTTAAATTGTTCAAAAAACTATATACTTAAAAATTAGGTTGTTAAAGTGTTTTACCAAACTTGAAAGACAAACGATGAGGTGGCTCGTAAGTCCCTCACACCCATACATTTAGATATTGAGTTCAAGTCGTATTGGCGAATAAGTTATATAGTGGTCTTGCCTTTTTAGCTATTTGGAGGCTTGTGGTACTTATTTGCCGTATGGAAAACGCTGGAGTGTTGGAAAAGAGCTTGCTCAAATCATAGTGGATGCCGCTATGTTAACGGACGCTTCAATGTCAGTTCCGGTGACAACAAATTCCTAAATGATATTTGTTTTCCAACAGAAGATACAAAAACCTACGAGTTAGGGATATTTAAGGATGCTCTTAAGTATCATATTGTGGAGACGAGTACAGGGTTTTGGAAGAAGGTGTTATATTGTTTCAGATGGGGCATACCGAATATTAGGTTTGTTCAAAATACTTCTATTATATGGTTCCATTCCCACACACAACTGTATATGGCCATTGTGATAGTGTCCAACCAAATGAGTGATCACGAGAGTAATTTTCTCTTTTTTGTGCGGAATTCCAAATAGACACTTGTATCTATTAGGAATTTCACGTGAAAAAAACGTACTAATCTCACACCTAATAATTTTCATATATATATATATATACACCGTGCACCCGCTGTACATTAGAATGTCTCTAAATATATTGAACATCTCTGACGCAGCGGAAATAATAAAAGAATACGACCAACGTCAATATTCTTGATAAACTCTGGAATCCACCAGAAAACGAGAGAAACTCTCAAAGAAAAGTCTGAAACTTTATTGAATAATTGAATAATTCGGCCAAAAGGCTTACAAGCATATTTAAAGCAAAAACCCTAACCCTAATCCTTGTTGGACAAGAAACGGGACTAATTACTAAAAATTACCAAAAATAGAAAAATTGAAATAATTGCGGAAATAAAAACTATTAGAAATCCTAAGCAAGCCAGAATTGACGGAAGTTGATTCGGACTTGGAAAACAAAAGTTATGGCTAAAACAAAACTTTCCTAAAATAGCAAAAACAGTAATTTCGGGGCCTAAACGACGGAATTCGGCTAAAAAAAGGTATGCCTCAATAGCAAAGCTATTGACTAACTCCTCCCACGCCAAAACGCATCAACTGTGCGAGTTTCGCGTCATTCCAATTTCGACGCCCGGACTACTGGAATTCGATTGCCCTTGAATTTAGGATGTTCCCTCCTCATCATGTACGCATCAGCCACTTGTTCTACATCAGTCCCCTCCACTTGGAAAGAACTCGACCTCGAGTTAGGTTCAGGGTAGAGGGATTCTTCTGCATGGTACTGGAACAGGTCTGCCACATTGAAAGTCTTGGAAATCCCCATGGTCTCAGGTAGGTCGATCACATAGGCATTATCATTTATCTTCTTCAAAATCTGATACGGACCATATTTCTTGGGCTTCAATATATTGTAAGTTCCCACTAGGAACCTTTCTTTGCGCAAGAAAACCATCACTGAATCTCCCTCCTTAAACACCTTGCGACGCCTGTGCTTGTCTGCAGTTGCTTTGTACTTTGCATTTGTCTCTTCCAGCTTCTGTCGCACCTCTTCATGCACAGCTTGGGCTTGTGTAGCCATATTTTCTGCAGCAACACTAAATCCCAGACCCTTCGGTAAACGAACTAAGTCCACAGTATGCCTTGGTGGCGACATATATATCATAGCGAAAGGAGCTTTCCCTGTGGCACTATGAACAGCACTGTTGTATGCGAACTCAGCTTGTGGCAATGCATGATCCCACTGTTTCGGTTTGTCTCCACAAATGCTACGAACCAGATTTCCCAAGGTTCTGTTCGTCACCTCTGTTTGCCCATCAGTTTGTGGGTGTGCAGTAGTACTACGGTTCAGCGAGGTCTTAAACATCTTCCACAAGGTCACCCAGAAATGGCTAAGGAACTTCGTGTCACGATCAGAGGTAATTGACTGTGGCACCCCATGAAGTCGAACCACCTCTCTGAAAAATAACCGGGCTATGTGAGAAGCATCTGATGTCTTCCGGCAAGGGATGAAGTGAGCCATTTTTGAAAACCTGTCAACCACCACGAATACAGAATCTACTCCTCGCTGGGAACGAGGTAGTCCCAACACAAAATCCATAGACAAATCTTCCCAAATATTGTTAGGGATAGGTAAAGGCGTATAAAGACCAGTATTTTGTGACTGACCTTTAGACACTTGACAGATATAACACCTCTGCACAAAATTCCCCACATCTCTTTTCAGTTGCGGCCAGAAATACCGCTCCTCCAAGCTAGCCACTGTTTTGTCTCGACCCAAGTGTCCACTCAATCCTCCTCCATGTAGGTCACGAATTAATTTCTCCCGCAGAGACATCCTAGGGATACACAAACGGTTACCACGAAACAAATACCCATCTTTTTCATGGAAATCACTGACAGGTTGTTTCTCAATACACTTGGCCCAGATTTCTTTGAAGTCTTCATCCTCCTCATACAACTCCTTTAGACATTCGAAACCCACGATCTCATGAGTCAGTGTCACTAGCAGGTTGGCACGACGGCTCAATGCATCGGCAACTCGGTTCAAAACACCTGACTTGTGTCGAATAGCAAAAGGGAATTTTTGAAGGAAAGTGGCCCACCTGACATGCATGTTGTCCAAGTGTTTCTGACTATTGATGAACTTCAAAGCTTGATGATTGGTGTACAATACGAACTCCCTCTGTACTAGGTAGTGCTCCCAGTGCTTCAAGGCTCGGACCACTGCATAGAATTCCTGATTATAAGTACTCCACTTCTGGCGAGCTTCACTCAATTTCTCGCTAAAGAAGGCTACTGGACGCTTTTCTTGGGATAACACAGCTCCAATCCCTACACCACTAGCATCACATTCAACTTCAAAAATTTTCTCAAAGCTCGGTAGGGCCAATACTGGTGCGGTGCATAACTTCTCCTTGATCAAAGCAAAGCTCATCTCTGCCTCTTCTCCCCACTGAAATCTGCCCTTTTTCATGCATTCTGTTATTGGCGCCATGACAGTGCTAAAATTCTGAATAAATCGGCGGTAGAAGGTGGCTAATCCATGGAAACTCCGCACTTCACTCACAGTTTTCGGTGCTGGCCATTCTCGAATTGCTCGGACCTTCTCTTCATCTACATAAATCCCTTCCGAACTCACCACATAACCCAGGAATAGTAAACTGTTCGTCATAAAACTGCACTTCTTCAGGTTAAGAAACAGCTGATTTTCCTGTAGAACTGACAACACTTCTCGTAGCTGCTCCACATGCTCTTCCTCAGTTCTACTATAGATAAGAATATCGTCAAAATAAACAACAACGAATTTTCCCACAAAAGGCCTCAATACCTGATTCATCACTCGCATAAAAGTATTGGGTGCGTTTGACAATCCGAACGGCATGACTAGCCACTCATACAACCCATCCTTGCTCTTGAATGCTGTTTTCCACTCATCTCCAGGCCTGACCCGAATCTGATGATACCCACTGCGAAGATCAATTTTCGAAAACAGCTTCGAACCCTCAAGTTGATCCAACATGTCATCTAGGCGAGGAATTGGGAATCGATACTTTACGGTTATTTTGTTGATGGCTCGACTGTCCACACACATACGCCAACTCCCATCTTTCTTTGGCGTCAATAATGCAGGAACCGCACACGGACTCATGCTCTCACGAATGAAACCCTTCTGCAACAGCTCTTCAATTTTCTCCTGTAGAATTTCGTTCTCCTTCGGACTCATCCGGTAATGCGGCAGGTTCGGCAAACTCGCCCCTGGTATAAGATCTATATGGTGTTGAACATCTCTCAAGGGAGGTAAGTTGTTCGGCAAATCCTCTGAAGTGATGTCTCTGAATTGTTCTATTAATGGTTTTATCTTTTCAGGAACTGCTGTCGGTGCCTCTTCTTCTTCTACAATGAGAGCCTTAACCACTAAGGCATAAACCTCTGGTGCACCATTGATTTCTGCCATAAACTCGGTGTCAGATCCGGTTACGGTCAAAAAGGACTGCTTCTCCACCACTTCGGAAGGTTTGTTAGGCACTGTTTTTCTACTGGAAGGAATCATAGCAACTTTGTGTGATCCCCAGGTAAACAGGTAAGTGTTATCACGACCCTTATATGTAATATCAACATCATATTACCACGGCCGACCCAACAACACGTGGCTAGCATCCATATCAATCACATCACAAACTACCTCATCCTTATATATTTTACCAATGGAAATAGGAACACGACAAATCTCAGTTACCTTTACAGTGGGTCCCTTCTTGATCCAGCCGATAGTATACGGATGTGGATGCTTCTCAGTTGGCAACTTCAGGTGTTCTACCAATCTCCTTGCAACAAAGTTTTCACAACTCCCACTGTCCACGATCAAATCACACACTTTCTGACTAATTGTACATTAAGACCGAAATATGTTATTATGCTGACCAGAATCTTCTTGCTTTGGAGCATACAGTACACGCTGCACTACACAATTGACTCGTTCTCCATCTTCTTCAGCGAATTCTGCCCCATCATACAAGTCACCCTCTCCCTCAACATCTTCCGGAGCATCTGGATCTTCTTCTTCCCCTTCCACCCAATTAACTGGCTTAGGGCGATCAGGACATGTGTTAGAAACGTGACCAGGTTTCCTACATCGATAACAAACCCCAGGTGCAGGTCTAGCATAAGGATTGGGATTCGGATTCGGATTTCTAGGTATACCCCTATTGACTGGAACTGTTGTTTGGTTGCTGCTACTGCTGCTTCCGTCTTTAGACTGGTTTGTCGGACCTGATGATTGAACACCCTTATCCCTGTTAGCAAACGACGAATCTGGATTACTTCTCCGAAATCCCGAAGTTCCACCCCTTCGTTCCAGCAACTCTGCCTTTAACGCTAGGTTATGAGCTTCCTCCACTGTCCAAACTACTTGTAACCCAATCTTATCTCGCAGCGACGGTTTTAACCCATTCATATATCTGGCTACACGCTGTCCCTCAGTTTCATTCAGATTATTTCGCTCTAAAAGTCTAGAGAATTCTGCTGTGTAATCGAACACTGATTTGGAACCCTGCGAACATTCCTGAAGCGATTGGAATAAATATTGTTCATAATCCGGTGGCAGAAATCTACCCATCATAAGCTGCTTCATTCTATGCCATGTTCTCACAAGTGCCTTTCCTTGTCGCTGTCGGTTCTTCTGCAATTGATCCCACCATACCGCAGCCCCTCCTTTTAATCTGAACGCCACGAATCTCACCATCTTTTCTTCTGGTATCTCCATCATCTCAAAGAACCGCTCCACTTCTGTAACCCAATCAAGAAAGTCTTCTATTCGCAGATTTCCATTGAAACTTGGAAGTTCTGCCTTCAACCGATAATCATCTTGCTCTCTCGTTCGTCTTGCCGGCTGGGCTACGCCATATCCCACATCATCTTCATCTGAATCATCCTCGCTATCAGGTTGATTAGGAGGTGTTTGATTACGTCTCCTGTCAGCAGGTTGGCCTCGGGCAAATCCTTCGGCGCGTGTCCTGTTAACTGGTGGCCTGTTGTTAGCGTTGAGGTTAGCCCCAGCAAGCAAGTCACGAATCTGTGCCACCTGTTGCCGTGTATCCTCCAGCGTCGCCCACAAGGCCTCTACCCCACGGTCACCGCCAATAGGGTTTCCATCCCCTGCTCCGTTAGTTGTCATCGAGATCGGCAAATCCGTGCTCTGATACCAATTGACGCAGCGGAAATAATAAAAGAATACGACCAACGTCAATATTCTTGATAAACTCTGGAATCCACCAAAAAACGAGAGAAACTCTCAAAGAAAAGTCTGAAACTTTATTGAATAATTGAATAATTCGGCCAAAAGACTTACAAGCATATTTAAAGCAAAAACCCTAACCCTGATCCTTGTTGGACAAGAAAC